>CM014101.1:23126602-23604641 GCA_004119915.2 Collichthys lucidus | reverse complement strand
TTATCTGGCTGGGACAGACGTCATTTGTTGTGGCTTCAGCATCAGTCGTATACCAATCTCTTTTAGATGAGAGAGAGTTTTTGTCATAAAGGTTATTCATGCTTGGCTGGGAAAATGTGTCATTTTATATTTTTATATGATTTAGAAATGATCCAAAGTCTCCAACATTCATACTCTAGGTCAGATTTTAACTTTTTTATATTTTTGTAGGCGTCGCCCCATTCATAGACATCAGCTCTAAGAGGACCGACAGCAGTGAGGTGGTTTTACGGTGTGAGTCTAAAGGCTGGTATTCACAGCCTGAGGTGTTCTGGCTGGACGCTGAGGGAAACCTCCTCTCTGCTGGACCTACAGAGACAGTCAGAGGTCCTGATGACCTCTATACTGTCAGCAGCAGAGTGACTGTGAGGAAGAGCGACAACTTCACCTGTAGAGTCCAACAGAAGAACATCAACAAGATGAGAGAGGCACAGATCCATGTCCCAGGTGGAAAATGAGTTCTGTATTCAAACGTTCACTGTTTTAGGCTCAAATCTCTGAGTTCTAATTGTTGGTGGTTTTTGTTTTATCATGACAGATGATTTCTCCAGTGCTTCGAATCACATCATCATCATCAGCAGCAGCCTGGTTGTGGTTTCAATCATCGCTATTCTTGCAGCTGTCTTTGCATGGAGATGGAAAAAAAACAGTAAGTGTCATTTATTAACATTCACAGCAAAGATTCTTTGCTTTGCATCAGGAAGCAACTTGTAACAACACAGACCTTCATGTTTCAGTTTTGAAGCATTTTATCCTGATTTGTTTCTGTTATTTTTTAAATGTCCCCTCAGAAATAAAGGGGAATGAAAGAGAGGTATATGAGCGTACTTTACAACGTAAGACAGAACTGGAAAACCAAAGAGACAAACTGAGATCAGAGCTGGATGGATTGAAGACAGAGTGGACTGAAAAGAAATATGACAAACTGGTGTCAAGATACCAAGAGGGTGAAGTACAGGAAGCCAAAACACAACTGCACCAGAAAAAAACAGAAGTGGAGAAAAATCTGAAGGAGACAGAAGAAGAAATAAAGAAAGCAGAGAGTGTGATTGAAAGAATGAAACCAGTGGAGACTAGACAACTGAAGACCGAGAGAGACAAGACTCAAAGAAGCTCACAGGATCAGAGCAGTCAGAGAAAAGAGAGTGATGAAAACACTGAGATGCTGCCTGCCCAGAATGCCCAAAACCCGACTTCATAAAACTGTCTCACTAACTCCGTCATCTCAACTTATTGGTCATAAACAAACATAATCTTTGCATAAACCATAAGAATGTCAGGCCACATTTCCAGGTATGCAAACATGCAGAGAACAAAGTGGTTAAACTGTTCCACTGTAGTAAAAATAGACACAGGAGATTTGTGATTGATGGTGATGATTTAAACTTCAGTGTGCATGTACAGTAAACTAATGTACAGTCCTGACTGTGGTTACATAACTTCCTCCGTTTATACAGAGTGTCTGCTTCAGTGACCTGTGAGATACACATTATTATTTTTAATTTTTATTTCATAATAAGATAACATGGACAAAAAAAATCATGTTTTTACAATTGTTACAATAGAGGAGTGCTTTCATCAGCTGATCTTGTCATATACACATTTCCCAAATTCTGAATTATTCAAATGTTTGATTTAAAAGTGAAATTTAAAAAATGATTGTTCCTATTATACAGCTAAAGTATTTCATGTATTTACAGTTTATATCTTGCAAGAACTCATTAAAACATGCTGTTGTTTGGCTCTGATGATGCTTCCTTCATGACTGCATATACAATCATATGTAAATATTAGCACAATGTAAATATTGAACAATGATTTGCAGTTTTGTCTTTCTACTGTTTCATACACGTCAGGCTTTATACACTGAACACTGAACCGCAGGAGAGCTGACCCTGCAAAAAAGGACTTGACAAGAAAAACTTTAGATTTGGTACTTTATACTTTCTTTAGGCTCCAGGTTCATACTTGGTAAGACATGCACTTAGTGTATGAGCCTTTAGGGGGCGGCAGTGAGCTGCAGCCTTTTCATTTGAACTCTGTCTTCCGACTTATTGGTGATTGGTGACGTAATCTTTGAATAAATTATAGGAATGGCAACACAGATACCATAGAGAATAAGATATACCTACATGTGTTTGTTTGTGTGTTACTGTACATTTGAATTTATTTTATTAATATTGACATGACAGACAAACAAAAATACAAACTCAACATCTTTGGTATGCAAACTTGACCTTTACCTATGTAACATCATGAAAGCTGCAACTGTTATTCATTCACTTGTATGCAATCATGGGGAAATGTTCAATACATTTATAGCACGTGATTTTATAGACAGCAGAGTCAATGCGTCTGCTTGTGGTTAGATGGTTATTAACCACAGTGAGCGTATTTAAACTGCAGCAGCAGCGTTTGGTTTTTCTAACAGCGTTTCGAGTCATGCGAACAAGCCGATAAAGTGGTTAAACTGTTCCACTGTAATAAGAATAGACACCAGAGCTTTGTATTGGCTGAAGAGTTCAAATAGGGACGTGTGATGATGATAGTCGTGAGAACCAAGGCAGGGGATTAACATTTTCAACATCATTTTAAAACGACTACAGTGAATTAATGTAACAGTCCTGACTGTGGTTACATAACTTCCTCCTTTCATACAGTCGCTCCTTCAGTCATGTGGCTCTCATTGACCTGTAAGACACATGGTATTTAAAATTTTCATCAGCAAAAACATTTTACTTCTAAACTCCCAAAGTAACACATCATCACAGAGAAAGTATTACCTCTTCTTTTGTCCGCAGTAGAATAAAAAGTCTGTTTAACATGTATCTGCACTTTCAGAGGGAACTGCGATGAAAGAAAATTCTGTCAAATAAAATAACTTCTTTCCAAAACAGACACAGTCCAACAAAACAAACAGAAGTAATTAATTTGTTTTTGGCTTCTGTAGATTCACATGGAATTGATTTACTGGACAAAGTGTTCAGCCTAAATTTAAATGTTTGTCGAGTCTTACCAAACCTCAAAGTATGGTAGACGCATGTAGCCATGGATTCATCCTCATCTGATGGAGACAGAGTGCAAGTTAAAGCTGAGACATGTATACGATCGTGACATGTGGGTTTCTCTGCCGACATAATTATGTAGTTTTTTTGTGTAATTGTGACATAAATCAATGTTTTATTGACCTTGTTCCTAAAATAAAAGAGTGCTTTGATCAACGGATCATAGTATCTATACATTTTCCCCATATAAATGAGTCAAGTGTTTGATTCAAACTCAAAATTTGATCATTTGTTAATGTATAACCTATTTCATGTATTTACAATTTGGCTCTGATGCTGGCTTCCTACTTGGCTGCAAGTTCAGCCAACTCAGAAGCTGCTACACGGTGAACTGAGGGGCCCATCTGCCTGTTTCTGTCTGTGGGCTTCTCGTGTGGTTTTAGTCTGACATGCTGCAATAATCTAAATTTATTCACAGGCGTCTAAAGCTTCTGAAACGGACACAGGCTGAGATGGTTCGAGAGCGCAAACATGAGCTTTAGTGGTCTGTAACGCTTTCTGTTTGTGACACCACAGTAATTTTCCATAACGTCTGCAAAGATTAACCTCTCTAAAGCTCTATCATGTAGCATTCAGTGTTCGTTAGAGTCACAAGTTAAGTAAAATTATTTAAGAAATGCATAAAAATTTGATAGTTATGATTAGGACTGAAGTTGGTCAAAAGATTTAACGCAATGAAACTGAAAAAAATATTCACATATAATTTTTTAGAGCCCTTTTTAGAAAACAGAAGGGTGATTTACACAAATTTTTAAATAAACTGACACTGCTCAAAAAATAATAATGCATTCAAATCAATGTCGTTGTCAATTATTGGCATATCCAAGGCTCTAATAGTTCTCACTAAAAATTACAATTTGGACTTAGTGTATAGAAAATTTTTCATATTTTGTGTTTTTATCATTTACAGTATGTGGGTTCATATTCCCAAAATTACATTAAAGGGTTAAAATTATTTAAGAAATGCATGAAAATTTGATAGTTATGATTAGGACTGAAGTTGGTCAAAAGATTTAACGCAATGAAACTGAAAAAAATATTCACATATAATTTTTTATAGCCCTTTTTAGAAAAAAAATTTTTATGCACAGAAGGGTGATTCGCAAAATTTTTTTAATAAACTGACACTGCTCAAAAAGTAATAATGCATTCAAATCAATGTTGTTGTCAATTATTGACATATCCAAGGGTCTAATAGTTCTCGCTAAAAATTACAATTTGCACTTAGTGTATAGCAAATATTTCATATTTTGTGTTTTTTTTATTATTTACAGTATGTGGGTTCATATTCCCAAAATGACATTAAAGGGTTAAAATTATTTAAGAAATACATGAATATTTGATAGTTATGATTAGGACTGAAGTTGGTCAAAAGATTTAATGCAGTGAAACTGAAAAAAAATATTCACATATAATTTTTTATAGCCCTTTTTAGAAAAAAAATTTTTTGCAAAGAAGGGTGATTCGCAAAAATTTTTTAATAAACTGACACTGCTCAAAAAATAATAATGCATTCAAATCAATGTCGTTGTCAATTATTGACATATCCAAGGGTCTAATAGTTCTCCCTAAAAATTACAATTTGGACTTAGTGTATAGAAAATTTTTCATATTTTGTGTTTTTATCATTTACAGTATGTGGGTTCATATTCCCAAAATTACATTAAAGGGTTAAAATTATTTAAGAAATGCATGAAAATTTGATAGTTATGATTAGGACTGAAGTTGGTCAAAAGATTTAATGCAGTGAAACTGAAAAAAAATATTCACATATAATTTTTTATAGCCCTTTTTAGAAAAAAATTTTTTTGCACAGAAGGGTGATTCGCAAATTTTTTTTAATAAACTGACACTGTTAAAAAAATAATAATGCATTCAAATCAATGTTGTTGTCAATTATTGACATATCCAAGGGTCTAATAGTTCTCCCTAAAAATTACAATTTGGACTTAGTGTATAGAAATTTTTTCATATTTTGTGTTTTTATCATTTACAGTACGTGGGTTCATATTCCCAAAATGACATTAAAGGGTTAAAAATTTTTAAGAAATGCATTAAAATTTGAGACTTATGATTAGGACTGAAGTTGGTCAAAAGATTTAATGCAGTGAAACTGAAAAAAAATATTCACATATAATTTTTTATAGCCCTTTTTAGAAAAAATTTTTTTTGCAAAGAAGGGTGATTCGCAATTTTTTTTTAATAAACTGACACTGCTCAAAAAATAATAATGCATTCAAATCAATGTCGTTGTCAATTATTGACATATCCAAGGGTCTAATAGTCCTGCCTAAAAAATTACAGTTTGCACTTAGTGTATAGAAGATTCTCAAATGTTGTGCTTTTTTATCATGTGGGTTCATGTTCCCAAAATGACATTAAAGGGTAATTTATTTAAGAAATGCATGAAAATTTGATAGTTATGATTAGGACTGAAGTTGGTCAAAAGATTTAACGCAATGAAACTGAAAAAAATATTCACATATAATTTTTTAGAGCCCTTTTTAGAAAACAGAAGGGTGATTTACACAAATTTTTAAATAAACTGACACTGCTCAAAAAATAATAATGCATTCAAATCAATGTCGTTGTCAATTATTGGCATATCCAAGGCTCTAATAGTTCTCACTAAAAATTACAATTTGGACTTAGTGTATAGAAAATTTTTCATATTTTGTGTTTTTATCATTTACAGTATGTGGGTTCATATTCCCAAAATTACATTAAAGGGTTAAAATTATTTAAGAAATGCATGAAAATTTGATAGTTATGATTAGGACTGAAGTTGGTCAAAAGATTTAACGCAATGAAACTGAAAAAAATATTCACATATAATTTTTTATAGCCCTTTTTAGAAAAAAAAATTTTATGCACAGAAGGGTGATTCGCAAAATTTTTTTAATAAACTGACACTGCTCAAAAAGTAATAATGCATTCAAATCAATGTTGTTGTCAATTATTGACATATCCAAGGGTCTAATAGTTCTCGCTAAAAATTACAATTTGCACTTAGTGTATAGCAAATATTTCATATTTTGTGTTTTTTTTATTATTTACAGTATGTGGGTTCATATTCCCAAAATGACATTAAAGGGTTAAAATTATTTAAGAAATACATGAATATTTGATAGTTATGATTAGGACTGAAGTTGGTCAAAAGATTTAATGCAGTGAAACTGAAAAAAAATATTCACATATAATTTTTTATAGCCCTTTTTAGAAAAAAAATTTTTTGCAAAGAAGGGTGATTCGCAAAAATTTTTTAATAAACTGACACTGCTCAAAAAATAATAATGCATTCAAATCAATGTCGTTGTCAATTATTGACATATCCAAGGGTCTAATAGTTCTCCCTAAAAATTACAATTTGGACTTAGTGTATAGAAAATTTTTCATATTTTGTGTTTTTATCATTTACAGTATGTGGGTTCATATTCCCAAAATTACATTAAAGGGTTAAAATTATTTAAGAAATGCATGAAAATTTGATAGTTATGATTAGGACTGAAGTTGGTCAAAAGATTTAATGCAGTGAAACTGAAAAAAAATATTCACATATAATTTTTTATAGCCCTTTTTAGAAAAAAATTTTTTTGCACAGAAGGGTGATTCGCAAATTTTTTTTAATAAACTGACACTGTTAAAAAAATAATAATGCATTCAAATCAATGTTGTTGTCAATTATTGACATATCCAAGGGTCTAATAGTTCTCCCTAAAAATTACAATTTGGACTTAGTGTATAGAAATTTTTTCATATTTTGTGTTTTTATCATTTACAGTACGTGGGTTCATATTCCCAAAATGACATTAAAGGGTTAAAAAATTTTAAGAAATGCATTAAAATTTGAGACTTATGATTAGGACTGAAGTTGGTCAAAAGATTTAATGCAGTGAAACTGAAAAAAAATATTCACATATAATTTTTTATAGCCCTTTTTAGAAAAATTTTTTTTTGCAAAGAAGGGTGATTCGCAATTTTTTTTTAATAAACTGACACTGCTCAAAAAATAATAATGCATTCAAATCAATGTCGTTGTCAATTATTGACATATCCAAGGGTCTAATAGTCCTGCCTAAAAAATTACAGTTTGCACTTAGTGTATAGAAGATTCTCAAATGTTGTGCTTTTTTATCATGTGGGTTCATGTTCCCAAAATGACATTAAAGGGTAATTTATTTAAGAAATGCATGAAAATTTGATAGTTATGATTAGGACTGAAGTTGGTCAAAAGATTTAATGCAGTGAAATTGAAAAAAAAATATTCACATATAATTTTTTTATAGCACATTTTTTGCACCGAACGACCGCTCGCACAAACTTTTTTGAGGGGAGCACAAGGGTTAATTACCTTTTCTGTTATTGGGTTCCTGGGTAGTAACATCAACATCGGTTGCCTGTTGTAGTTGAGCTTCACTAGTATCTGCAGACAAAAACATACAATTCAAAACGTGCGTCACAGGTAGCACTCTTTGTTTGTCAGTTTCAAGTTTCATTACCATTTTTCCTGGGAATAGTGACAGCAGCATATATTATATCATTTGTACCCGTCTCTGCAGACACTGAAACACAATAAATAAATAAAAAATCAAGGTCACAGAAAAAGTAAAAACCTCTGTTCGTGAAAGCAGCAGGCAGGTAAATACTGAAGGTATTTCATTACTGCTAATAGTTAAACTAAGCTACAATAGTTTTAATTTTAGTAGCACAAAATTATTAGAAGGGGACTGATGAACATAAATGTATGGCCCATATATAACAAACAAGTTACCACCTGCAGTGCAAGTATGAAAAAAAAATGTCTCTCAACTAGAGACCAGAGTTTTTTTGTTTGTTTTTTTTTAATGTAAAATGTATAGTACATATCATGGTAGAAAAACAAAAAAACATTTTGTTCAACCTTATCCCTCGGTAACAGCTTTACTTTACTATTGTATTATGTTTGATGCCATGTATTGTCTTTTTTTAAGTCAATTATTTTGTCTGTTGCTTGCCTGGTCCCTCCCACCTCAGATAATAATGAAGATATGATCGTTGGTGGATAATTACCTGTTTGTGGAGGAGAGGAGGTTGGAGTGTAGGCAAGAGGAGTTGAAGCACCTGTCCGAATTAGGAAAATACCAAAAGTAAGTGTGTTAACAGGAGGACAGTCAGTGTAAATGCTCCTTGGAACCATTGTTTTTAAGATAACAGATGGATGTAAAACTATGGAATATAAACAAAACTGTATATTGAGCATCCTATGAACATGGTCTAAGGTCACTCAAGTGTTTGAGTGTGTTGTACCTTTGTACCAATGGTAAAGTCCCATCACCAACAGCAGCAGGAAAACAGCGATGACTATCGAAATCAGGGTGCAGACTTGAGCGAAGAGGTTGTTACGATCATCTTCGTGGTGTGTGGGGGGAAACATTACATTAAACATGCTGTATGAATATGACACGTGGAATCTGAATGATATTTTGACATCAATCAAGGTGACTGAGTTTGGATTTATCAGGCCAACACATCCCTGTCTGGAACCATAACATTAGAACAACAATTCGGACATAGTAAACAACATAATCTCATATCTCACCTGTGACAGCCACCAAAGTCTCGTCTGATTCTCCGACTCCAGAGATGTGACACTTGTAGAGTCCTTCATGTGATTTGGAGATACTGTGGATGGTCATGTTTCTTGCAGTGCTGTTCCTAATGAGGATGCCATCTTTATAGAAGTGTACTATGGCGTTGACGGTGTTCCTGCCTCTGCAGTGCAGAGTGATATTATTTCCCTCCACCACAGGAAGACGAGGGCTCTCCAGGATCACAGGCATATCTGATCAAAAATTAATTAAACAGGTTATCAATCACATTGCAGTAGGAAAGGGTACGTCCATGTGAATGTGTTTCAATAACTGAAAGATGTCTGATTCCTTTAAAGCTCTGTTTTCAACAAGTAATTTGGTTCAGTTTGTTACGGACAACAGTTTAGATCTCACAAGTTTGAGGACATACATGCTCCAGAAAAGCAGCAGTACAATTACATTTACTAAGGAGAATGGCACCCAATGACTACTTACTACTCTCTTTTTTGAGTGCAGACATTTTTTGTAATGCACAATGAGTCTCACCTGTGACAGCCAGCCAGCTCTCTGCTGATTCGCCAGCTCCAAAGATGTTACACTTGTAGTGTCCTTCATCAGACCTGGAAACCCTGCGGATGGTCACGTGTCCTGTAGAGCTGCTCCTGATGAGGACGCCATCTTTATAGAAATCAGCTTTAAGGTTCGAGGTCGTCTTGTTTCTGTTTCTGCAGCGCAGAGTTACATCATCTCCCTCCATCACAGGTGACGCAGGACTCTCCAGGATCACAGGACCAGCTGGTCAACAGGTGATGTTAAATATTTAAATTGTTAAAATCAATGAATCAAAATATAAACTGACAATTCAAAGATAAACAAGTATTTCATATGCAACACTTTGACTTGTCTGGGTCTTAATGAAATAACATCTTTATTGTGTTTTTAAGTTTCTATGCATTGAACATACCTGTCACTACAATGTTTACAATGCTGCTTGTTTTTCCTTCAGCTTGACACCAGTAATCTCCGCTGTCTCCTGTGAATGTAGATGTAATGTTGCAGGATCCTGTTTTCTCCCATTTGGTATTACATATAGTTTTCCTGTCATCGAACTTCCTCAACACTCTCCATTCAGTCAACTTATTGAAAAATGACAATTCATCACAGTTTATAAAGAGAGACTCGTATTCAAAGAACTGCAGTCTGGACGGAACGATGCGAGGAAAAGATGCGTCTGAGAAAAAAACAAAAAAGAGAAATATTTAAATATTTTCTTTTCTGAATGAAATATAAATTTACCATTTCTGTAAAATGATTTTAACATATAACAGAAAGTTCCAAAGACAGAATGATAAACTTTAGTAGCTTTGTCTAGTGTTTATGTTTTTTTTAGATCTAGATATAAAATTGCAATAATGACAATAATAAGATTAAAATGCAAAAGTCTGTCTTTAAATCCATGGGAGACCCACAATCTTAAATGTAAACGTAAAATACTGAATCAAACAAATTACAAACACATTATTTTAAAGTTAAACTGGCTCACCGGCTTTGTGACAGTCGCTGTGCTGGACTTGTGCAGACAGCAGCAACACCAGTACAGTTAACACTGAAGAGACCAGACATCTGCATATTAGACACTGATGCTATTGAACACAAAGTCACATCTGATCGCTGAACAGTTACATTTCTGATCAGCTGATGCTAAATGTATCATGAAAAGCTGCAGACAGATTCAGTACTCACACATTCTGATGCAGAGAGCTCTGACCTCCATGTTGTCTTGCTGCTGACTGTCTGATCATCAGACTGAAATACAGTTAACATACAGAGTAGCCGAGCACTTCCTCTTCCTGTGCAGATTATTTTTGGCGGCCCAGGCAGCAGCTCTGAGTTTCTCTGTGAGACAGAGCTGCACTGAGGTAATTACAACGGACGACTTTTCATAGCTAGCAGTAGAAAACTTTTATTAAAGTTCTGTTTTCATATTGACAACCATGATAAGTATCATCTAACATGAGCGTGTTAGTGGTGTTGAATTTCTTTTATTTTTTGCATGTTGCTATACAAATGTTGATGTTAGCAACTGTAGAAAAACTCAAGGTAAAAAAAGGTAAGGCCTTAGGTTAAAGGGACATTCACACATTCTCTCACTACAGTTGGCGGTGGTGGAAGCACACAGCATGTGACTGGTGGACTTTGGCTGTTCAGCCAAAAGGGTTTGGTTTTCACACCTAGGTTTAATAAAATGTGTTACTAGAGAAAACACGTTACAGTCTATTTGTAGGGGAAATTAGCCATCGTAGTGACTCTTACAGATCTGTTTGTGTTGGTGGGCTTTAGTATGGTTTGATTGTAGTACACTAAGTTAAGTGTTATGCCTTTGAAAGCAGGATTAAAACTATCTCGTGTTCATAAATCGGTTAATCTTTCTTTTTTAAGTATGATAATATCAGTTGCAAATCTCAACATGTGGTTGCTGTAAGAGACAGGACTGCACAGAAACAAAGTGAGTGACAGGGCAGAAGGTCATCGGAGGTGATGTGAGCTTGAAACTGAAAGTTTGCTTTAAACAAACACAATCCTGTCGTTACATGTACGTGAACACACACATGCAACACAAGGCAAGGGAAAGTGTAGGCGGGGCAATTGCCTGGTGTAACATTAACACACAACACAGCAGATGTAGTAATTTAAGTGTGTCTAAACATGTATGTAACATTTATGCACATTTGTAACATAATATTTGGAATTCAAATACTTTGCAGTAAACTCTCAAGATCTGGACCTGAATCGATCAACAGCTACATTAGTTTTCAAAAAAGTGGTTTGAGGGTTCAGTGGTTCATACGTGTTCTTGTTCGTTTATTATAATACTAGAACAAAGTAAAGCAAAACAAAAAAAAAGACAGAAATATGTAAAAAATATACAGATTTTTTTTTAAATTATACATATACAGACTTTTAATACTAAATGACTTCAATATGATCTGTATCAACTTCACATAACATATTCTCACTCCTAACTCGTTAAGAAAACTTAATTTAGACACAAAAACTCCATGTTTGGGTTAAAATAAGTAGCTAATAATTTATTTATTTTTATCTCTTTTTTTTATAAAATTTTCAAAAAAATACAAAAACACACAAAACAAAACGAACATACATAACGAAAAACAAATAATATGTAACATCCACTTGGCTCACATACCAACTCAGACTCAAATTTGTACAGGCAAGACATTCTGTAGTTATCCCATAACAATCACATAAGGACAAAAGAAAAAGTGTACACTGCCATGCGTGCATAATACATTCACATGTTCATGCTTGGAGAGAGGTGCATAGAAACAAGCAAGCAAAAAATTAAATGATATGTCATTAACCATGCAGAGCAGTTTTAGTTATGATACAAACCCTCTTGCAAAAATGGTAGAGATATTCAAGCCAAGGTATGACAGAAAGGGTTCGCATGTTTTACGAAAGACATCATCTTTGCTGTGCAGTTTTGATTGTCTTCATCCACCCCAACCTTGTTCTTCTGCTCTTTATAGCACATCACATGACTTCAACCCAAAACATTACACCAGACACTGACCAAGCTGCTATATGTGACATGCTTAAACGTACTAAAGTTCATGGTAAATGTAACAGATTGTGGATGACTGACTGGTTGTATGACGTCATTTTTTAAACCTTCTCTCTCCTTCAGTCGGGTTTCGTCACTCGGTGTAACTTCTAACTAACACAGGCTATACAAATTGTGCTGATAACATTATATTAAGTCCAAAAAAAAGTCCTGCCTAATCAATTGTATAATAAACGGCATCCTCGTGTGATGATAGTGAGCAATAGTCGGTTCCTGCAGAGGGAACTGGTGTTCTGTCATAGCTGCGTCCGAGTCCTGTCATGAAAACAAATGAAATTATGTTAGTTACATCAAAAGACTTTTTATTGGAATTTACACGCAGTAAAACAGGACTTGATTGGTCCTCTTGAGTAAGTGTTTATTCTGGATTTGATTGTTTGTTGAGTCTATCTATGCTCTACGTGGAGTAAACAGGTGTGGATAAGTACATTTGACTATTAGGCTGGTGGGCTAATGACAAGTTCAGTTATAAGGGGTAACCATATTTTATTTATATGTATTTCCTCTGTGACACACAACTGACATATTGTTATTCGTTACTATGCAGATGATACCCAACTTAATGTTTATGTTAAAAACTTCATTAAAAATCAATTCATTTAGCATTTAAGGATGGGAATCCTAGAAACTGTTACTGTTGTCATCATTTTGATTTTCTTGAAGCTTGTTATTACACTTGTCATGTTCAGATAGTCTTGTGGTCATTTGATCTCGGCATGTATAGATTTCTACAATTAGAATGTGTAAAATATCAATTTAGACCTGACACTTAAATTTGTTTGTGAGCACCCTTTACATTTAATTGACAAAAAATAAATGTAAAGGGTTTATTGTTGCATATTTTCTGTGGAGGTGAGTTACTTAGCTCTGATGCAACTCTCCCCTGGACTGTTCTGCCACTATAGAAGCTAAAGTGAACCGAGGGGCCCATCCGTATGTTTCTGCTTGTGGGTTTCTGGTGTGGTTTATATCTGAGATGCTAAAAACAATGCCAAAATTATCACCTGCACGCAAGCACTATATGACACTATTGCTGCAAACATTAACCTAACCAGGTTAATGAACGTTATGTGAATAAAGGAGTAACATTTCTAATTTACAGTAACAAGTTAATTACCTTTCTGTCCTCTGGGTTCAGTGACAGCAGCATGTTTGTCCTCTTGTGGTTCAGCTACATTTGTCGCTGCAAACAAAGACATAAAAGTCCAAAATTGTTCATCTTCGACAAGTTTCTAAACTTAAATAGCTAGATGAGTGCATTGAGTTATTTTGTTTATTTAGTACCTTTACACTTCATATAGTTAAGTCCCATCATCAACAGCAGCAGCAGAACAGTCACAAGTAAAATAGCGACAACAATCCAAACAGCAGTCCCTCCTTGGTGTGCTGGAATAAAAAAATAAAATAAAAAAATAACATTAGGACAAAGGGGCATTAATGCTGCAGATGTAGATTTATTCCTAAATTCATCAAAAATATGTTGCGGAGACCAAATGTGTCCAAAAAAATCTCTCATTTGTGGCCAAATGTTTGGATGGCTTCAAAATTCTCAATTCAAAGGTATATTATATTTTGTATTGGGTCACCTCTGACAGCCAACCAGCTCTCTGCTGATTTGCCAGCTTCAGGGATGTTACACCTGTAGAGTCCTTCGTCAGACTTAGAAACACTGTGAATGATCATCTCTGCTGTAGTGGTGTTCTTGATGAGAAGGCCGTCTTTATAGAAATCAGCTTTAAGGTTCGAGGTCGTCTTGTTTCTGCAGCGCAGAATGACGTTGTCTCCCTCAGTCACCGGAAGAGCTGGACTCTCCAGGATCACAGAACCATCTGAGGAAATAATAATTGTACAGTGTACGTTTACTGATACTGATAAAGAGTGCATTTCACCACTACATTACCGATGTAGCAGAAGAACAAGTGTTTGCTGCTTCTGGCTAAATGTAGCCTTTAAATCTTTACGTCTTTACACATCTGAAATACGAACACAAATACACAAAGGGCTCGTCGACATGCAAAGAGAAGAGATGGTGGATGGGCAAGTTGGAGCACTGCCTTAGTTGATAAACTGGCAGCCGCCCTGATGGTGCGAACACCAGTAGGTTACAAAATATATGAAAATATATTCTACCTAATACAAAATGAGTTGCACACGTGTTACCTGTCACTGTGATGTCCACGACGTTGCTTTTCTTTCCCTCAGCTTCACACCAGTATTCTCCACTGTCAAATGAAAAAGCAGTTGTTATGTTGCAGGGTCCTGGTGTTTCCAGGTTGCGCTTACATGTAGTCGTGGTTTCCTTGATCTTCTTCATCACTCTCCATTTGGTCAAGTCATTGAAAAATCCGTCACAGTATATAAAGACAAACTCGTGTTCAAAGAACTGCAGTCTGGACGGAACGATATGCACAAAGGCTGCATCTGAGGAAGAAAAATGAGACGGAAATTTGAAATGTGTTCTCAGTAGATAAAAACTTTGTGAGAAATAGAATGTAAAATTCTATATTCTTTTATTAATCTCTTTCCATAATTGCCTAAAGGCACTGAAAATGTTTCAGTTCTCTATTGCTTCAAAAATATTTTGATGCACAAAAATTTGTTTTTAATCCATGAAAACTGTTTTTTGTTATAATGAGGGATGAGTTTCATTGACTTACCTGCTTTGTGGGAGTAGCTGTGCTGAACCTGTGCAGGCAGCAACAACACCAGTACATGTATCACTAGAGGGACGAGAGATCTGCATTTCTGTTTTGTGTAGATTCATTCTGCTTAAAATGAACTCCCGTAAAATTTTATTGTAGAGCCGCATTACATTTTCCGTCAAGATGCAGTAATCTGAAACAGCCACAGTACTCACACAGTCTGATGTGGAGAGCTCTGACCTCCATGTTGACTTTCTGCCGACTGTCTGAGGATGGAGCAACAGCTGAGCTATAGTATGACAAAGTTGAACACTTCCTATGCAGCTTATTTCTGACAGCCTCTCTCTGTATGACCGAGCTGCTCTGAGAAAAAATACCGACGTGGTCTGAAGCTTGTGTGAAACAAACCACAATTCATACTGTCTGCATTTTCATGGACAAAAAAAAAAAGAAGAAACTTTACGTTGTTATACGTGTTTTTGAATTGACATTGCTCCTGAAGCTCCGGCACATTTATCTCAATGGAAATGTTTTGGGTCATTGTAGCAGCGGTTGCCATAGCGCCAGTCTTTAACACTTTATGATATGCTAAAACAAACAAAAACAATTTACAAATTAGAAATTTGTATATGTGGTGATTTTAATGTTACAAATGAAGCAAAACAAAATATTAAAATAATTCCCAGAGCTAGTTAGTAACATGAATATGACAGATGACTTTAAGTCACTGTAAACTGGTAAAGCTAACTGAGCACAGTGTTGAGGTTTGCAGGTTCCCACGGTGAGAGCAGCTCTTTTTGTAAACAGCCCCTACAGGCATGTGAACACGTAGAGCGGACAGACCACACACTTCAAATTAGACTCTGATGCTGCGAGATGGCTGAGGACCTCACCCTAACCCTAACCCCTGAAGATGGCTGATGATAATAATACTAATCATGATGGTAGTCTATTTTTAATGCAGTGTGAATGCTTTGCTTAGCAACTTTACAGTTACATTTGCAATAGTTGGAGAGAGTCTTACATGTAAGATGTAACGCTACAGTATATGAGCAGTAGTAGGGGCAGCAGTATTGCAGCTATGCTAATTGACTGTACGAGCCAGCTCACAGCCTTCAGTGACCCCCCCTATGTGTCCTTGACTTTCTTCCGGTGTACACATACCATGATGTAGGAGACCCTGAAGCAGGATCTGTCCTCCAACTTTCAGTTACTGGAAGAAAACACAGGATGACAATATATCTGAGTAAAAGACACAACAGAGCTGCCACTTCAATAAATCTTCAACAGTACAAATTCTCAGACATGTAAAGCGTGTATTCTCACCGGGTTTGTTTGGACGTGGAGGTGTTGAAGAAGGGATGTGAAGCTGAAGGCCCTGGTAGAGTTAAAGGAAACACAGAAATAAACTTAAACATGAACATTCATCTCAAGCAACCCAGACTCAGGAATTAATAAACTGATCACAGTTTATTTCCTAGAGTAATGGAGTGGAGTAGAAGTACAAGTGCTACATCAAAAAACTGACTTGAGTAGAAGTTGAAGTGTTCTTTAAACACCATACTTAAGTAAAAGTACTAAAGTATTCAACATGTTTTGTACTTAAGTATTGCAAGTAGAAGTATGTAAAAAAAATGCTACTCAAGTACTGAAAGTAAAAGTACAAGTACTGTTGTTTATATTATTTTAAATATTTATTAAGGCACAACTTCTAATGTTACAGTGTTACAATGTTCATGGTAGAGTTCTGTGATTTCCCATGGTCTGTGAATGCGTCTGAATGAATGCAGAGCGAGGGGGCGGGGCAGCAGGTGAGAGAGCGCACCTGGGTGAGTCAGGTGTATGACGTACGGCGCACGAGCGAGGTTGATGTGAGACCGGGACTGTTCAGTTGGTTTTTTGTCGTGGTTACGGTAGTAGTTTCACTTCGTTACTATACATCTCTGGTTATTGTCAGCATATTCTAGAAGTAATTAATTTAGTTTTTGGCTTTTGTAGACTCACATGGAATTAATTTCCTGGACAAAGGAACTTCCTGGACTTTGTCAGCTGCTTCAAGCTCTTACAGTGTAAACAATCCTGTAGAGACAGTGAGAACAGCGAACATGAACGTGAAGGAACCTGAAGTAAGTGTGTCTCTGTGTGACAGCTGTGTCTCCTCCCTCTGCTGTTTCATTCACGTCATGCTTTGCACACTGAACTGCATGAGGGAGATTAACCACACCCTGCAATAAAGGACTTCACAGGACTGATACTTCATGCTTGCTTTAGGCCTCGTGTTAATATTTAGTAAAACTTCGAGTTAAAGATGTGGTGTTTATAGCTATGATTAAATTTAAAATAAAAAAAACATTAGCAAGGATAGCAAGATAATAAGTTAGTTGATAAAGCGATAAGAAGATGACATGCACATGTCACAGGACCTGACTATCCTGACAGTCTACTTTTCACTCTGCAGCAATAACGATCCTGTGACTGTCTGAGCCGTGAAACAGGTAGGATATATTTTATCTTTCAACAATTCCTTCTATAGATTTAAACAAATAGAAAGCATTAATAGAAATGTGTAATTAAAAAAACTGGTGGCTATGATACTCATGAAAAAAGGTATTTGGGGACATATGTTTTCACTGTTGCAAGCTACATAGTTGTAAATATAGTAACATAGTGGTGTATATCTTTTTTCTAGTTTATTTATTTTTCTAGTTTTGCTATTTCTATCTTACATTTTATTTATTCTTCTTTTCTATCTTATTTTCTTTTTATCCTTTTGAGTGTTTTTTTGCACAGTCGCGACAGTCACCTTCATTTCACTGCCACTGTACCTGTACTTTTAGGCATGTGACAAATAAAAACTTGATTCTTGAATCTTGAAGCTGTTGTGGTCAGCGTTCATTCAACAATATTTTTGGAATACAGATTGTGTGAATTTGAATTCCTTCGTAGCGCAGGCAGACACATGGGGCTTTCTGATAACTGGTTTATTTGAAGCTTCTCTCTTCTGATCCGTGCAAACTAAACAGCACTGACAGAAATATAATGCATATTAGCTTAGCATGCACAGCATGTGAAATAACATTTACAAAATAAAATACAGTCGTCCCTCGCTATATCGCGGTTCACTTTTCGCGGACTCGCTGTTTCGCGGATTTTTTTCAGTGTAATTTTGCATGTTTTTTTTGTTTTTTTTACAGCGTATTGTACAGTATGAACGCGCATTGTGTTCTGCTTCCTGATTGGCTAAGGGAGAACCGCACATGTGTTCTGCGTACTGTTTAAGGGAGTACTGTACAAAATGTGTGTAAAAGGGTGTATAAAGTGTGTGTTAGGGGTTTTACGGCCTTAAAACATGTATAATAATTGTAAAACTCACTTCGCGGATTTCGTTATTTTCGTAAATAAAGGTGGGGCCACACATTTAATGTGACTATCTAAAAAATAAAAAATTAAATTAAATATATCAGTGAAACAACTTGTTTTCCAGAACTCCATGATGGATGAACTCTTGTTGACCGTTGTTTTCCTTCTCCTGACACAATGCTGTGCAGGTAAGCCACACACAAAAAATATATATATCACGTATAAGAATTTTTTTTGCATGTTTTAAAAACTTCTTTTGTTTAGGTCAGTCCCAAGTGGGTGGGCCGCCTCAGTCAGTCCTGGCAACACTTGGTGGTGACATAATTTTGCCATGTCACCTGGAACCTTCTGTGGATGCTTCAGGCATGACGGTGGAGTGGTCCAGACCTGACCTGAAGCCCAGATTCGTCTATGTGTGGCGTGATGGCGTGGAACTAGAGAGGGAACAGCATCCATCCTATAAGAACAGAACATCAGTGCACATTGGGAACCTGAAGCACGGAGACATTTCACTGAAACTCTCCAATGTGAAAATCTCTGATGAGGGAAAGTACAGATGCTTCGTTCCTACGTTGGGTACAGAGTCTACAGTTGAGCTTGCTGTTGGTAAGTGAATCTGCTGCAGTGCTCTTTGTAAGCGTAAGTACAATTAATTGTAATTTTCTCATGCATGTCAATGGGATGTGTGATGAAGCACTTACAGAAAAGTCCACAAAGTAAAATCAATATACCAAATTTGAATTCAGCGTTTTTTAAAATCAATAATGAAAATCAATAAATGACCTTAAAAGATCAAAATAAAACAGAACAATAAACTCTAAGATGGAAACAATCTCACTGTTATTTTAACAGGCAGTAGTGTAGGACCAAGTATTTAATCTAATTTATTGTGGACTGATGTGGGAATTGACTGCATTGGCTGTATAGTGGGGGCGGTGAATGCCAATAAACTACTGTTTACACAGTAATACACTTTGTATTAAAAACACGTTTTTACATTCCTCCTTTTTGTAGGTGTCGCCCCATTCATAGACATCAGCTCTGAGAGGACCGACAGCAGTGAACTGGTTCTCCAGTGTGAGTCTAAAGGCTGGTATCCAGAGCCTGAGGTGTTCTGGCTGGACGCTGAGGGAAACCTCCTCTCTGCTGGACCTACAGAGACAGTCAGAGGTCCTGATGACCTCTATACTGTCAGCAGCAGATTGACTGTGGAGAAGAGCGACAGCTTCACCTGTAGAGTCCAACAGAAGAACATCAACAAGACCAGAGAGGCACACTTCTATGTTCCAGGTAATCTTTTTGAAATCAATAATCCCCAGACTAATTATAAGATATAATTATATTGCGACACATTGGAGCACACATGAAAATAACTGAGGTCTGCTGTAATGCCATGATAACATTACATTTCTCTTTTTTATTATTACAGATGATTTCTTTGTTATTCAGAGTCGTTTAAGGTTTTTTTACATCATCACCGGTTTGGCTGTTTCTCTTTGCTGCTTTTTTATTTTTGCTTTTGCCTTTGTTGTCTGGAAATGGAGATCAAACAAAACAAGTAAGTCACAGTTGATTCTTCTTCTTTCTAAATGTGATGTGCCTTTTTTGGCAAGGTCATCACGATTGCAATGATTTCTACCTGAAACAATAACAACATATTTCAGTGTTCGTCTGTTGTCACAATTTTAATGCATAGAGTATTTCTGTTGCGCTTTAGTGTATTGTTTTTAATTGAGTGTGCCTAAAAGCGCACACTATGTTATCCACCGTGTTTATTTCTTCTTATTATTATTCCTACGCCCATTTTTTTTGGCTCGCTACTCCTCCCAGAGTTTTTGTCGCACATACACAAAACGGATATCAAAACGACCGGCTCGGCCGGGACACGTGTGCTATGACTTTTCTAAGAGTTTCGGCAAACGGTTTTGCCAAAAATCGCCAAAAACCACACAAAAAAAATGAATGGTGTGTATTGCGGGAACTTTTGAGAGCTAGAGTGAGTGATGTCATCGTTAGAGTGGAGAGGGAAAGAAAAAGTCGTCGAAAAATACATTTGTAAACTGCGACTGTGGCCGCAAATGTGAAGCTACAGAAACCACTGTTGTAGCTGTCAGATATATAGTTTTGGCGTGACACGCAAATTTGCGACAGCAACTCCTATCCTCAGCCTCATGTACTCCAATGTTAAAAAGGCGGGAAATTTTCTGGAGGAAGGCAGAAGCAACGTTTCTCTCTCTTGCTCCTACGGGCACATTTCTTTATTTATCGACACAAAACGACTATGTAGACGATCAGGAAGGTCTCATCTTGCTTGTGGTTAAGCCGGCTCAATGATTGGAAATACGGTTAGGTCAAAAGTCCTTCCTCTTCGAGGGAAGGTCTCAGCATTTTCTCTCAGTCTCTGTCAGGATTTCTAACTGACATTCTAACAGGTGCAGATTAGCTGCTGCTGATTAGGTCCTGGTTGCTTGGCAACCTCAGCCAGCTTGAAGGAGGAGTGGGGGGAGGGGCCAGCAGGCAGAAGCCGAGCGGCGGCCATTTTAGTAGTTCTTGGCACTTAATTTGAACTTGTGTGTCTAAAATGGCAGACAGAGACAGCAGAGCAAGACATGCTATATAATAATGCATGGGGGGGACGGGGCCAGAGTCACGCACACTCAAAATTTCTTTAGAAATGTTCTAGTTTAATTTAATCTCACACATCACATCAAATGTAACAGTTTTATGCTTCTGCATTCTTACAGGGGATGAAACTGACGTAAAGGAAAGAGAGATTACCATAACATCTTGCAAGGATACAGAACTTCAGCCTTTAAATGAAGGAAGAAGGGGCAGACAGGGAGGAGAGGAGGACATGACAAGTGAGGGGGAGACTGAGTTTGTGAATGAAGAAAGAAGAGACAGACAGGACAGGGACAGACAGGGAGGACAGGAGGACTTGACAAGTGAGTCGGCGACTGAATTTTTGATTGATAGACTTCGTGAAGAACTGAAGAAGAATGAATGTGAATATGAATATGTAATAAAAACACTTGATGTATTGTCACAATGTATCATGGACCTGGATTTTTTTCCAGAAGAACTTAAACTCCTGTCCAGCTGGATTGACAAACAAATCACTAATAATAAGTCAAAGCTGGATGCTTCCTGGAGGCAGTGGTATATAGACAAATATGAAACCATCATAAGAGATCTGAAGGAGAGAAAAGAAGGGAATGAAACACTGGTGCAGAAAACAAAGGAAGTACTTCAAAGAACAAATGATCACGTTTCCCAGACAACAAAAAAGAAACGTGAACTAGAAGAGCGAATTAATGAATGTCTGGAAGAGATAGAAAGAGAGAGAGAGAAAACGGACAAATGAGATTTAAGAGAAACTTTAGACAGATAAATATGTTTAAAGTGAAAAATCTGATGGAACGCCAATACTATGTGTATAAATACAGTATGTACCACAGAACAAAGCAAAAAAATATATTTCCTGAGGTCATAAAATGACCACCACAGCTTGAGAATGAAACAACAAATCAGATATGTCATGTTACTAAACTCATTGTTTATCTGCATATGTATGTCCACTTGTACTTTGTAAGTGTGTTTTTAGGGCTGTATGTGAAAAGATTTGTCAATGTTCTACCATATTGTTACGGCTGCCGCCGTTTCGCCCCTAGCGCGTGTGTGCAGTGTTTTGTTTTTCGATATGTAAAAGCAGGTGTGCAGTTGCCGGTCTCCGGTTGGCCCCGAACTGGTGGAGGCGGGGACAACACTTTTCGTCAGCTGCAGGACCAGGATTGGTGCAGCATCATTCCCGCGCCCAGCAGCAGCATCACCGTGGCATTTAAACTGCAGCCGCCCCAGCATCGAGGCGGCTTCACTCTTGTTTGTGTATTTGTGAGCTTGCCTCGTTATTGCGTATCTTATGATACTCGTTTGGATTGTGACATATCTGGTGATACTCGTTCGTTTGGTTGTGTTTTGTGGAGGTTTGTGTTTGGTATATTGGGATTGGGCAGGTTTATGTTTTTGATTTATACTGATTACTCATGAGTTTTTCTGTTGGATTCACTAGGTAGGGGGTGATGTTTTTTGTTATTTATAACGTTAGGCTAACCAGTGAGGTTTTTGTTTATGGTTTTCTTCTGTGGTAGTGAGATATAGGCTCTGTTAGAGTTTCCCCTCACCTCCTTTTTGTTAAATTGAAAAATAAACTGACAAACTTAAAGCTAGTGTCTATTTGCTCATTATTTGTTATCTCCTTCAATGTTACGGCTCATTTACCGAGCCGGGTCGTGACAATATTAATTTACAATTATGTTTATGTGTTATAAAAAATGCTGTAAAAACTGTAAATCTGCATTAAAGAAAGTCTTTGACTTACATCATGAATTACACGACAGCACTGAAAACTACTGTTGATAAATATGAACAACAATATGATGAACATTACTATTAAGATTACAGTAGTCCATTCCAAGTTCATTTTATTCACGAACACAACATTTTCAACTTGGCTTTAAATAACTCTAACCTAATATTTAATCTCTTGCGGACATTGGGACAGTTGTGTTACAGTATACTTCTTGTTGAGCTACATTACTGTAACTGAGTTTCCCACAGTGAAGTAGTCCCAGCAGCAGCAGCAGCAGAGCCACCATTAAAATGGTGAAAACAGTCCTTAAGATGACGTAAATGTGACAGGAGCGACCTGAGGAAGTGGTCCAAGTCTCTCTGTGAAGCGCTGCAAGTACAACGAAAAGTATCTGATGTAACACCAGAGACACAAAATACAGTTGTTACTGTATGTGGTAAACAATTAGTACTAACAAACTGGACATTTGATTTAAAAATTCTCTGCATTGTGGCTTCTTGAATGATAATTACTTATAATGCGACATAAATTCTTAAATGTATGAATGGATGAAAATGCATTTTCCTAAATCAACAATAAATTGTCAGCATAAACAGTTATTGGATGCATCATGGCGAGTGAGTACGGGTCAAGCTGCGACCTCTGTGACTGAAGTGAAGCCAATGTGGAAGTGTCAAAAACTGCAGTTCATCTTGTCGTCCACCTGAGGCCTGGCTCCAGCAGTGAGTCAGTCTCCATAAGTCCCCATGTTTCACAGCAGAAATAAACACGTTTACAGCCTGGTACAAAAAACAGTTTTGGTCTCTGTAGCTAATTTCCCCGTTCATGACAACTGTACTGAGGGTGAATTTATATACAACTCACCTGTTAAATGTCAAATTATATTAAGACTTATGCAGAATTACGAGCATTGCCACTTTCATAGAGAGATGGGTGCTGTTACAAGTTACAGTCTACAGCTGGTAATCATTGTCTCACCTCTGACAGCCAGCCAACTCTCTGGTGATTCTCCAAAGTCAGAGATTCTGCATTTGTAGAGGCCTTCATTAGATTTAGAAACACTGCTGATTGTCAGCTCTCCTACGGGCCCGGTGCCCAGGAGGAATCCATCTTTATAGAAATCAGCTATGTGGACAGAGGAGGTCTTACTCCTGCAGTGCAGAGTTACAGCTTTTCCCTCCATCACAGGAACAGCAGGACTCTCGAGGATCACAGGACCAGCTGAACACGAAGATAATATTATGTCAAACATGAGTTAAAGCACTTTGTAGAACTGGTCTTGGAAAGTTGTATTGCATACAGTCTGTGCAAACTTTATAATCATCATCATCATATTTGTTATTATTAATCTATACAAAAATGATCATGTACAGCATCTTTGCAGCTTTTCTGTTCAGTGACAGCAAACATACCAGTGACAGTGACGTTGACGATGTTACTTTTCTCTCCGTCTACAGTCTCGCACCAGTACTCCCCACTGTCTGTTGGGTAAACAGTTTTGATAGCGCAGATAGACGGTGTCGCCGTCTCCCAGTTACTGAAGCACATGCTGACTTTTCCCTTTTTGTTCCTCATCACTCTCCATCCAGTCGTGGTGTTAAAACCCTCGCAGTTAAAAGTGATGGGGCTATAATCGAAGAGCTGCAGTCTGGTTGGAACAATCCAAGCTGCATCTAAGATGAATATAAAGACATTCAACTCATTAGAGGAATATCTATTATGAGATTGACACTGTCTGCCATCTTGCTTTGCCAAATATGTTTTCAAGTGGTTGGTGAATGTCAATATAAGATTTTGACATTTCTTGATGTGAGGCACCACTGTGCTGCCAAGAGCACTATGAAAAAAGTTAAATAACGCTTTTGTTGATATTGCAAAAGTCAGAGTTGGTTTAAAAACCAATTAAATATGCTGTGAGTCAAGATTTTACTTACGTAATTGTTAAAAACATGCAAATTAGTTGTATATAAAAGTAATTTCGGGCAACAGATTTGGAGTTTAGTTGACTCAACCATGCAAGTTGAAAAATTTTTTTTAACATGTTTCCTAAATTTTTTGCCAAATTGCCAAAAATCTTCTGTTTTCATGTATGAAACAAATCTAATTTCCTCTGTAAGTTTGTTACAGTGGTCCCTCGTTTATCGCGGGGGATACGTTCTAAAAATAACCCGCAATAAACGAAATCCGCGAAGTGAGTTTTACAATTATTCTACATGTTTTAAGGCCGTGAAACCCCTAACCACACACTTTTATACACACATTTTGTACAGTACTCCCTTAGCCAATTAGGACGCAGAACACACGTGCGGTTCTCACTTAGCCAATCAGGGCACAGAACACAATGTGCGTTCATACTGTACAGTAAAAAAAAGCATGCAAAATTACACTGAAAAAAAAAATCAGTGAAACAGCGAGTCCGCGAAAAGTGAACCGCGATACAGCGAGGGACGACTGTATATAAAAATTATGTCTTATTGACAGAGTGGTACTTACAGGCTTGCTGAGCAAAGCTGAGTTGAACTTGTTCCTCCAACAGCAACATTAATGCATTGAGCACTGGAAACACAGCAGAAAGAGTTACAGTATTCAGCCAATTAATTCTGCAGATAATGGTGTGATTAAATCTAAATGAGAGTCACAGAGATGCTGTTTTTAGGACGATCCAAATACATGAGCAGCAGCTCAAAGACAGAAAAACGAACACGTTCAACTCCTCGGAGATCTCCTGCTTCCGACTGTCTTTAAAGTAAGACAAACACCTTTGGTTTTGTTGCTGGTGAACGTGACGTGAAGACAGACTCAGTACTCACACAGTCTGATGCAGAGAGCGGTGACCTCCATGTTGGCTGGCTGCTGATTGTCTGAACATCAGACTGAAAAACAGCTCAAGTGTAATGTAGGTTAGAGCCTCCTCCTCCTGTGGCTAATTTTGTCTTATTATCTGGATGTCAGGCGAACTTTTTTTTGCAGAATTTTAATAGTTCTGTTGGCGCACGCTTCAAGAAGTAGACGAAAACGTTTAGAGTAGATCAGTGCTTGTGACAAAAACTACATGCTGTGTGCAAGAAAAATACATTTATGAAGAAAAGTTGGTAAGTTAGTACTTTATTTGGTGGTAACAAAAGAAAAGACAAAAAGCTATTACACTATTTTATATTGTACATTATATTATTTATGAACACAGTTGGTGTTGCGGGTGTGCATGTTCTTCTTTCACTGACAATGTTTGGTGTCTGGAGGGCAGCATTGAGCTACTGTACGAATGTCAACCCAACTCACCCTTTGACACACGTATGCGCGTATGAACTCTTCAGTTTAACATCTGTGGTTGACCAGAGAGTCAGTTTAAAAGCTGCAGCAGCAGCTCAGTTCTTGTAAGAAGTGTGCTCACACCTGTCGACAGGCTGACCACATGGAACGACATGGTTTAACTGTCATGTTATAATAAAAAATAGACTGACACTATGAGTCAGTTCGAGCGCTCAGATGAAGGTTAACAATCACCTCAAAGGCTCTGAAGCATGTCAGCCAACAGCCAATCTATCTGAAACTTTGAGTTTTAAAAACTTTCCAATTTTCTTAATGTTTAAACTAAAAAAATAACTGACGAGCGTATCTTTTCTAATTTGATTAAAAATAGAGGTATATGTCTGATGACTTTTGTATTGTACTAAATCCATTTCAACTAAAATTTGATGTGATTTTTGGGTTAAAATGCAGCAAGTATAGCTCTGACCCAATCTTTGTCAGGTATACTTTTACTCCAGCGTGGATAACCAACAGTCTCTCCATCCTTCTGGTGCTGTTTTTTCTCCCAGTAACCTGGAGGACGTAGAGAACTTTAAATATAATTACCGATGACACACAACTTCAGCTTCTGTAAAACCAAACCGACACAATATCATTGTTGATATAATTGTGTGAAAGACTTAGGTGGATCTAATTGCATAAATGGAATGTATTATTCATAAGTATGTTTTCATTTGTGTATAATTACGGTACCTAAAAATAAAAATCACTGTGGGGTTTTTTTTGCATTAGAACAAGCCTTTATCTACAGAGGAAGTGGGTCTAGCGTATTCAGTCGCCATGTTTCTTTCGCTGTAGCAGTTTCTTCTTAGCGGTTGGAAGGGGAGGGTTAGGGGAGCGGTATTCACTTCACATCTACATGCATAAAAAGACATAACTCTTCTGATTATGGGGCGGATGCTTTTTGCTTCTAATTATTGCTTATTAAAGCTACAGCAGCATGTTCAGATGTGTGAAGACACGCGAAGGTGGTCAGGGCACACGGTACGTGTTCCACTTCTAATAATGGACGTAAAACATTGTTTCATTGTCCCCTTAACGTAGAGGTATGTGGTCGTCTTCAGGTAACAGACCTGTGCTAAATTCATCATGTTAGCAGCTGACCACGGAAAGTGTATTTCGAAGCTAGAGCACGCTCAGACGTGTGAAAAGACGTGATGGTGGTTTGGTGGTTTCAGACATAGATTGCTATATCAAACATGGTACGTGCTATGTGTTCCACTTTAAGCAAACAACAATATCACCAACTGAAGTACCTCTGTTCCCTCTATGTAATAGTAGCATAGGTCACGTCGACTAGGTTTGCTGCTGGAACACCTGAAACAGAAAAATATACAGTCATCCATTATTTTTATTAGAAACAAACATCTAGATGAATACTGTCAGCAGTTAAAATGTACCTATGATTTTATCATGTAGATTGTGAAGAGAGAAGCTTTCACTACTTTCTGAACGTGTTCAATAAAAAAAAATATCAGTGAGAAATGATAGTGAAAATAAAACAGGGTAAAAATAATACCTCTCCTCCCCCTGTGTTTTGTGACTTCAGCATACGTAGGCATTTGTGGGTCATCTTCACCGACATGTTCATACACTGAAACAAATCAGAACAATAAAAAATTTAAATAAAAAACAAACAAACATGCTTACAGCCGGTTACAAAGAAAGTTTTGGTCTTTATGGCTACTTTCCCGTTCACGACAACTGTACTGTGATTTTTATAGAAATCACGTGTTCATATATTACGTTCATGCATAATTTGGAGTCAGACCTATTAAGGAAGGAGGCCAGGCTAAAGGGATAATTAACATTACAGTGATAAACAATGTAAAAGCTTGTGTTGGGTTTGATGCTCACCTCGTTCTGATTCTGTAGCTGGCGTCACAGAGGAAAAGCATGCTACCGTGTAACGGAAGGAAAAACAAGTGTATGAATGAAAGAGAAATGAAATTGAGATGGACGATTTTGCAAAACCTTTTTAGATCCAATGGCAAAGGTTAGGAAAGTATTGAGTTTTTTGCAAATACCTATATGGTTAAGAAGTGATCAGGGTTCATATAATTTAAAGACGCAGAATCAAAGCACTTTTGTTTGTTTGTATGAGGGCTCTCACACAAAGGCTTTCTAACACATAGTTAACACTTGGTAAGGTTTAGGCAACAAACCTTCATTGTTTAGGAAAGGGTTAAAATAAGTAATAATTATTTATGTCAGTTAACTTATGAAAGAGAAAAAAAATTACATTCTAATACATTTCATACATAAGCATGTTTTAAACCAGTTTAAACAGGTACAAACATATTATGACATATGACATCATAATTTAATTGGGAGGTATGGATTTATTTTATTATTTTACCAAAGAAACTACTGTTAAAATACCACCGTGATGAGTATACACACCTAATATTCTTTCTTAAGTACTTCTCTGTACCTTTGTGTTTCCGACATTGAAGTATTCCCACCACCAAGAGCAGCACGGCCACACACGAAATGGACAAGACAACCAATAACGGGATGTAGTCCTGAATGGAGCCAGGTTGTAGAGGATGAGGAGAAGGAGGATGAGGAGAAGGAGGAGGAGAAGTCTCTTGACCCACTTGAGGAGTGAGACTCATATATGCTGTTAACATGAGAAAAGATGGTTTGACATAAATAAGCTTAGAAAATAGGAAAATATTTGATATGTATGGCTATGTACTATAAAATACCAGATTTTATGAAGTACTTGATAATTTACTGTTTTATAAGACTGTTACCTCTGACAGCCAGCCAGCTCTCTGCTGATTCCCCTCTTCCAGAGATTCTGCACTTGTAGAGTCCTTCATCAGACTTGGAAACATTGTGAATGGTCATCTCGCCTTCATATGTAACCATAATTATGTGGCCTTCTTTGATGAAATCAGCTGGCTGGTTGGAGGACGTTCCCTTTACTCCACAACGCAGAGTGACATTTTGTTGTTCCATCACAGGGAGAGCAGGACTCTCCAGGATTACACCATCACCTGAACAACAAGAAAGGAAAGTTCTGTAACTCTGTTGATCTGCACTGACCTGCTGTTAGCTGATGTCAGCTCAGTGTGTTAGCCGTGCTGCATGGACTGTGAGCATACCTTTGATAGTGATGGTGACAGAGTTGCTTCTCCTTCCCTCCCCATCTTCACACCAGTATTCTCCACTGTGTGACGCAAAGGCAGGTTGAATGTTCAAACATCCCGTCGACGTCTCCCATCGTGAAGTATTAGAGGAACTCTTTGTCATCACTCTCCATTCAGTTGGTCCGTGACGCCCCGTACAGTTGAATGAGATGTGCTCATACTCAATAAACTGCAGTCTGTTCGGAACAACATGAAGAAAAACTGCATCTGAGAGAAAACAAGAAATATAAATAAGAGATCTCTTCCAAATCTCATATCCACTCTTGGTGCATGCTGCGGCAACTCACCAGCTTCATGAACGTAGTTCTGACCTCGAACAGTGAGCGGAAACAATACATCGACCACTGGAGAGACAAAAGAAGAGAGCGGTGCATCAGACATAGACAGTCTTTGTATGTGCAACAACTGTGATTGACATAAAAACACAATATTTTCAACCTTAAAACCTTAAGACAAGTGTTAAGACAGAATTAAATAAACCTGATAGTTGAGAAAAATATCTGTAAAATGTATTAGTTACATACACAATGATATTCCCAAAGGATACACAGTATATTAGTCACTGACGTTTTCCATTTCCAATGCATCTTATAGCCATAATAAAATGAAGATAGACTCACACAGACTGATGAGAAGCGCTGTGACCGCCATGCTGTCTTACCATCGACTGTCTGAGTGTCAGACTGAACACGAGCTAAATACAGTATGATGTAGGTGAACGTGCAGAACTTCCCTTTCCTGTGCAGAGCAGAGGCCACAGCAGTTTATAGAATTAAAACCATTTTCACGTCTCAGTTTCTCTAGAGAATAAAAATACAGCTGTGGTTGCTGTGTTACTGGGTGCAAACTAGCAAACCTTAAACTCCAAATCAGGTAAAAGTTGACTCAACCCAGAGGCGTGAACTAATTTTACGCTTTCTCTTTTCTGACACCGTCATAGCAGAGAGGCCTTCCTGTTTGAACAGTGAGTGGTTGTGAGGGCTGTTACATGCATCTATGGCCGGGCCTCACTGATTACTGTACAAAAGCACAACTTTAGTCAGTAACTAATTTACTGAAGAAAATGTATTTGTTGCTTTCCCCCAGATGTCCTTTGGCTGCTCAGCTTCAACTCTGTTATTTATAGTTTTTTTGATGGTGAGATAGCTTTAGCAACACTTTATTGCAAGAGTGGCATTTAAGCAGCTGCAGCTTTGGAGAAGTACGCAAAATGTGTTTTGGGAGCCTGCACTGTTGATTTTTGTCAGGCCGGGACTCAAGGAGGACTCAGATGCAGAGTAGGGCAGAGAGCTGTTTTATTCAGATCCTCAAACACAGTCGTAAGAGTGAGGCTATGAAACAAGGCCTAAACTAGGTGAAACAAAAAAAATCACTCCAAAGGAGGAAAAAAACTCTGAACTACTCGATTAAACGTTGACAAAATCAAAATCTCTCTCGACGGGGAAAAACAAAAAGGCTATGAAACATTAACTAAAGGCGCTCCAATAAGGCTAAAAATACACTAGGCTAAAGACAACGAAACCAAAAGACTAGAATAAGAAAAAAAAAAATCACTCTTACGAGGAAGAAAAACAAAAAGACACTAGAGCTATAAAGCTATGACTGTGGGCTATGAGATAAGATTTGTTGAACGCTACAAAAGTCGAAACACTTTGGCACGAGACAAAGGGAGACGCAGACAATATATACACAGGGTGATGGGAACAGGTGGAAAAAAAATCAGGGCGGGGACACATGAGGAAGGGCAAGTGCCCTGAAACGAGAGGAGAGTTATCTTTCAAAATAAAACAGGAAATGACGAGACATAACAAAAACCCAACTTGACCTCGCCACGGTGTGACAATTTTTTTTTGTCTTTTCACTTCCTCTCTGTCTCTCTCCACCTCCCTGACAGTCTCACGTAAACGTTGTTCTATTCTGCCCTCTGCTGTACATCAGCCACTTATTACATATTTCAAGACATTTTCTTTCTCTGCACAACCAAGATGACAAAGAAGAAAACCTACATTTAAAAAAAAAACAATGATTGCCTTTAGGTGCTGTCAATTGATCTTTGATATATGAAAGGGGTTTTTAGAAACATAGCATAACTACTGATATATCTTGAACGTGTTCTTTTGGACCTTTCGAACATTGTTTTTGTGCGGTGTAAAATCTAACATCGCATGCATATTGTTTCAAACTGACCGACAGACCTTACAGTATCTGTTGGCAGTCTGCCAGCGTGTGGTTTATTTCTTTAAAGGACTTTGACTGTGCAGCTTTGGAGTGAGCTGAAGCTTTGCCGCCTATATCAGGTACGAGGACATTTTAAAATTACAATCTTGACTCTTATAGAATAGTACTACAGAAAAATACATAAGTATTCATGATTGTGTATAGACAAGTGAGTAAATCAGTAATATATTTAAGCTATAGATATCTTGGTTTAGTCACATTATCTATTGAGGAAGTCACTCAGCGATCACGAGATCAAAATCTCATACAGGAGAATGTTTGAATGAAGTTTTCATTCAGAACTTTGCTGTATGTAAATCTGAAAACTGGTCGTATTGCATCATGGCATGTCAGTTTCATGGTTTCAGGTGATGTCGTCATGGACCCATATGATGTCATTATTCATACTCTGTGCGTTTCTGCAGAAGCCATTTGGAAATGGACAGGTGACGGAAAATTTAACTTTCTTTTCTTTAAATGTTCTGCTGGGATTATGTAGGACTTCATTACAACAGTGTTTTCTCATTTCATACATACATCTCCTGGATTATGTCTATTCTGAACTATTTAGTTTCAGCACTTTATTGTATGATATATATAAGTATGACGTTTAGTGAAACTACTACGGTATACTGTAGTTGGCACAGTTTACATGGTAAACAATTCATTTAGACTAAAAACTGTATTGCATCACATCATCCTTTGCCTTTTGATTTCAGGTGATCCCTTTCCCATCCCATGCGGATGTGTCATCGGTGGTTTGTGTGCAGTAGTCATATGGAAATTGGTGCAAAACAAAAAATGTAAGACATTAACTTTCTTCTTTTGATGCTGTTCAAAGCTTTCTTTATTGCTTTCTATATGCCTCCAGAATAGTGTCACAACTACTCTATCTATCTATCTATCTATCTATCTATCTATCTATCTATCTATCAAAAAATCAGGGTACTGTGTGACAAATATTCTTATTTTTCCTCTTCATGATAATAAAGTATTGGTCTTATTTTCAGCTTCACCATGTTCCTCTTCAAAAGAAAGTGATAATCTGGACTTGGAAGACAAGAAGCTGAAGTTACTGGACAAACTGGAAAATGTGGTACACAAAATTACCACTCTCCGGAACCAGAAGATGATTCTGGAGAATCAAAGGCAGCAATACAAACTGCAGCTAGAAGATTTGGAGAGAGACAGGGAGGACAACAAGGAGAAGCTTCAGTCAGTGGAGAGGTTAATAACAGAGAGTGAGAGAGAAAGAGCAACTGACCGAACCGAGGAACATTTAAGAAGACGACAAATGTTGTTAAATGCTCAGTGGAAACTGGAGAGTAGAAAGGAAAAGCTGGAGCAGCTCCAGCTGAACACAGAGAAACAGCTGCAGAGTGAAGAGAAAGAGGGTATTCTAGCCAGACTTATAGAAAAGAAGAAGAATTTAGAGAACATGATGGAAGAGCTGCAAAAGAGAGAGAGCCAGAGGAATCGGCTTCATGATAAATCAGAGTAACATTGTTAAAAATTGAGACCATAGTTTCATTCTTGACCTTGGAAGGTGCTCCTAAGCACTGTACCTATGGTGGAACCTAAATAAATGTATTAGTACTTTAATATTTTTCCATCTCCATATAATTATTTCTATTCCACTGTACAATTCTGAAGCAACTATTTTAACACAGGACTTTTTTTTTGGATCCGTAGCTGAAGAGCTGAAAACTTTTAAATAAGGCGCAACAATTGTTCAAAGTTTTGTCGCAGTTTAAATATTTTGTACCCGTCTTTGCTTTGCTTACTCTGAGATGATGTGAGTTACACCACGAGAGACAAAATAGTCAGCTCACTTTGCCTCTAGTCTTTTTTTATTACTGGTAATTATTTATCTTGCAACTGGGATCATGTGTAACATTCAACGGCTAGTTATTCATAAACCGTGGTGAAAGGGGAAACATGGTCAACACACATTTTATAGTAGGACTTTGACCAGGCTGCTATTGTTAGTGAGTGTCGTCTGTAGTACCTAAATGCTGAGGTGAGTGTGGATTCATTTGCATTGTGGTGACCAGTAGGAAAATCAGTCATACATATACATTATACAGGTACAAGTTAGATCAAGTCATTTTGGCCTGTAAGGGTTTCAGCACTAGTTTGGGTTCATTACTTCATTACGGACCTGTTAAGTCACTTAATAGACAATGCGACAGCTGTTTTTTTACAATCTTTGTAATATTATTTCTCATGATTATTTTCTTGTCCAGTTTTATATCTATATATTGTAATATTATGATGATTTGCATATGATTCTGTATGTGTGGTGTACAATAATGAAAATGAACAAAATCGAAATCTTGACCATTGATTACTGATTTTCATCATCACAATTAAAGCATCAAAACAAATGTATTTTTTGTTGTTTTTTATACAAATGTATATTACTATATAAAATATAGTGTGGTGAATATGTTAGTCCTCTCCATGTAGATTGAAAATAAAGTGATTACCTTGAACCATCTACATCACTGAGAAGTTTGTACATATGAGAAGGTTTTGATATGAAACAGTCAAATAAAGTCCAGTTATTCATTAACTCACCAACACAGAGTCAGGATACAGGTCGAAGACGTTTTGGTGCCAACCAACCGAAACATCAGGAAGTCAGTCAGAGAGGATTAACTGAAAATATCAACTACAACAACAAACATAGAAATAGTATTCATATTCTGTTTGCAGCGTAAAACAACATTGTTTCAACACAAGATTATTTCATAGAACAACAGGTAAATAGAGGAAACTCTCGTAAATCAGGTCAAAGTACAATTTTTTTTCCTAATCATACTTTACAGCTTCATAGGCGCCAGAGAGAACTGACTCAGAGATACAGGTATGTTTTATTTTGACGACTATATACAGCAAAATATGTTTCCATTTAAATTTTAGTGCCTTTATTATCTTTATATTTTAATGTAATAGTAATATGTCTTTGCATATTGTGGAGTGCAAGAAAACTGTATTTACAGAGTGGATAAAAGCTGCTTCTGTACTCGCAGCAGTGTTGCTAAAGTAAATATGTTCCACAGCTTGTTTAAATCATTTTTATTTGACGTTTTTAACTTTGACTAGTTTCTTATTAGTTACAATCATTTACGAGTGCTGTGTTTAAACAGGTTTCCTCATTTTCTTAAATGTAATTGACTGAATTTAAATCTGACACCATTGCTTTACATTCTTGGTGTTATGTTTATTTTTCTTAATGAACAAATAAAGAGTATAACTTAAAAGTTCCAAGAAATTAGCTTCCTGATACAGATCAGTAAATGGCCACCATCAGGCTTGGTCACAATCGCAACGTGAGGATTGATGAATCATGCTTTATTATCTAGAAAAGTGGTTTAGCAAACGCCAGGTGTAAAAGCAGAGTACATTTTTATAAAGGGTAATCTTACTATGCATCACTGCACATGGACATAAAATTATATTTGACACAACAGTGTGTGTGTGACTTTTTGGCATCAGTTTCCAAAAAAAACAATGTAAATCCATCCAGGAAGGCCCAACTCCCTTGGATGAACTTTGTTAAACAAAAGGAAAACCAACATTTACGGCTGATTTTAACTTGAATAAATTCAATCTTTCATTTCTAATGCACCTGTGTGAAACACCTTTGCACAGCTGCGGTCATTATGAGTCAATGAAAGATTCCTGCCGCTTTTTACGAGCATTGATCCAACAGGCCAAATGCACACACACAAAAGTAGACTGTGTCATAGTGACAAATCTGATCCTTGATGTTTCTAACAAAATCATATTTGGAGAAAATACAATTCATGCTGTGATATGCTTGCCCTTTGGCACATGCTTAGTATCTACAAGTAAAGTAAAGCTAAATTGATGAACAGCTGTTTGGCCTTTTTGTCTGTTTCAGACTTGTTAATTTCTCTATAACTCCAGGATGATTGGCCCAAATCATGGACTCTTCCTTAAACCTGAGCTCAGTTTGGTTTTCCAACACATTGTGATCCTCGTTTTACTGGCAGAACCATGTAGAGGTAAATTACAGACAACAGCACACACACATGAGTTATTTACAATAGCAGGATTTAAGAATATGTGTCTTTGCAGCCCAGCCTGAGGGAGCCGTGCCGTTTCAAACAGTAGTGACCCTGGTTGGTGAAGATGTTATCCTGCCATGCCACCTACAACCTGCCATGGACATCGTTTCAGAGAGTATGGAGTGGGGTAGACTTGACCTGGAGCCCAGATTTGTCCATGTCTGGTATGGAGGTCAAAACTACCTGGTTAACCAAAACCCATCGTACAAAGGAAGGACATCAGTGTCAGGCGACAACCTGAAGCGTGGAGACTTTTCACTGAAACTCTCCGCAGTGAAACATTCTGATCAAGGAAAATATAGATGCCACTTTCCTTCACGTGATCAGACGTCTAATGTTGAGCTTGTTGTTGGTGAGTGCTTTTTTTCTGCGTAACAAAACGCATGGCTGCTCTGCTACAGACTAATTTATGTAGGTCAGATTTAGGTACAATAGTTTTTTTTGATGAAGTCTGGTATTATAACATTAATATTGGTCAGCTTTGTAACAACAGGAGAGGGTAAATAACACCAGATTTCAAATCGCCCTTTTTCTATTATCAGGTTCTGTCTCCTCACCTGTCATAGCTGGGATTAACATAAACAGCAGTAAACTGGTGTTACAGTGTGAGTCTAAAGGCTGGTATCCAGAGCCTGAGGTGTTCTGGCTGGACGCTGAGGGAAACCTCCTCTCTGCTGGACCTACAGAGACAGTCAGAGGTCCTGATGACCTCTATACTGTCAGCAGAAGATTGACTGTGAGGAAGAGCGACAGCTTCACCTGTAGAGTCCAACAGAAGAACATCAACCAGACCAGAGAGACACATATTCAGATTTCAGGTGATTTGTAGTTTGTTAACATCCTCATTATATGTCAAACAGCTGATATGTAGTTTTATATAACTGCCATGTGTTGTGTTGTTTTATCATTTCAGCTGATTACTTTGGGGCCACATGTTCTTCTGCCACTCGTGTCGGCATTATAGCAGTTACTTTGCTCATGTTTAGTCTCGCAGCAGCCTTTGCTGTGTGGAAATGGAAACAACCCCAAAGCAAAGGTAAGCATGTCCTCTTGTATGTAATCTTTGACTGTGATATATTCAATCAGACACAAGATGGCACTCTTGGCTACATCTTTGCAAATCAATGTTTGTAAGACTTTTAAAAGACATTATGACATCATGTATGTTAGGGATGTATTTTTTAAAATGTGAAAAGAAGAAACACTGTAAGATATTTAATAATACTGTAATATGTTTCTATAAAATATATTGTTTATTCTCTCTCAAGTTATGAATTTATGTTTGTAATGTTATCTGTACCTCTGTTCTCACTCTCCCCTCCAAAACTGTCACCAACACAGTTTCCGATGAGGCTGAAGAGAGAGAGCGCGAGAAGCTCATGGCACAAAAGCAGCTAAAGGAGGAAAAGGACAAACTTGAAGAATGGTTACAGGGGAAACAGAAAATCCTGGAAGAGGAGAGTGGGAAACTGAAGGAACTGAAGGAACAACACAAGGAACTGAAAGACCTGAGAGATCAACTGAAACGTGAAAATGAGGAGGAGGAGAAAAACATAGAAGATATTGAGAGGAAGGTTAAGTCAGTGGAAGAGAGGCTAGACAATGACAGTGAAATAAAAAACATAATATTGACAGCCATAAAACAGCTGCGTAAAATGAAAACAAAATATGAAAAACTTGATCAATACACAGAAACTCTACTGATCAAAACAGATGGTTTTTCAAACAAACTGACGGACTGGATGAACGAAGTAGATAACCACAAGGTTGAAATCAGTGACCTGACCCTGACCCACGCAGATTAATGAAGGAATTGTTTGTGAATATTATTAACTGTGGTCCATTTAATGTACTGCAATACTGTGATTTATAACTGTGTGGTTATTGTTTTCTTTGTTGATTTTCATGTTTTCATTTGTGAATCATCATGTGAGAGCTCTGGCAAGTAATTCAGCAGAATTCGGTGCATAGAACTGTAATCTGCATGTTGACTTGCTGTTGGCTGTATAAAGACCTTCGCCTTCCTGATTAGTTTCTAGAGAACAAATCACAAGTGATGGATCTTTGACTTTTTTGTACAGTTTTTTATTTGTCTGTAAAAATGTGTTTTCTAAAATGTTTGGGCAAAGCGCCGAGTGCAAACTAATGAAACTAAAGTGTAGAAAATTACTGAATTAATAAAAAAAAAAAAAATTAAAAACATACATTTTTCAATATTTATTTAAGTCATGACTTTTCTGACTTTTGATGATTTAGCTTTTTATCATGAAAATCTCTTTCTGCTGAAGATCTAATCAACATAATGAAGAAAACTTTACTTTTTACTGGTGCCTATATTGACTAGTGGATCAACATTCAAACTGAATCGTGTGAAAAATCTGCAGTTTTATAAGTTTTGTAGAGGCAATAAATCATTAAAACAGACACAGACTATATTTTAAACGCGCCTCACCTTTGACAGCCAGCCAGCTTTCTAGCGTTTCTCCAGCTCTAAAAATGTTGCACTTGTAGAGTCCCTCATCAACCTTGGAAATTATTTGAATGGTCATGTTGCCTTCAGAGCTGTCGCCAACAAAGAGGCCATCTTTATAGAAGTGAGCTGTGATGCTGGTGGCCATCTTGTTCAGGTAGTGTAGAGTCACAGTGTGGAGTCTCACTCCATTACAGGAATAACTGATGCGTGTTTCATTAAAAAAAGAGAGATGATGTAAATTATTGAATTATCTTTAACCATGATTGACCATGAAGAGTATTTGATCGAAGTTTTACAGTTGTCATATTGTCATGCTCCTTTAATCTTTCTGATTTTGCAAACCACTGTGAGTGTGACCTCCAGTTTTTGTGTTAGGATCTTTGCATAGTAAAGAGGTCTAGTTGATCAACCACAGCTGAATGGACTCCATTTGATAAGGGAGTGCCTATTTAAGACCCGGTTCCTGCCATGGAAAGCAGGGACTTGGCTTTGTTTGCTGCAGCAGCTTGTTGATCGCTGTTCATTTTGTCATCTGTGATTCCCAACTCTACAGTGTAGCATCAGCAGGATTTAAAATATGTTATTTTATGGTAGAAAATGGTTAGATATATTTTTTAAATACTTTATTTTTTTATTTTTTTTTATTCCCATATCTTTAATGTTACAATAAACATTTATTTAAGAGCCAGTGATTACACCTTTTGCATAATAACATAGAGTTTGAGTGGTGTCTGTCACTTTAACTGTATCCAACTGACAACAGTTACAGCTGCTGGTGATCTCTCATGATGAACCTGTTAAACCTTGTACTGATACATCTGTCTCAGCAGGTAAATGTAAAAATAAACAACATTAGTTCATGCCTGATATCCAAACACCCTGCGTCATAACAATATATAATATGTATGTGTGTGATCACCTGCGTTGCATGTTTTAACTTGTTTGTATGGAGCGTTGGAATTTCCCAGCGCACCTGAACGCACCTCGGTGCAGCTCGGACCAACGGCGGGAATTCTCCTCTGCGCCTCTAGAGGTAAGCTACGTCAGCTGCGTGTCTTCTGCTGCTAACTGATTAAAAAAGTACAAACACACACGAGCAAAGTGGTTTAAAATAACATTAAACCGGCCTGATAGCTGACGCAGAGCCCACACACCAGTTACAGGCAAGATATCTTCAATGTAGCGTCTGTTAAACACAAAACAAAATGGTGTCCGCTAACGTTAGCAACGGCGCTAACCGCTAGCATCGTTAGCAACGGCGCTAACCGCTAGCATCGTTGCTAATCGCTAGCATCGTTGCTAATGCAACCGTTAGCTCATATAACTGACAAATAACACTTTTTCCTCACTAAATAACAAATGTTGCCTTTCCTTTTGTTTCACTCTGTAACTTTGTCACTGTGAAGGTGGAAAATGACAAACTGTTACATTGTTAACAGCGAGCGGTTATCAGCTAGATGAAGGCTAATCTTGAGTTAATCGTCTAATAAAAGGCGCAATGTTAACTAATTAATTAATTTTTGTCAACTGCATGACACACCAAAGGTCGAAAATTTGATTTGCAAACTGAATTTAATTAATTTATTTAATTTTTATTTGCAGATTTCCATCGCTGAGTTACAGTATTGCCAGTATTGATGAAGAAGCAGGGAACAACGACAAGGTAAGATCAATTAAGCGCCAGCTGGTCGAGTTAGCTTAGCAAGTCATCTAGCTTGATGGGCACTTTACCTACTTTTCTCATCACTTCAGATTATCTGCTGTGTTTTCTGCTGTTCAACTGCCTAAACACATGACCTTTATAACTATATTAAATGGATATTTTTGGGCTTTAAATCTCTGTAAAATGGATTACAGTAACAGATCTATTCATGTAATATTCCTGAAAGTTAATTATAATAACTGGCGATGTGTCCAGTGTATTCCCCACCTCTTGCCTAGCTATCTTAGGAAGCTTAGCAAGGTAGCTAGCTCCTAACATAAAAACAAGAATTTAGCTCATTCATTTTGATTTTTTTAGTTTGAGAAAATATCAAGCGCTGTGCATTCAGATGGATTTCAACTCGCAAAGTGAATTTTTTGTGCTAATTTAAACTAGCGACTTTCCCAGCATTGAAAGAAACAAAGACAAGGTAAGTTCAATTTTATATCCAGTTGGTTGAGTCAGCTTAGCAAGGCAGCTAACTTGATGGGCAATTTACCTACGTTTCCTCTTTTATTCCCCACTTCTTGCCTAGTTATCTTAGGAAGCTTAGCAAGGTAGCCAGCGCCCAACATTAAAAATCAACTAAAATTTAGCTTATTCATTTTGATTTCAATTTGAGTTGCACTTGACAATTTTAAATTGTGAAATCGTGTCTATTTCAACTTTTGTAAATTGCACATTTCCAGTTATGATGAACGAAAAGGTAAGACCAATTAAGCTTAACCTGTTTGAGCTAGCTAGTTTAGCAAGTCAGCATTGTAATCTGTCATCTATACGAAACACCAAACGTCAAAATTTCAAGTGCTGTGCAGTCACGTGGATTTCACCTTGCGGACTGATTTTTTTTTTTTAACGTTATTTTTACTTGTGGATTTCCAGCACTGAGTTACAGTATTGCCAGTATTGATGAAGAAGCAGGGAACAACGACAAGGTAAGATCAATTAAGCGCCAGCTGGTCGAGTTAGCTTAGCAAGTCATCTCGCGTGATGGGCACTTTACCTACTTTTCTCATCACTTCAGATTATCTGCTGTGTTTTCTGCTGCAGGCTGTTCAACTGCCTGAACACATGACCCTTATAACTATATTAAATTGATATTTTTGGGCTTTAAACCTCTGTTAAATGGATTACAGTAATAGATCTGTTCATGTAATATTCCTGCAAGTTAATTATAATAACTGGCTATGTGTCCAGTGTATTCCCCACCTCTGCTCAAGATAGCTAGATCTTAGGAAGCTTAGCAAGGTAGCTAGCTCCCAACATAAAAAACAACAATGTAGCTTATTTATTTTGATTTGAGTTTGAGTAAATATCAAGCGCTGTGCATTCAGATGGATTTCAACTCACAAAGTGAATTTTTTGTGCTAATTTAAACTAGCGAATTTCCCAGCATTGAAAGAAACAAAGACAAGGTAAGTTCAATTTTATATCCAGTTGGTTGAGTCAGCTTAGCAAGGCAGCTAACTTGATGGGCAATTTACCTACGTTTCCTCACTTCTTGCCTAGTTATCTTAGGAAGCTTAGCAAGGTAGCTAGCGCCCAACATTAAAAAAACAACTAAAATTCAGCTTATTCATTTTGATTTCAATTTGAGTTGCGCTTGACAATTTTAAATTGTGAAATTGTGTCTATTAACTTTTGTAAATTGCACATTTCCAGTTATGATGAACGACAAGGTAAGATTAATTAAGCTTAACCTGGTTGAGCTAGCTAGTTTAGCAAGTCAGCATTGTAATCTGTCATCTGTACGAAACACCAAACGTCAAAATTTCAAGTGCTGTGCAGTCACATGGATTTCACCTTGCGGACTGATTTTTTTAAATTTTACTTGGGGATTTCCAGCACTGAGTTACAGTATTGCCAGTATTGATGAAGAAGCAGGGAACAACGACAAGGTAAGATAAATTAAGTGTCAACTGGTCGAGTTAGCTTAGCAAGTCATCTAGCTTGATGGGCACTTTACCTACTTTTCTCATCACTTCAGATTATCTGCTGTGTTTTCTGCTGCAGGCTGTTCAACTGCCTGAACACATGACCCTTATAACTATATTAAATTGATATTTTGGGGCTTTAAACTTCTGTAAAATGAATTACAGTAACAGATCTATTCATGTAATATTCCTGAAAGTTAATTATAATAACTGGCGATGTGTCCAGTGTATTCCCCACCTCTTGCCTAGCTATCTTAGGAAGCTTAGCAAGGGAGCTAGCTCCCAACATAAAAAAAAACAAGAATTTAGCTTATTCATTTTTATTTTCAGTTTAAGTAAATATCAAGCGCTGTGCATTCAGATGGATTTCAACTTGCAAAGTGAATTTTTTGTGCTAATTTATACTAGCAAATTTTCCAGCATTGAAAGAAACAAAGACAAGGTAAGTTCAATTAAGATCTAGTTGGTTGAGTCAGCTTAGCAAGGCAGCTAACTTGATGGGCAATTTACCTACGTTTCCTCTTTTATTCCCCACTTCTTGCCTAGCTATCTTAGGAAGCTTAGCAAGGTAGCTAGCGCCCAACATAAAAAAAACAACTAAAATTTAGCTTATTCATTTTGATTTCAATTTTAATTACGCTTGACAATTATAAATTGTGAAATCGTGTCTATTTTAACTTTTGTAAATTGCACATTTCCAGTTATGATGAACGGCAAGGTAAGACCAATTATGCTTAACCTGTTTGAGCTAGCTAGTTCAGCAAGTCAGCATTGTAATCTGTCATCTGTACCAAACACCAAACAAAAATCAAGTTCAAATCAAAATTTCAAGTGCTGTGCAGTCACATGGATTTCACCTTGCGGACTTATTTTTTTTACGTTAATTTTACTTGCGGATTTCCAGCACTGAGTTACAGTTTTGCCAGTATTGATGAAGAAGCAGGGAACAACGACAAGGTAAGATTAATTAAGCGCCAGCTGGTCGAGTTAGCTTAGCAAGTCATCTAGCTTGATGGACACTTTACCTACTTTTCTCATCACTTCAGATTATCTGCTGTGTTTTCTGCTGCAGGTTGTTCAACTGCCTGAACACATGACCTTTATAACTATATTAAATGGATATTTTTGGGCTTTAAACCTCTGTAAAATGGATTACGGTAATAGATCTGTTCATGTAATATTCCTGAAAGTTAATTAGATTAACTGCCGATGTGTCCAGTGTATTCCCCACCTCTTGCCTTTTTGTTAGTTAGCTAGCTTAGGAAGCTTAGCAAAGTAGCTAGCTCCCAACATAAAAAAATAATTTTAGAATAAATAATTTATTTAAGAATTTAGCTTATTCATTTTGATTTGAGTTTGAGTAAATATCAAGCACTGTGCATTCAGATGGATTTCAACTCGCAAAGTGAATTTTTTGTGCTAATTTAAACTAGCGAATTTCCCAGCATTAAAAGAAACAGATAAGGTAAGTTCCATTAACATCCAGTTGGTTGAGTCAGTTTATCAAGCCAGTTAACTTGATGGGCAATTTACCTACTTATCACTTCAGATTATCCTGACTTTTACAAGTCTATTAAATCATATATAATAAACCTGATTCATGACGGCATAATATTAGTCAATCTCCTTGCTTTCAGTTAAAATGGATATTTTTGTTTTTTAGTAAATAGGGAATTTCCAGTTTTGATGAACGACCTAGTTTAGCAAGTCAATCTGTAATCTATCATCTGTACGAAACACCAAAGCTCAAAATTTTAAGCGCTGTGCAGTCACATGGCTTGCAATGTGAATTTTTGTGTTAATTTTAACTTGTGGATTTTTTAGAACTGAGTTACAGTTTTCCCAGTATTGATGAAAAAGAAGGGAACGACAACAAGGTAAGATCAGTTAAGCTCCACCTGTTTGAGCTAGTTTGATAGGCACATCAGCTAATCTTATCACTTCACATGATCTGCAGCAATTTTAGGCCGCAGGCCTCAGCTAATAAGTGTATTCACATAATGACGAAAATATAGTATAACTATATTTTCATTATTCTGAAAGCTTGAGAGAAGTTGCATGTCTGTTTGATGTCTCATTTGTAATGTGTTATCTGCACTAAAAACTGACTGTCAAAATATCAAGCGCTGTGCATTCAGATGGATTTCAACTTGCAAAGTGAATTTTTGCACTAATTTAAACTAGTCAATTTCTAGAACTCCAAAGAACAAGGTAAGTTCAATTAAGCTCCATTTGGTTGAGTCAGCTTAGCAAGCCAGCTAACTTTATGGGCACTTGACCTACTTTTCTTACCACTTCAGATTATCTGATGTGTTTTCTGCTGCAGGCTGTTGAACTGCCTGAACACATGACCTTTATAACTATATTAAATTCTAGCTAGGTATTGTTTTACATTACATCCAGTGTTATAGTTTGAAGAGTGTGCAAATCTATCTATAGATAGAGAAGCTAATCACATGACCTTCATCTGCATATTACAGTTTATACTGTAGATGTACCTCAATGCTTTTTCATTAATTCATTCATCAATTTAATACATTTTGTGTAATTTTGCTGTAATATGCATGATTAGGTTTTCATTACTCGGATAGTTTTAAGTACAACTATTACTATTTCATGAACGTGTCGTTTGTAATCTGTCATCTGTGCAAAACACCAAAGGTCAAAATTTCAAGCGCTGTGCAGTCACGTGGACTTGCAAAGTAAATTTTTGCGTTAATTTTAACTTTAGCGGATTTCCAGAACTGAAAACTTCAGTTTTGATGAAGAAGCAGGGAACAAAGACAAGGTAAGATCAGTTAAGCTCCACCTGTTCGAGCTAGCTAGTTTAGCAAGCCAGCTAGTTTGATAGGCACTTCAGCTAATCTTGTTATCACTTCACATGATCTGCAGCAATTTTAGGCTGCAGGCCTCGGCTGGTGTGTATTTACATAATGCCAAATTATACTATAAAAAGTATAACTATTTTCATAATTGTGAAAGCTTGAGGAAAAAGTTGCATGTCTGTTATTTGTTATGTTTCATCTGCACTAAAAACTGAACATCAAAATATCAAACACTGTGCATTCAGATGGATTTCAACTCGCAAAGTGAATTTTTACGTTAATTTAAACTAGCGAATTTCCAGAAATCCAAAGACAAGGTAAGTTCAATTAAGCTCGAGTTGGTTGAGTCAGCTTAGCAAGCCAGCTAACTTGATGGGCAATTTACCTAATTTTCTTATCACTTTAAGATCATCTCTAGTGTTAGACTGCAGGCTGTTCAACTGCCTGAGCACATGATAACGAAGCTAAGCACGTGACTTTTACAAGTATATTAAATCTTATATAATGAACCTGCCTCATAAAGGCATTACATTAATGTACATGCTTTCAGTTAGTTAGCTTAGGAAGCTGAGCAAGGTAGCTAGCTCTCAACATAAAAATAACAAATTTTGCTTATTCATTTTGATTTTAATTTGAGTTACACTTGACAATTTTAAACTATGAAATCTTTTTAACTTTTGTAAATTGTAAAAGGTAAGATCAATTAAGCTTAACCTGGTTGAGCTAGCTAGTTTATCGAGTCAGCATTGTAATCTGTCATCTGTACGAAACACCAAAGATCAAAATTTTAAGCGCTGTCCAGTCACATGGATTTCACCTTGCGGACTCATTTTTTTTTGCGTTAATATTACTTGTGGATTTCCAGAACTGAGTTACAGTATAGCCTGTATTGATAAAGAAGAAATAAACAAAGACAAGGTAAGATCAATTAAGCTCCACCTGTTTGAGCTAGCTAGCTTAGCACTTCAGCTAATGTTTTGAAAAGTCATCACTTCACATGATCTGCAGCAATTTTAGGCCGCAGGCCTCAGCTGATGTGTATTCACATGACATAGTATACTTATTATAATGTATTTTTATTCATTATTCTGAAAGCTTGAGAAAAGTTGCATGTCTGTTTGATGTCTCTTTGTAATGTGTTATCTGCACTAAAAACTGAATGTCAAAATATCAAGCGCTGGGCATTCAGATGGATTTCAACTCGTAAAGTGATTTTTTTTTTTTTTTTTTGCGTTAATTTAACTAGTGAATTTCCAGCACTGAGTTACAGAATACCCAGTTTTGATGAAGAAGCAGGGAACAGCGACAAGGTAAGATCAGTTAAGCTTAACCTGTTTCAGCTAGGTATCTTATCAAGCCAGCTAGTTTGATAGCCACTTTAGCTAAACTTGTTATCACTTCACATGATTTGCAGCATTTTTAGGCCGCAGGCTTAAGGTGATATTTGTATTCACATAATAAGTACTATAATGAGTAATAATTTAAACTAGCAAATTTTCAGAACTGAGTTAAACATCCCCAGCATCCCACACAAAGACAAGGTAAGTTCAATTAAGCTCCAGCTGGTTGAGTTAGCTTAGCAAGTCAGCTAGCTTGATGGGCACTTTACCTACTTTTCTTATCACTTCATATGCAGCGGTCTCTGTAGAGCAGCCGATCACATGGCCTTTATCTGCATATTACATCTTATACTGTAGACCTGTAGATGTCAATGCTTTCCCATTAGATCACCTCCATGCTTTCAGTTAAAATGTACGTGTCATTTTCTGTCATCTGCACAAATCTCTAAAGGTCAAATGTGTGCAGTCACATGGATTTTGATTTGCAAACTGAATTTTTGCGTTTATTTCAACTTGCGAATTTCCAGCACTGAGTTACAGAATTCTCAAGACAAGGTAAGATCAATTAACCTCAAGCTGGTTGAGTTAACTTACTTGCAATATACCTTACTAGGTATATTGCATGTTATATATCAAACTCCTCGTTGAAGCACCGTATTAGTTAATCTACATGCTTTCAGCTAAAATCGATATTTTGGGGTTTTAAACCTGTGAAATGTAATATGGATCGTGGTGATATATCTATTCATACACTATTCTGAAATTAAATTAACTGCTGAGGTGTCCAGTGTATTACCAGTCTCTCGCCGGCAGCTAGCTAGCTTATAGCTAGCTTGAAGGGCACTTTATCTGCTTTTGTTATTGCTTCATTATTGCTCGCTTGTGATGAACTGGTGACATGTCCAGAATATACCCAGCCTCTCGCCCAGTTGTCTGGCCTCTTCGCCTCCATCCATTATGTTTATGGACAACCCAGGCCCTCTTCCATGAAGCCCACCATGTCAATTTGAAGGTGGTGCAGTGGTCAAGTATACTAACCAGCATGCTGGAAATGTGGGATCAATTGAAGCCCAACTCTAATCCCTTGAGGTATGTCACACATGTCCGTATGGTAAATATGTGGTTTGGAAATTTGTTACCTGCACCCAAGCAGCAACCTCTGGTGCTGGGAAATGAAACCAATGCCGACGTGCTAAAACCTGTAATCCCTTGAGTGACCACTAGATATTCAATCTCCGTAAGCAGCCATATTAAAATGCCCAATTTCACAGTAGAAACATGTTTACCGCCTGGTTCAGGCATTTGTTTTAGTCTCTATAGCTAATTTCCCCATTTATGACAACTGTGAGTGGGGTGACATTACAGATGGCGTATTCAAGCACCCAGGCGTCATTCGGTCCGCCTAAGGTCTGTCAATGATCCACGTCTCTGCTGATATTTAGATTAGCCGGGTGCTGAAAGAAGCAGTACATTTAACATGGCAATGTCCAGCATCACAAATTTTCAACCCACCCCCCCTTCAAAAAATTTGCATTTCACCCTGCTGATCTGAAACAACCAGCCAGAGGAAGATGCAAATTTTGAGTGATGCATGAACTGCCAGTTTGTGATGGGGTTCACGCCTGAGCTGACGGACTTCAGACCTACAACAGGTACATAATGCTTTATATCACTCAAAAAGCTATAATAGGTGTGCAGTAATTTGAATAGCTAGTTATTTATGGTTATTTTACTGTAAACTGTTAATTGTTGTTTGAGTCAAAGGTTACTTATGAAAGGGATTGCAGTTGGTCATAATCCATTTACATTGCAAAAATCCCCAAGTCAATTTAAACTTGTTTTATAGACTGATGTAATTGAACAACAATGGGGTGCGCTTTACGATGCACAAAATGAATTATTTGATGCAGACCTCAGTGGTGTTTAATGATTTACGTTAGCCTTTTTAGACTGACATTTAATACATCATCATTTTCATTATTTAGCAATTTACAGTGTTCACATATTTTTAAAAAATTGATTTACTTTTTTGAAGTTAATTATATTTCTTAATGATTAACCATGTCTTAAATCTCCATGTAGTTCTTTCACTTGTGGGTTTTGTCCTTCTCTCAGCAACCTGTTTTGAAGGTAACTTACTGTACACACGAACATATCAGTCTAACATGTGATGGTAATGTCTAGGGTGTTATACATATTGTAACAAAATGACAAATAATATATTGTAAGAAATGTGTGAGAAAATAAGTCATTGGTTTAACATCAATTTTGTCTAGAAAGCACAGGCAACCAGTTATCTGAGTTATCTAAATTTACATGCAAATATTGTCTCACAGTCTTCTTTGTGTACATTTGCCAGCACTTTGTATTATTTTCCAAGACCTTTCATTCACTGCTACAGCCTAACATCACAATGGCTCCAAGGCCTGTGAAGAATGCAAAAAGCTGCATTTTTTTTTTCTGTGGCATTTGAAACGGATCTGTTTCTTCCTCAGGTCGGCATCAGATAGTCGGTCCATCTCAACCTGTGGTTGCACTAGTTGGTGATGACGTCATTTTACTATGCAACCTCAAACCTGCCATGAATGTTTTAGACATGACTGTCGAGTGGGCAAGACCTGACCTTGACCCCAGATTTATTTATGTATGGCGTGATGGTGTGGAACTAGAGAGTAAAAAACATCCTTCCTACAGAGGAAGAACATCTTTGTTCATTGGCAAACTAAAGTTTGGTGATATTTCACTGAAACTCTCCAAAGTGAAGATCACGGATCAGGGGAGATACAGATGCTTCATTCCAGATTTCAAGGTTGAGTTTGTTATTGACCTTGTTGTTGGTAAGTTGATGTAATATGTTTTACATATATCCGTCATCAAAGTAGACATTTAAGTGTCATGAATATGTAAAATGTCTGTAGTTACTGGTTAGGTACTGCATTAAATGTACTGAGCTTACAAGATGCGTAAGAAAAAGTGCTGTTCCACATTAGCCTGCATCAGATAATAGGGAAATGATTTTAAAATGTCTCAATAGCTTTGTGTTCTTTCTGAATATGCAGCACTAATTCATACATTAGGTGTGTTTCTCAATACTTTTTTTCTTATTCTATATGCAGTTGCTGTTTCCTCACCTGTCATAGTTAATATAGACAGAACCACCAGTGGAGTTGTTTTAGAGTGTGAATCTAAAGGCTGGCATCCAGAGCCTGAGGTGTTCTGGCTGGACGGTGATGGAAACTTCCTCTCTGCTGGACCTACAGACACAGTCCAAGGTGCTGATGATCTCTATACTGTCAGCAGCAGAGTGACTGTGGAGAAAAGACACAGCAACAACTTCACCTGTAAAGTCCAACAGAAAAACATCAACCAGACCAGAGAGACAAATATTCATATTTCAGGTAAAAAGACTGACATCCCACCAGCAGCTCATCCACACTGTAGACTACAAACATTGTTTAAGCTATTCTTACATCTTTAACAATATGGTCATTCATCACAATGTAAGTTGCTCACATATTACTGAAATGTAGTGTGATATTAAGGATGCTTTGTTCTGTTTTCTCATTTCAGCCAGTTTGTTCACTGTCCAACCAAGTTCAGCTGTTTGCATCTTTTTTGTCATTTTTTTGGTTATTGTCCTTTTGTGTAGTTCTGCAGTTGCCTTTGCATGGTGGAAATGGAGAAAAGGAAGAAAAAACAGTAAGTCGTGTATTACTGTGTAGAGAATAAAAATGTCATGGTGTTCCAGGTCGAATAAAAGGGCATGTAAGGTACTATTCAAACATTTATTTATTTTTTAAATCCTGTCTGCACACAGATACAAAACCTGCAACTCGAGTCTCTGAAATGAAAAGAGGAAGAGCAGCATGGAAAAGAGAAACTGGAGGATCAGAACAGTTAGCACTACGCTGAGGTAGTTTGCCTTTTAACTGTAAGTGTGAATTGTAATCACTACAAAAAAGCCATCATTCTGCATATGCTTTGTTGTTGTTCAATATAGACACATTGTTAGAAGGTATGTTGAGACAACAAGCTCAAATATAAACCACCCCTTACTGTAACATTAAAAAACGACAACAAAAAAAACCCTATTGTCTTTATTTTCTGAGAAACCACAAATCTTAAAGACTTCACACCAGGAGCTAACGTTTCCTGGTCTTTGTTAATAAGTGAGGCACACTTAAAATGCACTTCTTTCCACTTTTTTCTTTTTTAAAGAAATGTGCCAACCATCTTTACAAAGGTATGACTATTGAGTGGTAAACCATACACTGTACAATCAAACCAAACTTTTTTTTTTTTTACACTTGCTTACTTTTAGCTTAATTTTGTACAAGTTCTGGGCATGCAACTATAATATAATCTTTATTTCGTAACACTGTCTCACCTCTGACAGCCAGCCGGCTTCGTGGTGATGCTCCAACATCAGAGATGCTGCATTTGTAGATGCCTTCGTCAGACTTGGAAACATTCTTAATGGTCAATTCTTCTGCATGATTTTTCGCCATCTTTGTAAAATTAAGTGAGGTTGATGGAAGTTGCCTTCTTTCTGCAGCATAGTCGGTGTCTCCCTCCATCACAGGAAGAGCAGGACTTTCCAAGATTACAGAATCAGTTAAATGTTGAATGTAAAATTGAATGTTATGTACAGTCCTTAAGTTACTCACAATACAAAATAATAGATTTACTCATGGTAAAAAAATGAAGGTATATGTGAGAACTTCATCTTTCTGTGCAGTTTATTTCTGATGTTAAAGAATGTTAGGGCACCGTCACAAACACCACTAGGAGAAATGCAGACATGTTGTTCAATGCTGCCCCCTGCAGTAAGGCAACAGGCCTGTAATTGATTGCATTGAAATATTTTATAACTCTTCATCTAGCAACTGAGCTCAAAGTTCAGATATCAACAATGAGACACAAAAGCGAAACTCGAAAATACAGGTACACATAACAATATTGCCTATTTTAATTAAACATTAACTAACTTTGATATGAGCTATAGCCTGTTAGGAAGTATTGTTTTGTTAAATTTACTGCAATAAACCCATTTTTTTAATGAATCTCTTAAATCAGAAGGCTTGTATACAGTAAATGTGGTTTAGATGGTAAGTTTGTTGCTGATACTCAGCAATAAATGTGTCGTGTCTTGTTGCAGAGACATTTACACTTATAAATGAATAGACTGCACGGAATACAAAAAGTAAAGGTCAAGCCTATCAATGATTTACAGTGCCACTGAGGTAGACCGGGGACTGTGACACAGAACTTTCAAAGGTATGTGATCTGTCTTTTTAAACAAAAATAAATCATTAGAAAAATGTTATCTTTCTCAAACAGATGTTTCATAGTTTTTGTGTCAGATTAGTCCAGATGCATTTCAGTGTTAAAACCAAATTCTTACAGTGAGTCTCTGTTGTGAAAGTAATGCTCCAAGGGTATTTGAGAATAAGGAAAAACTAAAGGGGTTCTTATGTGTCTGGTTTGTGTGAATCAAACAGAGGATATAATTATGATGGATGAAACTTGTAACTTTGGAGTACAGTGCAGTACAGCAGTAGATAATTATTGAAGCATGTGATACTCAGTAGATACACTCTGTTCTGCCCAACTCGTGCTGGTGGTCAAATAGTCAAAGAGAATGTGTTTACCCATGCTAGTAATCACCTTCAGCACAAAATTTTATAACAATAGAGATCCTGTAGGTGTTTTAGATAAGGTATCAACTGTTAAGATGAACTAGGTATAAATATATAACCAATGATATAACTATTGTTTTAGGTCTACTTAGAATGATTCAAAAGCCATTTTTCCTTAAAGTGTTTTCACTGGTACCACTGGTTTCTATTAATTTTCAGAGCTCCAGGATGCTTTTCTACAGAAACAGAAAGCTCACTAAGTGTCATCTCATAATTCTGTATCTTCTCCTGACACAGTGCTGTAAAGGTAACTTATTACAATCTTAGGTGACAATTATGTCACTAATGTAACTGCTATGGGGTGACCATTAGGTCTACCATTTTCCTGACTTCTGATATTCTTGGCTGTCCAAATGTAACAACCAAGTAAAGGTAATAATTATGTTTTGTACTAAGACAGTTACAAAGAAACTTTGTTGCAGTACAGATATGACTGCATAAGCATGATGGTAATTTGTGTATGTCATACATTAGAAAATAAGCATAAAAACATGAACAGAAATCGGAAGTCTGAAAACATATAATAATCTGTTTTACTGAAAGAGATGAAGCCATATATGGTTTTAAAAAATGTACTCCCTTAGCAATACTTAAACAGATGTTTCCTTTTCTAGGTGAGTCTCAGCTGATTAACTCACCTCAGACAATAATAGCAACACTTGGTCATGACATAATTTTGCCATGTCATCTGGTACCTGGGGAAGATGCTTCTGACTTGACATTGGAGTGGACGAGACCTGACCTGAACCCTAGATTTGTCCATGTGTATCGTTCTGGTCACGAACTTGTGGATAAAAAACATGAATTATTCAAGAAAAGAACATCACTGTTCACCGATGAGCTGAAGTTGGGAAACATTTCATTGAAACTTTCCAAAGTGAAAATCCATGATGAGGGAACCTTCAGGTGTTTTATTCCAGAAAAGCAAAAGCAATCTTTTGTTCAACTAGTTGTTGGTGAGTGCTTACACAATGAATGTCTTAAATGTACATATTTTCCACTAGTCTTCATGCTTTATTTAAATGACACAAATATGTTTAATACTAAAAGTTAATACACATAGTACCTTTCTCACACAGACACCATTTAAGATAAGAATTCAAGATTTATTTTTGGTAATGTGTAAGCCTTTACTTTCACAAACTGCTCTGTTTTTAAATATTTCCTTTTGCTCAGGATCAGATGCTGTCACCTCACCAATCATAACTTTGGCTGGGATTGATAAAGCCACCAATGGAGTGAATTTACAGTGTAACTCTGAAGGCTGGTATCCAGAGCCTGTGGTGTTCTGGCTGGACGGCAAAGGAAATGTCCTCTCTGCTGGACCTACAGAGACAGTCAGAGGTCCTGATGACCTCTATGCTGTCAGCAGCAGAGTGACCGTGGAGAAGAGACACAGCAACTCCTTCACCTGTAGAGTCCAACAGAAGATAATGAACCAGACAAGAGAGGCACACATCCATGTTTCGGGTAAAATTTAACATTTTAATGATGTCATCACTGTTTTGATAATAAATTAATAATTATTAACAAAAATTAATATCATAAATAATTTCTATAAATATCATTATTTTATCATTTCAGATGTTTTCTACAACTTCCAGTCAAGTTCTTCTTCAATCATAACTTATTTGACTGTTAGTTTGGCTGTTTGCTTATTTCTTACTATTACTATTCTGTTACTTCTCTTTTTTGTGTGGAAATGGAGACAAAACACAACAAGTAAGTCACAGATTAATCACCATTCTTTGTAAATGTGTGTGTTTTTTATTTTAAATAAATAAATAAATAAATCCTCTAATCAAAATGAAAGTATTTAAAAATTATGGTGTTGCAAAAAATATGTTAATTGGTCTACTTTTATTTCCAATCAGTTAAGTTGTCAGATGTCTGATTTTTATAGCCCATTTCATGTCTGGTTTTAGACTCAAATGTCTCATAGGCTGTAATGCCTTCTCAAAATTTATTGTACACTTTCATTTTACTGCTTTTGTTTTCAGATAAAGAAGAAAATTCTAACTCTAAAAGTACCAAAACTGAAAGTGGAGAGATGGAGCAGCTCATGACAGATGAAACGGTGCAAAAGGAGGTTTTCAACAAGGGAAAAGGGCAAAAGGAGAAAAAACACGTAAGTAAAGAAACAGGACCTTTTATTTTTAGGAAGAAAAAGAAGGTGGACAATTTGAAGTGTATTTTAGAAAAGAAAGATGGAATTTCTACATCAAGAATAATTAAGAAGACAACAAGATCAGCTTTTACAGAGAGCTAGCTTTAATTTACGTTCATTTATTTAACCCGAGGTTAAGAAGAATGGACAATTCAAGTAGGGAATGAGGATAAAAACAAACATCAGTGGTGTTTAAAATAACAGATTTTGAAATTTCAAGTTTTTGACATTGACCAACATTTGGTGTTGATAGTCTACTAGCAGAAGAATATTCAGAGCAAGATCATGTTCAATAGGGTACAGACCAAAATCAAACAGAAATCTAAAGCTGTACAAAAATGCTTATCTTGTTGTTTTACATGTTTTTTCTCCTCACAGTCTCAAGACAAGCAGCAGGAGCTACAGGAGAAGCAAAGGCCCAGGAAAAAGGAGGTTTATCATTTTACTTTAACCATTAGTCAGCAGCACATTTCTTTGTCTTAGCCCAAACTTGTACAGTCTCATAAATTCTACCTTTTATGTAGCTTAACATTTCAGCTTTTGTTAACACTGTCAGAGAGGTATTCATTTAACTTTTGTTTACTATTGAGGTTGAAGTATGGAGTAATAAATTGGACCACATTATATTGAGAGACATTTTTAATATTTTGGCCACACCATTCACATACATGATAGGGCCATAATATTTATTAATATTAGTTAAGGATGTAGCTCATCACTACACGATTGCCCAGCTCCCTTAGTTACTCTGCTTCCTTTTAGCATTCCCCTTGTCTTAGGTAGTGCAAACATTAACACTGAGCTCAGAGCAGCCTGGCTAACAAACTGAGCTAACATTAGCTAACAGCAGCTAACAAACTGAGCTAACATTAGCTAACAGCAGATAAAGTTGGCAACATTTTACTTTGTACTTTCCAATTACATGGGATGTATTGCTCATTGTTAAATAGATGACTAATGAGCAATAAGTTATTTTTTAAAAAGAAGACTGAGATAATCTCAGTTGCTCTGAGAGGCTTCCAGCATTAAGGACAGTGCAGCTGAATGCAGCTTTGATTTGAATAAACTGTCAGTGCAACAAGAATATTACAACCAGATGTTGTCTGACTGGTTCATAGCTTTTTAGGCAAAGTTGTGTTATGTCACACATTCTAAGATCTGAATCCTGAAAGATTGAGCCAAACTATGTGCAAGTCATACAATTTTAATCTCCAGAAGTCAGCAATGAGTTTACATTCTGAGCATTGGATTTAAGAAATAAACCAGTGCTTTTAAATAAAATATAAAACAAACAATGTATCCAAACAACGTTCAAATGTTTCTTTTAGAGGTAAACAATGTAAGATTGTGGAGAATACTGATATCTAGTGGTTCAAAATGGACACTGCAGCCCTATTTCAAACCACTAGAGAATCATATACCCCCCAGCAGCTTCTGAGTCTGATTTCAGTTTGTGCTGCAAAATACAATAAGACAATACGACAATAAGAAGCTTAATTTGCTTTGTGTCCATTTCTTTGAGAAAGAGAGATAAATACAAAGTTACTGTTACTGCTGGTTTCGATTAATTGTTAATTGTTACCGATGAGTGCCGCTGCTGCTGTTCGTAAAACAAATAAGCTTTTTAACTATCGTCCATCATATCGTCATTAGCTGAAGCTAAACTACTGGTTCTCAAACTATAGTATGTGCACGACTGGTAGTACCTCTTTTTCAATTCAGTTTAATTAATTTTTATTTATATAGCCCCAATTCACAAGAAAAGTTATTTTATGGCACTTTGCAGGTCTAGACCTTACTGTTTGGAGGGAGGAACCTTTCTTTTAGTCAACAGCTTCACAGACCATATTGTTTGTGTGTGATGTCTTTATTTCAGTCCGAGATTCACAAATCTAAAGTACTTGATCGTCAGAGTTCTCAGAAAGTCTCTCACACCACCATGACCGGTCCGGTATCAGCCACGGGAGAATCTAAAGTATTCGATGGTCAGAAATCTCAGAAAGTCTCTCACACCACCATGACCGGTCCGGTATCAGCCACAGGAGACATTATTGTGGACAAAGTGGACCCAGAGGGCAAACATGGTCATCTCAGAAACATGTCCAAGAAGGTAAAGTTGTAGATGTGTAGATAGCCCCAATTCATAACAAAAGTTATCGTATGACCCTTTGTAAATAGAGTAGGTCTACCTTACTGTTTGGAGGGAGGAACCTTTCTTTTAGTTAACAGCTTCACAGACCATAATGTTTATGTTAGTGTTGTCTTTCTTTCAGCCCGAGATTCACAAATTTAAAGTATTTGATCGTCAGAATTCTCAGAAAGTCTCCCACACCACCATAACTGGTCCGGTATCAGCCACGGGAGAATCTAAAGTATTTGATAGTCAGAATTCTCAGAAAGTCTCTCCCACCACCATGACCGGTCCGGTATCAGCCACAGGAGACATCATTGTGGACAAAGTCGACCCAGAGGGCAAATATGTTCGTCTCAAAAACATATCCACGAAGGTAAAGTTGTTGATGTGTGGATGGACACTGTGTGTACCATATGACCATGTACAGTAAGTTTTATAATTTCACATGAACAAAGTTTATTCAGAATTGGCAGGACTCACATACTCTAAATCTAGCTAAAATGAATCAAAAAAATGATGACTAAAAATGACATAGACTAGTAAAATGTAAATTTCATTGGTTCATCTCATCCTCACTCTCTCCTGCAGTTCCACTCAATGAAAGACTGGGAATTACATATCCAGATTAACAACAGAAAACCCATCATGCACACATTTAACTCTCAATTTGGGCTACGTCGTGGAAACACTGTCACTGTGAGTTTTTTATTTATTTATTCAAATCTCTCTCTCTCCCTCCCTCTCTCCCCCCTTGTGTGAAGACAGTGTGTGGGTTAAATCTATGAACTGATCATTTCAGATCTGGTCCAAAAAATCTGGTGTCACTGAATCACACACTGACGTGGTGACCTTAAAAAGCTGGGGTATTGGAGAGCGACTGCTGGTCACCCTCTACAGAGACACTGGAGAGGTCTGACATCGCCTTACATCACACACGTAGACAAATACACTATATGACCAAAACCTTGTGGATACACACGTACATTGTGCACATACAGTACTTGCTTTTTTCTCATTTGGTTTAGAAGGTGATGAGAAAGATGAAGAGATGAAGAAGAAGAAGAAAATATTAAGGCCACGACATACAAGGATATTTTAGACAATAGTGTTGTTCCAACTTCGGAGTGCAGTTTGAGGAAGACGTTTGAAACAAAGGTGCTATAAATAAAGTCTGAGTTACCTTTCACAGCAGACACGAAAAATGTTTCTGTCACTTTCAACATTGTGTCAGTCTAAATGCCATGCTGCTGGATTAATCATAAAGCTGTAGCAGCACAAAGTGAAATGTAAAAGAGACATGGAAAAAAGTGACCTCCTTATAGTGGATCTCTGAAATATATATATATTTAAATTAACAAAAATATATATTTAATTTCCAAAATTATATTTTGCGAAACACTACACAATTTAAAATGATAATTTTTCATGTTCATGTACGTAATGTACAATCATAAGACAATAAGAGGAGGTAAAATAAATGACTCAAAAACACTTTGATCAAAAGGGAAAGGCATAAGGAATTAAGTGTTTATTAGGAGTACCCCTTTTTCAGGATTCACTAACAGTCAACATAAAAATTCTTCCCATATGACATGAATCTGCCTCCTGCATAAACTGTGTGCTGAACAGGGTCAGCCATATTTTAAAATCTGTCATATCATAACATCAGTACGGGAGAGCCTAATATTTACTGAGAGTACCCAGTGTAAAAAGTCTGATACACTAAGCAAAGAACTTGTGTGTGTGTTGTATCTCTCTCAGTCTGTCATATCTGAAGCACGAAATCTTGTGAATTGTGGCACCAGCTTGGCCAGTCAGGACTCAGACACAGGACACATCAATGTGGACGATGTCGACCCAGAGGGCAAATATGTCCGTCTCAAAAACATGTCTTATAAGGTAAAGTTATTTATGTGAATGAACACTGTGTGTACTATATGAGCATGCACCGTAAGTTTAACTTCAAATTTTATTCAGGATTTTTCCATGTGGGCCATTCAAACTGAGATACTAAAGCTAACATGACTCAATAAAACCACAAAGACTACTGTATGTTACAGTGAAGATGTTTGTGAAAATGGTTCATATAAAATCAGAATTTTATTAGTGTCTGTTTGTCTCATCCTCACTCTTCTGCCCAACTCTCTTGCAGAAACAACAAATGAAAGACTGGGAATTACACATCCAGGTCGACAACAGAAAACCCATTATAATAAGCACATTTGATTGCAGAGTCCACCTAAATCCTGAACAAACTGTGACTGTGAGTTTGTCTTGTATTTCTTGATTTGTTTTTGTTTTATTTATTTTTTATTTATTCAAATTTCCCTGTAATCCTTCCTGAAGACAGCGTGACTCAAAGTCATTGCAGGCACTCAAAGCTTCAACTGAGGCTGCATTTGAGTGAAATAGGATGCTGATTTTCTATGCTGTATTTTTGGCACTGCAATGAGCCAATTATAGTTAATCCTGAAACCAAATTACTTTTTTATTATTTAAGTTAAGAGATTTTGACTTGCTGACTAACTGACTTCTATAGTAAATCAATGAAGTTTGGTCTCTTCAGATCTGGGCCAAAAATTTTGCTTTCATACGTGCACCTGGTGACCTGTTGAGCTCAAACTCCTGGGACACTGGAAAACAACTGCTGGTTACCCTCTACAGCGACACTGGAGAGGTCTGACAACACCTCACATGACACAAGTTGACAAATACACTGTATGACCAAAGGTATGGGAACATAACACGCCTAAAACACGCCATAAAATTCTTTGTGGTAAAAATGGGCTTGATCCTTTCTTGTTCAAACCCATCACCCAAAACGGCTTGTGGATGAACTTAAGAGCTGACTAGAGCTCTCGTTGAACAATTAGACCTGGTCTGAAGAGCACAGTGACACCTGATCAAAACAGACTGGCTTGCAGAAAATTAGACCAGATTCTAATTGTTGGAGCAGCACATTAAAGTCAATTTAATGCAGGGGTGTCAAACTGGTCCACAAAGGGGCCGGTGTGGCTTCAGGTTTTCCTTCCAAACAAACAGCAGCACACCAGAATTGACTCATTTAATCAACTGATCACAGTCTTCAGAGGGTTGCTTGGTCAAACTGTGTGCTCTTGGTTGGTTGGAACTAAAACCTGCAGCCACACCGGCCCCTTTGTGGACCAGTTTGACACCACTGATTTAATGTTTTAGTGTCCACTTTGATTGGTTGTCCACATACATTTCGTCATACAGTGTAATTACTAATACAGCATAGATAGATAGATAGATAGATAGATAGATAGATAGATATTAACTACTTACAGTAGCTTCAGCACAAAAATAACTTCCAAGTTTTGTTTTCTCTGTCACCAACAGAAAGTGTCCACAAAGCACATTTGATTCAAAGATGGATTCTGACATGGTGAACTGTACATTGATCCAGCAAACCTGAAAACAAAAGTCATATACATCCAGAACAGCAGAACTTTTCTCCCTGAAGAAACCAAAACAAATTCATTTCAAATCAACAAAGTAAACCAGACTACAAACTGTTTTAAAAGTATCATTATATTTCACTGTGAAAAATGTGTTCAAGAAAACTTTTTTGTTTGTTTTATTCACAACTTTCATCTTTTTATATTCTTAAAGTCTTAATTATTGAACTGTTAATAAAAGCAAGTAAATTAAATCAACGTCAAAATAAGTAATAAGTCTGTACATAGTTATAAGTCGAATAAATCCTGTCCGATAAGAAAAAAAACAAACTTGACATGAACATGAATGTTTTGTGGTTACTGCAGAGCCTCCTGAACGCCTCTTCTACATATAAACATATACTGCATTTCCTCATGCGGGTTGTGTCTGAGAAATTGTCACCAGCATCTGTAGAGATTAAAATAAAATATATGATGACACAAACTGTCATAGCTCGCCTTTTTAAAATAGTTCTCACATCAGTCAGAACCTCTGTGGTTTTTAACCTTTTCTGAGTGTGAGAAAGTTTAATAGCCACTGCAAACATGAACATTTAACACAGAAATTTGACACCAACTTGGATAAAAGTAAAAAGATTGACTATAAGGAGGATTTTTGTGTAACTGTGAATTTCCCACAGTGAAGTAGTCCCACCATCTAGACTACTTCTCTGTCACCTTCTTCTGGTTTGCTGTATACCTGTGATAATCTGCTGAATAAAGCCTGTAAAAGGATACTTGGTTCATTACTGCTGCAATTGGGTTCATTTCATATCCGTTAAAAACAAAAAATCAATCAGGAGGAAGTGTCGTCAAGTCCTGCAAAGAAAAGATTAAATATCTGCCGTAATAAACTGGCTCATCTCATTGTATCAACTGAAAGGGTTAGTTTGTTGATGATGATTTATATATGTTTAACTTAATTTCAGCTTGTAGAAAAATAATGCATGAAAAAAGTTAAAAATTGAAAAAAGTCTTGGTTACACACCAGGTAAAAAAACATCTTTTTGAGTATAGCTCAAATTAGGAAAAGCAATATATTCAGTAATATGTAAAACCTAAATATAAGAAATGCAGAAACCTAAGACTCAGTACTCAAACCGTCTGTTGCAGAGAGCTGTAACCTCCATGCTGTCTTGCTGCTGACTGCTTGAGAGTAAGACGAGATTATAGCTTAAAAGGATGTACAATATGTGAGAACTTCCTCTTTCTGTGCAGTTTATTTCTGATGTTAAAGAACGTTAGGGCACCGTCACAAACACCACGAGGATAAATGTAGACATGCTGTTGAATGCTGCCCCCTGCAGTAAGGTAACAGGCCCTTTCTTTGCCTTTATGAACATTTGCTTTTCCTAAGCTTACACAACAAGGAAATGTTAATAATTCTTAGCAACTGTCAGATCTGATTGCATCAAGTTATTTTATAAATCTTCACCTAACAACTGAGCTTGAAGTTCAGATGTCAATGAAGAGAGACAAAAGCGAAACTCATGAATACAGGTACACATAACAATATTGCCTATTTTAATTAAATATTAACTCACTTTGATATGAGCTATAGCCTGTTAGGAAGTATTGTTTTATTAATTTTACTGCAATAATATATATTTTTTTATGAATGAGTTCCTCTCTTAATCAGAAGGCCTGTATACAGTAAATGTGTTTTAAATGGTGAGTTTGTTGCTGATGCTCAGCAATAAATGTGTTGTGTCTTGTTGCAGAGACATTTACACTTGTAAATTAATTAACTGCATGAAGTAAAAAAAGCAAAGGTCAAGTCTGTCAATGATTTACAGTGCCACTGAGGTAGACCGGGGACTGTGACACGGAACCTTCAAAGGTATGTGATCTGTCTTTTTAAACAAAAATAAATCATTAGAAAAATGTTATCTTTCTCAAACAGATGTTTCATAGTTTTTGTGTCAGATTAGTCCAGATGTATTTCAGTGTTAAAACCAAATTCTTACAGTGAGTCTCTGTTGTGAAAGTAATGCTCCAAGGGTATTGGGCTTTGTAACATGGAAAGAGTTGCTGCCGTGCACAAAATGTCAAACTAATGTTCAACACATTCCAAATTTACAAGGAAATGTTCGAAAGTCTTAAGCCACAAATGTATCAATGTGATAGAAAGACTAAGACAAAAGAGAAAACAGTCGGACGTGCTGTAAGTGAAAGGTGTTGTCACTGCAGACGTAAGAATGAGGAAAAACTAAAGGGGTTCTTACATGTCTCGTTTGTGTGAATCAAACAGAGGATATAATTATGATGGATGAAACCTGTAACTTTGGAGTAAAGTGCAGTACAGCAGTAGATAATTGTTGAAACGTGATTTTCAGTAGATACATGTTCTGGAGAAATAGCTGAAAGTCAATGGCACCAGGTCAGGAGGGAAGAAAGTGTTCAGAGCCTCTGATGTTCTTACTGTAATATTTGACGCATGATCAAGGAGACACTCTCACATACAGTAGTCGGTCTCTGTTCTGCCAAACTCGTGCTGGTGGTCAAATTTTAAATCCTTACACATGACACCACCAACACTATATATTCTCAAATAGTCAAAGAGAATGTGTTTACCCATGCTAGTGATCACCTTCAGCACAACATCTTATAACAATAGAGAGTCTCTGATGTCTTATACTGAAATATTTACTGACGCTTGATCAAGTAAAATTAGAGACATTCTCACATACAATAGTCAGTCTCTATTCTGCCCAACTCCTGCTGGTGGTCAAATCTGAAATCCTTACACATGACGTCACAAACACCATATGCTCAAATAGTCAAGGAGAATGGATTTACCCATGCTAGTGATCACCTTCAACACATTTTAGTCTGGAGCCACTGTTGTCTGTTTACTGTATGTTAATGGAACATAAACACCTAGCTATTATGTCTAGGAGGCACACATTCAGTTTCTTCAACTCTGGTCACCACAACGTCGAGATAGGCTGGCACCTGCAGAAATTCAAACAGCGGCCTTAAATACCAAACAGAGAGAGTCTTCTCTGATATGATTTAGTGCTGTCACTGTCTATGACCTCAAGGTCCATGCATGACCTAAGGATAGAACATTTTATAATAATAGAGATACTGTAGGTGATTTAGACAAGGTATATGAAGTAGATATAAATATATAACCAATGATATAATTATTGTGTTTTAAGCCTGCCTAGGAATGATTCAAAAGCCATTTTTCCTTGAAGTGTTTTCACTGGTTTCTGTTCATTTTCAGAGCTCCAGGATGCTTTTCCACACAAACAGAAAGCTCATAATTCTGTATCTTCTCCTGACACAGTGCTGTAGAGGTAAGTTATTACAATCTTAGGTGACAATTATGTCACTAAAAAGTAACTAGACCATTAGGTCTACCATTTTTCTGACTTCTGATATTCTTTACTCTCTAGGAGGGCAAATAACCAAACAACCAAGTAAAGGTTATAATTCTGTTTTGTACTAATACAATTACAAAGAAACTTTGCTGCAGTACAGATATGATTGCATAAGCATGATGTTAGTTTGTGTATTTCATACATTAAAAAATAAGCATAAAAAACATGAACAGAAGTCAGAAAACATATTTTTGTCAGACATTGTATAACAATTACTGCTGCAAATTTATGATGAAGGAAAATAATCTGTCTTACTGGAAGAGATGAAGCCATATGAAGTTTTAAAAAATGTACTTCCATTAGCAATTCTCAAACAGATGTTTCTCTTTCCAGGCGAGTCTCAGCTGATTAACTCACCTCAGACTATAATAGCAACACTTGGTCATGACATAATTTTGCCATGTCATCTGGTACCTGGGGAAGATGCTTCTGACTTGACATTGGAGTGGACGAGACCTGACCTGAACCCTAGATTTGTCCATGTGTATCGTTTTGGTGAAGAACTTGTGGATATAACACACAAATTATTCAAGAAAAGAACATCACTGTTCACCAATGAGCTGAAGTTGGGAAACATTTCATTGAAACTTTCCAAAGTGAAAATCCATGATGAGGGAACCTTCAGGTGTTTTATTCCAGAAAAGCAAAAGCAATCTTTTGTTCAACTAGTTGTTGGTGAGTGCTTACACAATGAATGTCTTTAAGGTTTCACTCAGACACAAATATGTTTAATACTAAAAGTTTATACACATAGTACCTTTCTCAGACAGACACAATTTAAGATAAGAATTCAAGATTTATTTTTGGTAATGTGTAAGCCTTTACTTTCGCAAGCTGCTCTGTTTTTAAATATTTCCTTTTGCTCAGGATCAGATGCTGTCACCTCACCAATCATAACTTTGGCTGGGATTGATAAAGCCACCAATGGAGTGAATTTACAGTGTAACTCTGAAGGCTGGTATCCAGAGCCTGTGGTGTTCTGGCTGGACGGCAAAGGAAATGTCCTCTCTGCTGGACCTACAGAGACAGTCAGAGGTCCTGATGACCTCTATGCTGTCAGCAGCAGAGTGACCGTGGAGAAGAGACACAGCAACTCCTTCACCTGTAGAGTCCAACAGAAGATAATGAACCAGACAAGAGAGGCACACATCCATGTTTCGGGTAAAATTTGATATTTTAATGATGTCATCACCGTTTTGATAATAAATTAATATATTAATAATTATTAACAAAAATTTATGTCATAAATAATTTCTATAAATTCAACTCAACTCACACTTTATTTATAAAGCGCATTTAAAAACAACTGAGGTTGACCAAAATGCTGTACAGGTTAATACATATAATTAACATATAATGCATATAATACCATAATTACAGAAGGTTAAGATAAATGTTAAGATGTCATGATGTCCTGTGATTGTTCATTTCAGATGTTTTCTACAACTTCCAGTCATGTTCTTGTCCAATCACAATTGGTTTGGCTGTTTGCTTATTTCTTTCTATTACTATTCTGTTACTTCTCTTTTTTGTGTGGAAATGGAGACAAAACACAATAAGTAAGTCACAGATTAATCACCATTCTTTGTAAATGTGTTTTTTATTTTAAATAAATAAATAAATCCTCTAATCAAAATAAAAGTATTTAAAAATTATGGTGTTGCAAAAAATATGTTGATTTGTCTACTTTTATTTCTAATCAGTTAAGTTGTCAGATGTCTGATTTTTATAGCTCATTTCATGTCTGGTTTTAGACTCAAATGTCTCATAGGCTGTGATGCCTTCTCAAAATGTATTGTACACTTTCATTTTACTGCTTTTGTTTTCAGATAAAGAAGAAAATTCTAACTCTAAAAGTACCAAAACTGAAGGTGGAGAGAATGAGCAGCTCATGACAGATGAAACGGTGCAAAAGGAGGTTTTCAACAAGGGAAAAGGGCAAAAGGAGAAAAAACACGTAAGTAAAGAAACAGGACCTTTTATTTTTAGGAAGAAAAAGAAGGTGGACAATTTGAAGTGTATTTTAGGAAAGAAAGATGGAATTTCTACATCAAGAATAATTAAGAAGACAACAAGATCAGCTTTTACAGAGAGCTAGCTTTAATTTACGTTCATTTATTTAACCCGAGGTTAAGAAGAATGGACAATTCAAGTAGGGAATGAGAATAAAAACAAACATCAGTGGTGTTTAAAATAACAGATTTTGAAATTTTCAGTTTTTATGACATTGACCAACATTTGGTGTTGATAGTCTACTAGCAGAAGAATATTCATAGCAAGATCATGTTCAATAGGGTACAGACCAAAATCAAACAGAAATCTAAAGCTGTACAAAAATGCTTATCTTGTTGTTTTACATGTTTTTTCTCCTCACAGTCTCAAGACAAGCAGCAGGAGCTACAGGAGAAGCAAAGGCCCAGGAAAAAGGAGGTTTATCGTTTTACTTTAACCATTAGTCAGCAGCACATTTCTTTGTCTTAGCCCAAACTTGTACAGTCTCATAAATTCTACCTTTTATGTAGCTTAACATTTCAGCTTTTGTTAACACTGTCAGAGAGGTATTCATTTAACTTTTGTTTACTATTGAGGTTGAAGTATGGAGTAATAAATTGGACCACATTATACTGAGAGACATTTTTAATATTTTGGCCACACCATTCACATACATGATAGGGCCATAATATTTATTAATATTAGTTAAGGATGTAGCTCATCACTACACGATTGCCCAGCTCCCTTAGTTACTCTGCTTCCTTTTAGCATTCCCCTTGTCTTAGGTAGTGCAAACATTAACACTGAGCTCAGAGCAGCCTGGCTAACAAACTGAGTTAACATTAGCTAACAGCAGCTAACAAACTGAGCTAACATTAGCTAACAGCAGATAAAGTTGGCAGCATTTTACTTTGTACTTTCCAATTACATGGGATGTATTGCTCATTGTTAAATAGATTACTAATAAGCAATAAGTTATTTTTTAAAAAGAAGACTGAGCTAATCTCAGTTGCTCTGAGAGGCTTCCAGCATTAAGGACAGTGCAGCTGAATGCAGCTTTGATTTGAATAAACTGTCAGTGCAACAAGAATATTACAACCAGATGTTGTCTGACTGGTTCCTAGCTTTTAAGGCAAAGCTGTGTTATGTCACACATTCTAAGATCTGAATCCTGAAAGATTGAGCCAAACTATGTGCAAGTCATACAATTTTAATCTCCAGAAGTCAGCAATGAGTTTACATTCTGAGAATGGGATTTAAGAAATAAACCACAGTGCTTTTAAATAAAATATAAAACAAACAATGTATCCAAACAACGTTCAAATGTTTCTTTTAGAGGTAAACAATGTAAGATTGTGGAGAATACTGATATCTAGTGGTTCAAAATGGACACTGCAGCCCTATTTCAAACCACTAGAGAATCATATACCCCCCAGCAGCTTCTGAGTCTGATTTCAGTTTGTGCTGCAAAATACAATAAGACAATACGACAATAAGAAGCTTAATTTGCTTTGTGTCCATTTCTTTGAGAAAGAGAGATAAATACAAAGTTACTGTTACTGCTGGTTTCGATTAATTGTTAATTGTTACCGATGAGTGCCGCTGCTGCTGTTCGTAAAACAAATAAGCTTTTTAACTATCGTCCATCATATCGTCATTAGCTGAAGCTAAACTACTGGTTCTCAAACTATAGTATGTGCACGACTGGTAGTACCTCTTTTTCAATTCAGTTTATTTAATTTTTATTTATATAGCCCCAATTCACAAGAAAAGTTATTTTATGGCACTTTGCAGGTCTAGACCTTACTGTTTGGAGGGAGGAACCTTTTTAGTCAACAGCTTCACAGACCATATTGTTTGTGTGTGATGTCTTTATTTCAGTCCGAGATTCACAAATCTAAAGTACTTGATCGTCAGAGTTCTCAGAAAGTCTCTCACACCACCATGACCGGTCCGGTATCAGCCACGGGAGAATCTAAAGTATTCGATGGTCAGAAATCTCAGAAAGTCTCTCACACCACCATGACCGGTCCGGTATCAGCCACAGGAGACATTATTGTGGACAAAGTGGACCCAGAGGGCAAACATGGTCATCTCAGAAACGTGTCCAAGAAGGTAAAGTTGTAGATGTGTAGATAGCCCCAATTCATAACAAAAGTTATCGTATGACCCTTTGTAAATAGAGTAGGTCTAGACCTTACTGTTTGGAGGGAGGAACCTTTCTTTTAGTTAACAGCTTTACAGACCATAATGTTTATGTGTGTGTGATGTCTTTATTTCAGCCCGAGATTCACAAATCTAAAGTATTTGATCGTCAGAGTTCTCAGAAAGTCTCCCACACCACCATAACTGGTCCGGTATCAGCCACGGGAGAATCTAAAGTATTTGATAGTCAGAGTTCTCAGAAAGTCTCTCCCACCACCATGACCGGTCCGGTATCAGCCACGGGAGAATCTAAAGTATTTGATAGTCAGAGTTCTCAGAAAGTCTCTCCCACCACCATGACCGGTCCGGTATCAGCCACAGGAGACATCATTGTGGACAAAGTGGACCCAGAGGGCAAATATGTTCGTCTCAAAAACATATCCACGAAGGTAAAGTTGTTGATGTGTGGATGGACACTGTGTGTACCATATGACCATGTACAGTAAGTTTTATAACTTCATAAGAACAAAGTTTATTCAGAATTGGCAGGACTCACTTACTCAAGATAAAATGACTCAAAAAATGATGACTAAAAATGACATAGACTAGTAAAATGTAAATTTCATTGGTTCATCTCATCCTCACTATCTCCTGCAGTACCACTCAATGAAAGACTGGGAATTACATATCCAGATTAACAACAGAAAACCCATCATGCACATATTTAACTCTAAATTTGGGCTACGTCGTGGAAACACTGTCACTGTGAGTGCTTTATTTATTTATTTATTCAAATCTCTCCCTCTCTCTCTCCCTCCCTCTCCCCCCCCCCCTTGTGTGAAGACAGTGTGTGAGGTAAATCTTTGAACTCTGATAATTTCAGATCTGGTCCAGAAAATCTGGTGTCACTGAATCACACACTGACGTGGTGACCTTAAAAAGCTGGGGTATTGTAGAGCAACTGCTGGTCACCCTCTACAGAGACACTGGAGAGGTCTGACATCGCCTTACATCACACGTCGACAATTACACTATATGACCAAAACCTTGTGGATACACACGTACATTGTGCACACACAGTACTTGCTTTTTCTTATTTGGTTTAGAAGATGATGAGAAAGATGAAGAGATGAAGGAAAATATTAAGGCCACGACATACAAGAAAATTTTAGACAATAGTGTTGTTCCAACTTCGGAGTGCAGTTTGAGGAAGACGTTTGAAACAAAGGTGCTATAAATAAAGTCTGAGTTACATTTCACAGCAGATCTGAAAATGTTTGTCATTTTCAAGATTGTGTGAGTCTAAATGCCATGCTGCTGGATTAATCATAAAGCTGCAGCAGCACAAAGTGAAACGTAAAAGGGTCATGGAAAAAAGTGACCTCCTTTTAGTGGATCTCTGAAATATATATATTTTAAAAAATTCCTAAATTATATTTTACAAAACACTGCACAATTTGAAATTATAATAAACTATAAATTGATAAAACATAATTAAAAAAAGTTTTGTATTTCCAGTAATATTTTTCATGTTCATGTACGTAATGTACACAACCATCACCATCATTATTTACAAGTTAAAATGTGAGAGTAAGACAATAAGAGGAGGTAAAATGACATGTCTCAAAAATACTTCGATTGAAAAGGGAAAGGCATTAGGAATTGAAGTGTTGATTAGGAACTTTTTTTCAGGATTCAATAACAGTCAACATAAATATTCTTCTTATATGACATGAACCTGCCTCCTGCATAAACTGTGTGCTGAACAGAGTCAGCCATATTGTAAAATCTGTCATATCATAACATCAGTACGTGAGGTAGTTAGAGAGCCTAATATTTACTGAGGGGGTACCTAGTGTAAAAAGTCTGAGACACTAAGCTAAGCAAAGAACTTGTGTGTGTGTTGTATCTCTCTCAGTCTGTCATATCTGAAGCACAAAATCTTGTGAGTTGTGGCACCAGCTTGGCCAGTCAGGACTCAGTCACAGGACACATCATTGTGGACGATGTCGACCCAGAGGGCAAATATGTCCGTCTCAAAAACATATCTGATAAGGTAAAGTTATTTATGTGGATGAACACTGTGTGTACTATATGAGCATGCACAGTAAGTGAAGATGTTTGTGAAAATGGTTCATATAAAATCAGAATTTTATTAGTGTCTGTTTGTCTCATCCTCACTCTTCTGCCCAACTCTCTCGCAGGAACAACAAATGAAAGACTGGGAATTACACACCCAGGTCGACAACAGAAAACCCATTATAATAAGCACATTTGATTGCGTCCACCTAAATCCTGGACAAACTGTGACTGTGAGTTTGTCTTGTATTTCTTGATTTATTTTTGTTGTTTTGTTTTATTTATTTTTTATTTATTCAAATTTCCCTGTAATCCTTCCTGAAGACAGCGTGACTCAAAGTCATTGCAGGCACTCAAAGCTTCAACTGAGGCTGCATTTGAGTGAAATAGGATGCTGATTTTCTATGCTGTATTTTGGCACTGCAATAAGCTAATTATAGTTAATCCTGAAACCAAATTACTTTTTTATGAAGTTAAGAGACTTTGACTTGCTGACTAACTAACTTCTATAGTAAATCGATGAAGTTTGGTCTCTTCAGATCTGGGCCAAAAATTTTGCTTTCATGCGTGCACCTGGTGACCTGCCCAGCTTGGAGTCCTGGGACACTGGAAAACAACTGCTGGTTACCCTCTACAGCGACACTGGAGAGGTCTGATAACACCTCACATGACACAAGTTGACAAATACACTGTATGACCAAAGGTATGGGGACACACACGCCTGCCCACATAAAACTCTTTGTGGTAACAATGGGCTTGATCTTTTCTTGTTCAAACCCATCACCTAAAACAGCTTGCGGATGAACTTAAGAGCTGACTAGAGCTCTCGTTGAACAGTTAGACCTGGGCTGAAGAGCACAGTGACACCTGATCAAAACAGACTGGCTTGCAGAAAATTAGACCAGATTCTAATTGTTGGAGCAGCACATTAAAGTCAATTTAATAATTTAGTTTCCACAGACTTTGATTGGTTGTCCACATATATTTTGTCATACAGTGTAACTATTAATACAGCATATTTGTGTGTATATATATATATATATATATATATATATATATATATATATATATATATATATATATATATATATATATATATATATATATATATGATTGAACTTACAGTAGCTTCAGCACAAAAATAACTTCCAAGTTTTGTTTTCTCTGTCACCAACAGAAAGTGTCCACAAACACGTTTGATTCAAAGATGGATTCTGACATGGTGAACTGTACATTGATCCAGCAAACCTGAAAACAAAAGTCATATACATCCAGAACAGCAGAACTTTTCTCCCTGAAGAAACCAAAACAAATTAATTTGAAATCAACAAAGTAAACCAGACTACAAACTGTTTTAAAAATATCATTATATTTCACTGTGAAAAATGTGTTCAAGAAAACTTTTTTGTTTGTTTTATTCACAACTTTCATCTTTTTATATTCTTAAAGTCTTAATTATTGAACTGTTAATGAAAGCAAGTAAATTAAATCAACGTCAAAATAAGTAATAAGTCTGTACATAAGTCAAATAAATCCTGTCCGCTAAGAAAAACAAACAAACTTAGAGAAACTTGTTTCAATCCCTGGGTGGGGAACCATTGGTCTACCACCATGCTAGCAGCTCAGGATGCAGTATTTTGGGACAGACAAAACGTCATGTGTTTCAGTAACAGAACAGATAGCTTAATGTGAATATTTAGACAGACAGACTTGACATTCTGTGATAACATTTCCTAATATACATGGTTCAAGACACAATTTACCCTGTAAGCTACTCTATCAAACCATGAATGTTTTGTGGTTACTGCAGAGCCTCCTGAACGCCTCTTCTACATATAAACATATACTGCATTTCCTCATGCGGGTTGTGTCTGAGAAATTGTCACCAGCACCTGTAGAGATTAAAATAAAATATATGATGACACAAACTGTCACAGCTCGCCTTTTTAAAATAGTTCTCGCATCAGTCAGAACATCTGTGGTTTTCAACCTTTTCTGAGTGTGAGAAAGTTTAATAGCCACTGCAAACATGAACATGTAACACAGGTTTGACACCCAACCTGGATAAAAGTAAAAACAGATGAAGATAAAATGTGAAAAAAATGTTGATTGGTTGTTTGCCTTTGAAGTCAATATTTTCTGACAGGTGTTTTTCATTATCTGACCAGGCAAGTTTTTACTTAAGTGTGAGTTATGTTTTAAGTTGAAATAGGCTGTGTCCAGGGTGTGATGCATCTGCAATAATCTTGATTTATTACAACTTTTTACAGCAATGAAAGAGCTTGTTATTTGACAATGAAGGCAATGTAATATTCCACAAATTCACAGGACAGGTGACACAGGAAGCTCAAAATGCTTTAAAAAGAGAAATTAATCAAATTAAGAGAAAGTTTCTGCCGGAGTACAGAAATACTATTAGCTTTACCTTCTAGATAGGAGAATAGAAAATCTCAGTTTCTGGCAAATTTGGGTCTGTGACTGGGGTGGAATCCAGGGTCACTGTGGAGCTGGATAATCCTGATTCTGTTTCAGAAACAAGATAATTTCATGTTAAATTTTAGGGGACAAAGTAATGTCAGATTATATGAACAACACATAATTACTGCCAGGGTAATCATTTGTGTTTTTCATCTGTACACCTTCATGTAAACTTCCATTTCTACCTGCAAAATTGATGAGCAATGATGCTGAATTTTTTAATATTCAGCTATTTGTATATTTGTAAAATTAAAAAATCAACAACAATCAACATTAATTTCTACAAGGCAACTAGACTGGACAGCCTGTGGAGTCTCACCTATGGTCAGAGTTAGCCGGTTCAAATGAGGACTCCTACAGAGAGCGAGTACGTGACTGAGAGATACAGAAGAGCTAATTATAAATACTCACTGCAGCTCCGCGGTTTGGTGCTGTGGTTTGTCTCGAGGCATGTGCCTAAATGATCAGCAGCACCTGCAGAATCTAAAACAAAACACATGCACATTTAACAGTGAGAAGATTAAAAATGAACAGCCACGGGTGCAGCATGTCTTAGACGAGTGACATCTCAACTACCACTTTCAACATGACTATTTAAATTTCTTTCAGTTACATAAAATATTTTTTTCTTTTTAAATACACTTTAATACTTTGTGTAATTCTCACATCATGTTTAAACAATAAAAATCTACATCTAAAGACAAGTAAACCTTTGTCCTTTCTCTGTTTTATGACGACAACTGCATACGTCACACTGCTTTCCTCTTCTGTAACGCCATCTCCAGACACTGAAACATAAACAGTAGTACATGAGTACATGAGTACATGAATTTAGTACATTAATATTTCATATAGATATGTGTACTTTATGGTACAATTACTAACATCCAATAATTTCCAGATTTTCTATGGAGATGGCAAGAGAAATGACTGAACGAGGGTTCATTTTTGGAGTATGGATGTTAGGGCCTTTGGTCACAAAGACTGCTCAACTGGCAGTTGGTAACTTTGTTTGTCATGCACAGGCTGGACTGAGGGTTGTTGGTGTTGAGGGTTGGAGTTGGGTTGCTATCTGTTTCATTGATATCCACAGTTGCTTTCTTGTTTTAAACGTTTCTTTGGCAATTATTTACATGCAATATGTGTGAAATAGCTACTTGCCTGTACCTCTGTGTTTCCTGATTTGAAGGAATCCCACCACCAGAGCCATTGTTAACACAGTGACAGCAACCCACAGCAGAATGAAGACATGTGAAGTGTCAGAGTTATCGGAGAGGGTCTCTTCATGAGAGGATGGAAAGATGACAGAAATGTTTTTTGCTGTAATAATACAAACAACACAATGAATGGAAATTTAATTCCATTGTACTCAACAAATATTTATGTATTCAAACAATAGTGAAATAGTTGTATATATGAAACGTATGCAACAGGAAACTGGCACTAAACATCCAATTTTCAACTCTATCATTTCTCAACTTTATTTATATAGCACCTTTCCTACAGAATTGCAGCCCAAAGTACTTCACAGAGCAGAATAAAAACAGAAATAGACAAGCGAACAGTTCTTTAGGCAACAGGGCAGTTGCATAAAGACTACAAATTAGAACAAAAATAAGAAGCGTAAAACTGTAATGGCACAAATAAAAAAAACCTAAGGTTAAAAGCGCAACTTAAGAACAGTTTCATACAAATTAAAAAAACAAAATAACAAAAAAAACTGCAACGATACAGTAAATAAAAATATATAAATAAAACAATACAATAATTCAATAAAATGTTGAAAGTAAATACGCACCAGAGACAAAAAGTAACAGGGAATGATTAGGACCTAAAACTCAGCAGTGAATGGCGAGGCACCTTAAGTAAAAGCCAGGCTTAAAAAGATAAGTCTTAAGTTTTTTTTGTTTTTTTATGTTAACAGAGGTGCAGTCCCTCAGATCCACAGGGAGGCTGTTCCAGAGACAAAAAGCCTTAAAAGTCTATAGCCTTTATGGATGGTGTTGTTCGCATGGTGCTGGATTGTATGAATTTTGCTTGATGAAGGGCTAAGGACTGAACCGTCATAACACTGGTAGATGTCATTAAAATTTCTAAGCATCAGACAACTGGATTTTACATAAGTAGGGCCATCATCACCATGTATAATCTGCACCCATCTCTGCTATACTGTACATCTAGCAAAATATCGTCCTTATTTTGTTTCTTGACACTTATGACTCACCTCTCACAGCCAGCCAGCTTACTGGTGATGTTCCAAGGCCAGAAATGCTGCACTTGTAGAGGCCTTCATGAGACTTGGAAACATTTTTAATAGACATCTCTCTCACAGGACTTCCCGCCATGAGAACATCATCCTTGTAGAAATTGACTGAGTGATTGGACCCAGTTTTTGTGGTCCGGCAGTGCAGAATCACATCGTTTCCTTCCGTCACAGGGAGAATAGGACTCTCCAAGATCACCAAACCATCTAAAAAACATGTTAACAAAATAAAATATTAGTCATATGTTTTATGTACAAATCTGGAGTTACTCATGATAGAAAACTCGATAATATTAACGGGTATTTGTGTTTGATGGTAACATGCACAGAATTAAAAAATAAAATAAAAGACGCACATATAAAACAAGTAGAAATAAAAATGTATAGCCTTGTATCATCTGCATAGTATAAAATAAATACTGAATAGAAATATTTGAAATTGGTCTAAAGTGGATAAATTACATTCTGTTTTGCTGTTGCACTGTGCGTCACCTCAGATAAAGGTCCACCTCATATGTAGGATAATTTTCAGTGAATTTGAACACAGAAGTTTTAAAAATAAACGTACTTGTGACAATGATGTTGACACTGTTACTTCTCTCTTGTCCTGTAGTCTCACACCAGTATTCTCCACTGTCGTCTGGATAGGCTCTTTCAATGGTGCATGAGGACTCTGTTACCGTCATATCTTTATTACATGTATATCCATTAGAACTGATCACTCTGAGTTGAGCCAAGTCATCAGACGTCCCACAGTCGAAAGAAATAGAGTCGAATTGAAAGTGTTGCAGTCTGTTTGGAATGATCCGGAGAAAAACTGTATCTGAAACTAGGATGATAAGAGAGAGAGTGATGCAGAAAAAACAAACAAAATGTTAGAGCATCTTTAGGAGTTTCTTTTTGTCTCTTACCACTTTTCTGAGTGTGACTGTTCTGAGCTTGTGCACTCAGCAGAGTGAAATGGAGCATCACTGGATGAACAAAGAAGCAAATTTGAATATTAAACATACCTGGTTTGAACTACAGGATTTAAAACTCAGCAAAAAGAAGAAAACTTGAGACTCAGTACTCACACAGTCCGAAGCAGAGAGCTGTGACCTTCATTGTGTCTTCCTGCTGACTGTCTGAGCATCAGAGTGAAATGCAATGTGAGTACATGAGAACTTCCTCTTCCTGTTCAGGTTTTTTTTCTTCTTTTTTTCTCATGATGCTAAAGCGAGAGCCTGAGTCTCAGTGGCTTCAGCATAGTCAGCCTTTGAGTTATAGGTAGTTTACTTCCTACAGTTAGCCTAACCTGGGTGGCTGTGGCTGAGTATTAATCCTAGGGTTGATGGTTTTATCCTAGCAACACACAAACCCCAAACGTTTCCAAATAGTTGCTCACAAAGTGCCTAACACGGCAGCATGCTGCCTTGTAGCATGTTGTATCAGTGTGAACTGGTGAGTGAATGTCAAATTATAAACTTTGAGTAAAAACACAGTATAAATACACTCCATAACTTCAGTCGAAATAATACCAGGGAGCAATTTTGCATCTTGGCTAAACATCTATACCTGCAGTGATGATGAAGCCTCATCCTCCCACAATCTGCAAAGCAGTGTTTGAAAATATATTCAGATCAGTTACAAATTTAAGCTGTATGAGGGGTAGGAGTAAAAGAAATACAACAGGCATCACCTGCATGTATTGTGGCACAACCCAAGTCATGATGCATCTGTGGTGAAAGCTGTGATGTATTTATCATTCAACAGTCACAGAACACACCTTGGATAAGATTTAAAATGTTAAGTATATAACTATAAATGCTACACCTCTATAATAAAACTTTAACTATTTAACTATAAGTGTCCACTAGATGGCACCCTCATGTTTTATCTACCATAGGAGTGCCATTTTATCTCACTAACTGTATTTAAAATGTTAATTAAACATGCATCGATTAACTTTGGGTAATATTTGAAAATACATTTAGGTTTAGTCCCACAGCTTATGTAAACAATATGCCATGCAATAATGACCTTACATGAATTAATGGAACTGCTGTGACGAGGTGTGGCCACATGATGTCATCGTAGAACATGAGCAAATCAAAGAGTTAATTAGGTATGGATGCTTTCATTTGCAGACACATCTCCAGTGGAAAATATGCAGTCAGCATTGCAATAATGTCATCTAAAGTCTAAACTAAAAGGCCGGATATTGTAGATGTAAGAAAATTAACTAAAACATGTTCTCCACCCAGTATCAAAATACCAGGATCCATCCTTTCATCCTGGATTGATAATACAACTGCTGGTTTTGATTGCAGCTGTATAGTTTTATACTAGTGAACTAGTGAATCTGGCTCAAAGTTCAGCTGTTCGCAATTAAAGTGAACCAGAGGTGTAAACAATGTACACAACAGCAATGACAAGACAACACGTGTATTGAAATACTATATTTGGAGGTTTAGGGGTTAAATACATGAGCTTTTACTATATAATTTCAAATAAAAAAACGTGTACTGTATGAGTATTCTGCAGTTAAGTGAGAGTCAGATAAGGTCACACCCTATCAATGATTTCCAGACTTTGGCCATGCAGTTGACAATATAACCGACACATCATGCACCAGGTAGGTCGTCTTCCAACTGTATTTTTGTCTTTTCTACATGTTTCGACTAACTTATACACAGCATCACTTTAATGACAGTGAAAACGGGTCTGAGTTCAGAGTTGTAGGTTTTGTAGTAATACTCTGCAACAGATAATGTTAGAAAACCTTTTAGGTGCAGTAACATGTTCATCTATTTTGAAGGAGTCGCTAGATTTTGTATCATAGAGGGGGTTCTAATGAAGATTATCATATTAGACAAGTCTAGCAGTATGTAAATACTTATCAGATTCATTAAAGAATAAAATATGTGTTGTGAAAGTGAAAGTATTCCCCTAATCAGATCATCTCACTGTACATAGATAAATGATAGATATATAAATGTCGCATTTACTTGTGAGTGTAATCCCAATTGCAAAGCATATTTTTCTATATAATATATCACTCTTATTTGCAGGATGCTTTCCCAGAGGAATGGATTTCTGCTCAGATCTCTGCGTGTTCTGATTTTCCAGCTTCTCCTAACACAGTTTTGTCGAGGTAATTTACGCGCAAATACAGTCTCAAAGTTGCAGTGAGACCTTAAATCAAATTACAAAATTATATCAATACAGACTGCTGTAGTTCTGGAGCATTGTTGTCATTATTTTGCAGCACAGACTGAAATCAGACTCGGACGTAGAAGCTGCTTCATGAAATGAATCTTGCTGCCTACTACTTGCTGACTAAAATTTGTGCTGTGGTGTCAATTTTTAACCACTGTATATTCGTATTCTGCAAGAATCTTACATATTGTACCGTTAACCGTTTAATGCAAACAGTCCTGTGTAAACGTGACCTTTGGTGACCTTTCAACAAAGTGAAAACAGCTGAAGTAAAGGCTGTTTGCACAGTACCAGATTTTCAGGAATTCAGTTCAGATCACATGAATGAATAATCATATGTATTTCTCTCCAGGTCAGTCTCAGTTAATTGGGCCACTTGAGCCAATTGTGGCAAAGATTGGTGATGACATCATTTTGCCATGTTACCTGAAACCTGCACAGGATGTTTTTGCCATGGCGCTGGAGTGGACAAGATCTGACCTGAATTCTATGTTTGTCTATGTGAGCCGTGATGGTCAAGACCTCATACATACTAAACATCCATATTACAAGGATCGAACATCACTGTCCACTGATGAGCTGAAACATGGAAACGTTTCACTGAAACTCTCCAAAGTGAAACTGACAGATCAAGGGAAATACAAATGTTACATCCCAAAACTTGAAACAACATCTTTTGTTGATCTGGTTGTTGGTAAGTGGACACACACTGTATCTACGTAGTACTGTTTGGTGCAGTTTTGTGAATCATTTTATCAACAGTGTGTTCTAAAATGACTACAACTGTCATCATCAATACATGTACAAGTTATGGGGGGAAAATTTCTATGTTCTCCTAATGTAATCTCACAAAACTATAATATATAAATAGGATTAACCATCACTAATTTAAAAGTGACTTGTAATAAGATCACACTCTGTGATAAAGAGTCACATTTATTTACGATTTGGTCATTACTTTAGTTTTTTATAGCTGAGGTTTAGTTTTGTGTAAATGTTATGTTTGCTTTTATCATTTCAGATGATTTCACTGAGGTCCAGTTCAGTTATTTTGCTGCCACAGTTGGTTTGGCTGTGAGTTTGGCTGTTTGCGTTCTGCTTATAGTGGTACTTCTCTTCTTCTTCTTATGGATAAGGAGACAAAACAGTAAGTCACAAAGGAATCACGGCGCTTTATGAATGTTGTTATATTATATTCCCTTTGATCAAAAACTTGATGAAAGAATTTTACAGGTTCTGGCATTGATACAAATGTTTGTCAAATTTTTGGTAGAAATTATGAGATATTTCAATTTTGTAACTTGTTTTATACCTGATTTTTGATTCAAATATCTCAGAGACTAAGAGAAGAAACAAGGTTGAAACTGAAAATCAAGAAAAGAAGAATGACTCTAAAAGTAACAAAACTGACAATCAGTTTGTCACTGAAGAAGAAAGTGAGAGAGAGAATCTGATGAGCAACGAAGCAGTACAAATGGAGGATTTGAACAAGGTAAAAGAGAAAAACAAGAAAAAACATGTAAGTAGAGAAACAGGACATTATTTTTATCTGAGCTAGAAGGACAGAAAACCATTGCATTAGGAAACAGAATCTCTGTTTCCAGAGGAATTAAGATCAGCTATGACACAGAACTAACTTTAATTCATACATTTAATCAGATGATCGGAAGAAGGGGAAAATTCAGGCAGACAGAGAGATGAGGATGAAAAAAACATTAATTAATTTAAAATGAAGAGAATTTCTATTTTTTATGACATTTAACAACTTTTGGTGTCGAGAGCCTTAAAGTCGCAGAAGACAAACCTTTAAAGTGTAAAGTTTGATTTTCTGACATCAGTATCACTGCTACAAAAGACCACACTCAATATTTGTCTTTTTAAGTGTCATTGTATCTTCATACAATCTATCTTTGTTTCTTCACTAACCTGCCTGAACAAAATCAACTGAAGCAGCAGAAATCTGAGCAGCTCGAGGAGAAGCAGCACAGGAGGGAGGAAGCTGAGGATACAGTGAAGGTCCAGAAAGAGGAGCTGGAGACCAAGAAGAAGGAAGAGGTTCACCTTCACTTTAATAATATAGAGAAGTACACCATGTTTTTCTCATTTCTACTCAGTTACATGTGCCACATGAAGTCCACCTGATTGTGACAAGCTTTAATGCGGAATTCTTTTCTTTATCTATCTCTGACAGCTGGAGACAATCCGAGCTACACTAGCACAGTATTCCGAGTTGTCTATTGCTCAGGATATGAATGCAATAATACACCATGAAAACAACACAGAACCCAAGTTCTCTCTCTCTCTCTCTCTCTTAGCCAGCCACATGTAAAGTGTTTGATCTTCAGAATGCTCAACAAGTCACTCAGGCACAGGGCAACACCAACTCGGACTCAGCCACAGGACACATCGTTGTGGGAAAGGTCGACCCAAAAGGCAAATATGTCGAGCTCAGAAACATGTCCCATGAGGTAAAGTAGTTTATGTGTGGATGAACACTGTGTGTACTATATGTCCAGGTACAGTAAGTTCATGTGCCATAATTTTTTTTCTTGTTTTCATGTAAAGAACGTAGATAATATATCACGTAGATAATATATCATAGAACGTAGATAATATATCATATTCTATCAAGGATCATTGTCATTACTATGACTCTAAATAAAAGGACTCTGTGGTAATGTTTGCAAAGGAAATGTCAAGTTTAGGACAAGGCTGTCATGGTTCAAGAAAACCACCACTGAGAAAATCCATGAGCCGATTAAAAACTACCTTGATTTTTAGTGTTATCACAAGTTTCACTATGTGTGAATATCATCCATGATCATCTATTACTGTCATTGTTCATCTCCCTTCTCTTGTACAATTCCTCTCACACAGGATCAACAAATCCAAGGATGGGAATTACATGTACGAGTCAACAACAAAAAACCAATCGCACAAACTTTTCCATATTTTGTTTTTCAGAAGGATGGAGGGACTACCAAAGTGAGTTTGTCTTAATTATTTCTGTCTCTGTCATTTCTGTTTCTTTAAAACTTTCTTTCTGTATTTCCATCTTGAAAATGAACTCTAGTCTTACTTGAAGACATTTGTGAAGTGAAGTCAGCTCTTCTGATCTTCAGATAATAATGTTAGACAATTTCCTCACTGACCAGTTGGAGTGGAAACGGAAATTCTGCAAGAATGGAGACCGGCTGCTGATCGACCTCTACAGCGACACTGGAGAGGTCTGACATCACCTCACATCACACACCTGACAAACAGTTGACCTCAACCCGATCCAACATCTTTGGGGTGAACTGGAACTGTGTGTGTGTGTGTGTCTGTGTGTCTGTGTGCGTGTGTGTTCCTCAGATAAAGCTGAGACAAATGCTGGAGATTGGGAACTCTCAGATAAAGTTCCTGGAGCTGGACACTAACTCAGCCGGTCATGATTCAGTTACAGGACACATCATTGTGGACGAGGTCGACCCAGACAGAAAATATGTCCGTGTCAGAAACAAGTCTGATAAGGTAAAGTTGTTGATGTGTGGATGAACACTGTGTGTACTATATGAGCATGTACATTAAGTTTATTTAACTTTAAAGTTTATTCAGGTTTTTTCATGTAGGACATTAAAACTGAGATACTGAAGCTGACATGACTCAATAAAACTTAATAAAAGACTGCTGTATGTTACAATGAAGTTGTGAAAATGGGTCATGTAAAATATAAATTTTATGTTTGTCTGTATGTCTGATCCTCACTCTTCTGCTCAACTCTCTCCTGAAGAAAAAACAAATGATGAAAGACTGGGAATTATATATCCAGGTCGACAACAGAAAGCCCATCGTCATCTACACATTTGACTCCAGTTTCAAACTAAATCCTGGACAGACTGTCACTGTGAGTTTGTCTTTATTGTTCAGTTTGTTTTTGTTCCATTTTCTTTTTTTCATTTGTTCAGATCTCTCTAACCTTACCTGAAGACAGTGTGTGAGGTTAAACTTTGAAGTTTGTTTTCAGGTTTATTCTAAAGAATCCGGTTTCACACCCAATCCCCCCACTAACCCTGTGAGCTCTGAATCCTGGAGCAGTGGAGATCAACTGCTGGTCACCCTCTACAGCGACACTGGAGAGGTCTGACATCCCATCACATCACACACGTTGACACGTTGAAACTATGTGAACACACACACCTGTCTACATACAGTACTTGCTTTTCCACTTTTGGTTTAGACTACACCATACAATAACATGACAGTAATGTTCTATAAACATTGTGGTAAAGTCTGAGGAAGACCCTTTGCCGTTTTAACATGGCAATGGCTACGTTCACAAAGCAGCTCCATAAAGAAATGTTTTTCCCAGTTTGGTGTGACCTCAACTCCATCCAGCATCTTTGGAACGCTGACTAGAGCTCTTCCTGGATCCAAAACGGGGGAGGGGGACTCGAGCGCAATGACACCCGATCACAACATAGACCGAAGAAAATTAGACATGATTTAAAATGTCTTAAATGTCTGAATTTGTGCAAATCTCTGCAGCAGGTTGAACATCTGTTGGAAAAACTGAAAGTGCTGGATGTTGGAGCAGCACATTAAAGCTCATGTAATGTTCTAGTGTCCACAAACTTTGATTGGTTGTCCACATACATTTGGTCATACAGTGTAATTATTAACAAAGCTGTCGTAGACAGCTATTTTAGCTTCAGCACAAAAACAATTTCACAGTTTTGTTTTTCTGTCACCAACAGGAAGTGTCCATGAAGAAAGTTGATAATACCACTGTGTGACAGCTCCTCTGCTCCTGTCCTTGATTGTCTTCAGGGACGTAGGTCTCATCCTGCACACCTTTTACTTTGTGACATTTGTTTTTACATCACAACATCCATACGGTACAAATCCACTCATTCGCTCCAGACATTAACAATAAATGGAATTTTTATTATTTATTTATTTTTGTTAAAAATATCCAACTTTGTTATTTAGTTGTTGTTTTTTCCCAAAAATTGTAAAATTTTATGCTACCATGTTTTACAGAAACAACGCTGCATTATTAAGGTTCAAATAAATAAAACAAACTCAACATTAGTTAAAGCAAATCAGTAACATTTTATAATAAATATACTGTTTTTTTATTTGTAACATTTTTATCTTCACAAAGTTCATAACTTCTTTCTTGTCCTTTACATGTGGAGTACAAATAGATTTACTGTAGGAGTGTGCATTAAAATAAATTGTATACATTTTCTTTATTCTACATTTTGTATTGTCTATAATTCTTTACCCCATGTTTCTGTAATAAAGAGATTAAAAATGTCATAAATCCATATATATTCTAGAGTTCAGATGTTTTTTTTTATTATTTTAATTATCAACTTCCAAATATGTTTATTTTGTCCTGTGAGATAAAACTTTACAGTGTGTGGAAGGCATAAAATAACATGTTCTTCATTCTCTCACATCTTTATTTTATTATTGCCAGCTGCAAGTTTGTTCTTATATAAACAAAAAGGTCATGGGATGCAGTAACACAACAGATGGTTTAATGTGAATATTTAGACAGATGATTGGTGGTATGGTCCCCTGCACCTCTACTCTGCATGTCAAAGTCTCCTTGGGCAAGATAATGAATAAACGTAAATATACATGACACAATTTAACATTTAAGCTTCTGTATCAGTCCGTTAATGTTTTGTGATTCTGCAGAGCAAGTCCTGTTCTGCCCTCTGCAGTCAGATAAGAAACACAAGAACAACCTCATGAATGTTCCCCTTTTCATGGTGATCATTCATTATGATTTTGATTGCAGCTGTAATATTTTATTGTAGTGATCAGTTGCCTGGCAACAGGGTCAAAGTTCAGCTGTAAATACGCTCAACATGAGAGTAGACGTTGAAAGCAGGTCCAATCCTCATACTGTATCCAAGGTTTAACTGATTAAATTAATAATTAACAAATAATAATTCTGTTGCAAACTGCATTTGATGACTCGAAGTTAGTTGAGAGAGACCTGGATCATAAACTTGATGAACTGACACACCACGCAGCAGGTACCGTCGTCTACTTAATTTCTTTTTGTCTATTCAGTGTTTCCACTTCTATTTCCAAAGCATTTAGACCAATCAGTTGTAAAACTATCTGACATTTTACATGGCAGCAAGTATTTCACTGCGCATAGATGTGTGTACCATGTTCACAAACAAACAATTTGTCTGATTTAATGTATATGGATCAAAATCAAATGTGAGTATTTAAAGTTTTTTTGTCTATTTGTTCTGACATACAATTGCAGGAATGTTTTGCATGTTTTGCATGGACTACAACTGATTATTATGCACTGAATATTCTACAAATATATACTAAGATTCAGATCATTCCTTTTGATTGATTTTAAAATTGCATTTTCAAATCAGCCATGTCAAACCTTTTATGTCGACCCTATCTCAAGTTGGACCCATCGTGCTGTATTAGTCAGAATTTAAGGATATATCAGTCTCTGCTGTTTTGATTTCAACCTTGTGAATTTGTGTCTCACAAGTTGCACAACTTTTACTAAATAAGCGTAGTGCCCTGTTAAGCCTGCTCAGGAAAAACAACAAATAACAAATCAAAAGTTTTTATTTCATACATTTTATCTCTGGTCTGTTTTCAGAGCTGCAGGATGCTTCACCACACAGACAGGCCATCCCTTCAAACTCCACTCGGGGCCCTCAGCGTTTTACTTTTCTATCTTCTCCTAACGCACTCTTGTACAGGTAGATATCTTTATTTTTACACAATAACAGAGTTATAGATCTATGAGACTTAGGTAGTCTGATCAGCTCAGCATGTGCTTCATGAATACAAATGGTGAGCCGTACAGTTCTGCTGGAGAAACCTCTTCTTTGTATGTTCAATGGTTTTCCAGTCCAGGATATGCTTAGTCCTTGTACTGCACAGGAGATATGAATAGGTGGTAAACTTGACGATGGGCTTACAGGGTGTCGTGTGGTCACATTCCGGCTAAAGAAACAAAATGGCCAAAATTCAGGACTTATGCATTTCAATTACATAGACAAATTCCATCCATTTGAATTACATAGGTTTAATGTAAATTAACTAACAAAAATGTGAAGCAAGTAATAAAATGTATGTGATAGTAATAAACTCAAAAGTAGTAACCAGGTTTATGCATTCAATATTGATAAAGACAGTTTGTTTGTCCAAACACAACACAAGAAAAAATGAATGCATTCATTTTGAGTTTATTAGTACTATTACAGAAATCTGATTACTTGCTTCACAATTTGTGTATTAGATAATTTATATTAAAACAGTGCCATTCGAATTTTCTAGAGAGGGAACCACAAGAATTAAGCGGTGTAGTTACACTTTAATAAATAGATTTGTTTCTTTTCAGGTCAGTTTCAGTTAATTGGTCCTTCTCAGTCGATAGTGGCAGGAGTTGGCCATGATGTCATTTTGCCATGTCACCTGAAACCTGCAATGGATGTAACTGCAGAGACGGTGCAGTGGACGAGAGCTGACCTAAACCCAAGATTCATCTATGTGTGACGTAGTGGTCAGGCCCTCGTGAATGTAAAAAATCCAGCGTACAAAGAGAGAACATCAATGTTTGTCAGTGAACTGAAACATGGAAACCTTTCACTGAAACTGTTCAAAGTGAAACCTTCTGATCAGGGAACATATGAATGTAACATTCCAACACGGAATAAAGTAACTTCTGTTCAGCTTGTTGTTGGTAAGTGGATATAACTGTATGTGAATCAGAAATCTCAAAATTGAGGAATTCATTAGTCTGGCAACATGCAGCAGCTTGCTCAGTGCTAATCCACAGATGTATGAAGAGAACTAGATGTAGCATCACAGGCAGGGCTCTGTTTATTCTTATGGAAGCTTCTCAAAGTCAAAAAACTTTGATTTACAGCCAAAAAAATGTTCAGCTCTTCTGTATACGCTTTTGCAGTATGTGGGCCAAAGAGCCGCTAACTTCTGGTTTGGTTCTCGTCTAATTTAAATAGGGATGCAAGATATTTTATTAAATATAGATATATGAATTAACAATTAACATTTTCCTTCCAGTGATACCACCAGTATTTCTTTTCTTCTTTTGCTCAGCATTAGGTGCTACCTCTTCACCTGCCATCATTTTACTTGGGATTGACAGAAACGTAGGAGGAGTGATTTTAAACTGCGAGTCTAAAGGCTGGTATCCAGAGCCTGAGGTGTTCTGGCTGGACGCTGAGGGAAACCTCCTCTCTGCTGGACCTACAGAGACAGTCAGAGGTCCTGATGACCTCTATACTGTCAGCAGCAGAGTGACTGTGGAGAGCAGACACTACAACAACTTCACCTGTAGAGTCCAACAGAAGAACATCAACCAGATCAGAGAGACATATATTTATATTCCAGGTGGACAATGCTTTGTTGTATGATTTGATCACTGTGTAAGTTTTAAATAGCTGATGTCTAAGTGTCATGTTGTTCTGTGTTTTCTCTTTTCAGATGACTTCTTTGAGACCCAGTGCACTTCTGCTGTTCCCGTCATTATTACTTTGGCTGTTGGCTGCGTCATGTTAATCCTGTTACTTCTCTTTTTTGTATGGAAATGGAGACAAAACATGACCAGTAAATCTCAGTTGAATCACAGTTCTTTGTAAATGTTTAATCATTCCCACAGGTTTAATGGGGGAATAGTGACATAAATTTGTTGGATTGGTCTGATTATTTAAAATGAATTTTCATTGAATTTCTAATAAAAATCTCAGTATTTTACAGGTCCTGGTGTTAATGAAAATATGTTGGTTTTTGTATTTTCATTTTGCATTAGTAAAATTGTCAGGTATCTTCATCATATATCATCATAATTAAAACATTTTTTGCCTTAATGTTCACACAGAGATCAAAGGAGGCGAAAAGAACAACTCTAAAAGTAACAAAACTGAGGATCAGTTTGTCACTGAGGATGATAGGGAGAGAGAGAAGCTCTTGAGTGATAAAACAGTACAAATGGAGAATTTGAACAAGGGAAAAGAGAAAAAGAAGAAAAAACATGTAAGTACAGAAACAGGACACTATTTTTTGGGGGGGTAAGGACAGAAAACCATTGCATTACTGTAAGAAACATAGTCTCAGTTTCCAAAAGAACACAGAAGACAAGATCAGCTATTAAAAAAGCTAACTTTAACTTGTCTTAGTTTAATTAATCAAGACAATTCAGGCCAGACAGATGAGGATGACAGGAATAATTAATGTAGATTAAAATAACTGAATTTAAAATTATTTAAAGTTTTTGTTTGACATTGACTTTTAGTCAGAATGAACTGTTGACTTTACCAAACTGAAACTCAATTTCTGTTGCATTATTAGTTGACTCTTCAAAATTGCACTTAAATCCAAATGCTACAAAAGACTTGAGGTACAATCAACGTTTGTTTTTCACTTGTGTCATTCACTAACCTGCCTGAATAATATCGACTGAAGAACGAGAAATCTGAGAAGCTTGTGGAGGAGCAGCAGAGGAGGGAGGAAGCTGAGAATACAGTGAAGATCCTAAAAGAAGATCTGGAGACCAAGAAGAAGGAGGTCCATCTTCAATAATACTTCAGTACTAATGTAGCACAATGGTCCATTCATTCATTCATTCAATGTAAAGACACATCTATATGACATACACTGTAGACAAAGTCAAACTTATAGTAGTTTGTGCAGGTAAGTTACAGAGTGATGCCCTTCAAACATCAGGTCCATCTGTCACAATGTCAATTTATTATAGGGTGAATTATAAAATGTTAATAGATGAACTCTCTTAAACTTCTCTCTCTCCTTCCAGTTGGAAATCAAACAAACTGAACTGCAGCAGCTCCGTGAAGAGAAGCAGAGGAACGAGGACGAGCTGCAGACCCTGAATGACAAACTGGACAGCAAGAACAAAGAGGTTCATGTGTTCATCATCTCTGCTGTTTGAGAATACAAGTACACCATGTTTACATCACTTCTACTCAGTAACATGGGGCACATAAATTCCACATGACTGTTCATTATTGTGCTTACTTTAACTGTGTTATTGGGTTGTGTAATTATTCACAAGCTTTAATGTGAAACTCTTTTCTTTATTTATCTCTTTCTACCAGCTGGAGACAATCCAATCCAAATACGTATGTATTTACATATGAGTATCAAACTTTTTATCACTAGATTGTGAATCAAAGCAAAGCTGAGACAGACAGATGGGTTTCCCTCCTGCTCATTAATTCAGTTCCTCTCTTAACTGTTAAATTGCACATTTCTGAACAATTTTATCAAAGCAGAAGAGCAGCAGAGAAAATCTGAATTTATATAGTGGATTTTCTTCTATATGCAGAGCTGAGATTTTTACCTTTTTACTCTTTATTTAAGCAGAAGAAACCCAACAGGAAGAAGAACAAAGCTGAGCAGGAAGTGGAGACACTGAAGAACGAGCTGGAGACGAAATTAGACACCAAAATCCAAGAGGTTTGATATTTGTATCTTTTCCTCAGATGATGTTTTTCTATTTGTTTGTTTTTAGTGTCACTTCTCTGTCTGAGTCCAAGTCACTTTTAGAACCAAGTTATGTAAAGAACAGATCTCAGAGGACTTGAGACCAGATTGAGACCAATTGTAGGGAAATGCTTTAAATTCAGTGGTCATGATTTATGTTCTACCCTAGTACTTGTCTAGCAAAAGTTATGTTCTACCCTAGTACACTTGTGTTTTCCCTCCTTGGTTTCTATTTTTCACTGCTGTAATAAGTGAATTTCCGAGTTATGGGATCAATAAAGTATTATTTTATCTTATCTTATGATGACACACTGTGTACACTGTATGAGCATATCGTACTCTCCATCAGACCTGCAGCATAATTCGCCATGGATGGTACAGTCAGGCTTAGAACACCTAAGTTCATCGGTTGAGACAATGTAGTACGAAGGGAAAATGCTGCCTGACTATTCATAACAGACTGATAACAGATAACATTACTGGCATTCATTTATTCTATATCATGGTTTGTCATCTTCTCATTCCTACCAGTTTGAAGACAAACAAGCTGAAGTCCAGCAGCTCCAGGCTGAGTATCAGAGCATGGAGACCAACATGCAGAACAAGATGTTGGAGCTGGAGTCCATCAAGGAGGTTAATGTCTTCATTATTTTGCTGTACAGTGGTTCCTCGTTTATCGCGGGGGATACGTTCTAAAAATAACCCGCAATAAACGAAATCTGCGAAGTAAGTTTTACAATTATTCTACATGTTTTAAGGCCCTAAAACCCCTAACCACACACTTTATACACCTTTTTACACACATTTTGTACAGTACTCCTTTAAACAGGACGCAGAACACATGTGCGGTTCTCAGCCAATTAGCCAATTTAGGACGCATTCATACAAAAAAAAAACATGCAAAATTACACTGAAAAAAATCCGCGAAACAGCTAGGCCGCGAAAAGTGAACCGCGATATAGCGAGGGACGACTGTGTATAGTGAGCCAATGACGTTGGCCAAGTTTGTTTCTATTTAACTATTCTAAAGATATTTCATTTGTCTCTATTTTTACATATGCAAAAAACTGTTAAATCGCCTTTAAACATACTTTTGACTGTGGGTTTGACCAAAGAGAGTCAAACCAAACATGAGGTTACAGACACAGGTGTCACTGCTACTAGTTCATATATACTGTACAGACTACGTGCGGGAAATTATTTATATAAATATAAAAATTTTGAAATATTTCAATATTTCAACATCTCAAAAGAAAATGTCAAGTTTTACCACATTATCTTTCTGAAAAGAGTGTGTGTGTGTGTGTGTGTGTGTGTGTGTGTATTGTTGTACTTCATAATTCTCTGAGGCGCAGGCATCTAGCACCACATCAGCCGGTCAGGACTCAGACACAGGACACATCATTGTGGACGAGGTTGACCTAGAGGGCAAATATGTCCGTCTCAAAAACATATCTGATAAGGTAAAGTGGTTGATGTGTGGATGAACACTGTGTGTACTATATGAGCATGTACATTAAGTATGATAACTTCACACTAACAGAGTTTATTCAGGTGTATTTCATGTTTTTTTTTTTGTTGTTTTACCTACTCATAAAATCCACGATCTGATAAAAGCACCACAGTGTTTAATGTTATAACACACGGTTCACTAGATGTTTGTGTATCATTCATGATAATTTATCAGTGTCTCTTTGCCTCATCCCTCTTCTCTCAAACAATTTTTCTCCTTCAGGACCAACCAATGAGAGGCTGGGAATTACATATACGTGTCAACAAAAGAAAACCCATCATACACCCATTAGGGCATCTAGGGCGTCTTGAGACTAAAGAGACTGTCTGTGTGAGTTTGTCTAAATTTCTCGATTTTTTTGCCACATTTGTTTAATTTTCTGAAACTGAAGTTCAACTGCCTCTCTGATCTTACTCGAAGACATTTGTAAATTTGTTTGCAGATCTGATTTTCACATAATAATGTCACACACAATTCCCTCACTGACCAGGTGGAGTTGACAGAGTCCTGGAGCACTGGAGACCGACTGCTGATCGACCTCTGCAGCGACACTGGAAAGGTCTGACATCACCTCACATCACACACCTCACAAACTGTTGACCTCAACGCCATCCAACATCTTTGGGGTGAACTGGAACACAGAACGTGAGCCAGATCTGAACGCCCAACATCAGTGTTTGAGCTCACTGCTGGTCTTTGTCTGAATGGGATCAAACCCCTGCAGCAGGAGAGTGGAGGCTGTTACAGCACCACTGTTTTAGACTACTAAAATTGGGGGTTGATCCACTGTGTGTGTAGTTCAAAGTCTTCTTGACCTTGACTGTCTGGTAATGATGTCATGTAGTTGTCGAGGTTATCGGCAAAGTCAGTGTCAGTGAGTGAATTTTATTGAAATAGAACAACAAATAAATAAATTTATATATATATAAATTTAACTCACAGATCTTCAGCACAAAAACAATAACTTACAAGTTTTGTTTTCTCTGTCACCAACAGAAAGTGTCCACAAAGCACGTTTGATTCATTGATCCAGCAAACCTGAAAACAAAAGTCATATACATCCAGAACAGCAGAACTTTTCTCTCTGAAGAAACCAAAACAAATTCATTTCAAATCAACAAATTAAACCAAATTAAAACTATCATTATAGTAAGATAAGATATAGAAAATTGACAATACCAATATGTGACAGCTCCTCTGCTTTCACTCTGCTGTGTACATGTACATTTGCAATAGTAATGTCACAGCTGTCATCTGGAAATATATTTTTTTATTATTCTATGTTTTGTATTGTTTGTAATCGAGTGCATCTTGTAAATGTATAATTCTTTACAATTTATAATACTTCAATGTTTTTGTAATAAAGAGATTCAAAATGCCAAGCTTCATTTCAACTGATGATGTATATTTTTCAGAATATTTGCTTTGAGGGATATCAATTTCCAAATATTTTGATTTGTCTTGCTGCTGACTGAGGGTGCCAAACTGAAGATGAGCTAAATACAGCATAGCATAGTGAGACCGTCCTGTTCCTGTGATGTGCATTATCTCTGGCGATGAGCAGACATCTGTGAGGTAAATATGCTCAAGAACAAATAATCTTAGATTTGGGTAAAGGAACAAATTAAACCACAGCAGCACTTGTTGACGTAAAAATCAGACTGGTTTCATTCCAACTGCTTATCAGCTCAGTTCTGCTGCTGCAGTACAGTAACGATGATATGATTATGTATCTGGACCAGTGTAAAGCTGTTAGCATTGAGCTCAAAGCAGCAGTAGACTCTTATTTGTTGTATTATCGTTCTGTCTTTCAGTTACCTTGTGTATCCCCTGATCAGGTTTTCAGTAGATGCAGTAAAAGTATCGGTTCTTTCCGCAGCAGAAACAGACACACTTAATGACATGCTGGAGTGGTGGAGACCTTACCAGGAGCCTCATTTAGAACTGTTTCATATGCACCAAACTGGCCCTTGAAGAGTTGCACACCACGTCACCACAGTAGGGGGGGTGTTACTCATAAAAATAGACACTGATGCTCTGAGTTGTGTCTGAACTCAAACCTGTACTTTCTCACCAGATCATCTGGTTAAAATAATTTAATTTTAAAAAGTTTACTCAAGATAGATCACAGAATTTTTTCAATTCAATGTAATTTAAGTGTATATTCATACAATCCAAATGCATCATTATTCTCATCACACACAAAATACAAATGCAACATTTTAATAATTGTAATAATATTTTCAAATGTGTTTTTTGCCTCCCAAAAATATAATAATAATAATAATTCTATTTGTACATACTACACAAAACACACAAATACAATTTCAACACAAATATACAATCCAGTATAATTGAATAATACTTATTATGGGTCACTTCTCGTGTGCACATAATAGCATAACAAAACAAGTCTCTTCAGTCAGTTGTCTTTGCTCTTTGTGGCCTGTAAGACAGAATACAGGATTATCTGTAGTAATATATTCTATTGGCTACAATTATCTGACTCTGCTTTGAAACGGGAGCTCAGAGCAGCAGAGTAGTGTTGGTGTTTACGTCTCTGCACCAGAAGCTTTAACTGTTTGGACTCCATGTGCCTTCAGCGCCCAGTGCTTTAACACTTATCAATTAGCAACTAAAGTAGCTAACTACTTTAAACTACATATCTATCAGTAAGCAGAGAAAAATAATTCAATAAAATATGTAACTCTACTTCATAACCAAAAAAGCTTTTCTATAAAACATGCAACAACTTAAAGAGCATAATGCAAATGACCAAAGAACGAAAGCACTGAAAACATTTTATTTAGAGGCGTCAGAGGCCTGAGCATTTTGCTCAAAGATTACTTTTACATAAATTGAACTGATCACTTTACACTTTTTCATTCAATATCACATCTGACATTGTAACACACAGTGTATGACAAACTAAAAAAACACAACAGTTCCCCTTCATGTACAGAATTAATGATAAGATGACATCTGAGAAAATTCCCTTCACTGAAGAAGGCCACTGAACATACTAGAAGTACCATCAGTCTTACCGTCTGGGTAGGAGAATAGAGACTCTCCAGCTCTGGCAAATTTGGATCTGTGGCTGCTGTGGGATCCAGGGTCACTGTGGAGCTGGATGATCCCGGTTCTGCTTTAGTGACAAGAGGATTTTATGTTAAATTTTAAGAGATAAACAAGCAGATTCAAATTAAATTATATGAACACATAAATTACTGCTGTGTGACTTTTGTGACTGTCATCAAAGAATTCAATGAATATAATATTTTACATTTAGCTTTTTGTTAATCAGTTTGTTTCTCATTTCCATTCAAGATGTTCTGAGACGTAATGCTATTTAAAGCCTCTAAAACCTTTCCCTAAAAAGTTATGTGTCCGATTTATTTATTACATTGTGAACTACTTGAATTAATTTTACATCCCACATGACAATAACTGACACCCCCTCCTTTCCCTGCCCTCTTTTTCTTTAACTCAAGTAGTTGCGGATGACCATCCACCAATGAGCTCAGCTCGCGGTGTCTGCCTGTTAAAAGGAAGTTTTTCTTTTCCACCGTCGCCAAGTCCTTGCACCTTTTAGATTTGTTAAATTGTTAATATTTTAAAGAGTACAAAATAGACCTGCTCTGTCTGGAAAGTGTCATGAAATAACTTTTATTATGATTTGGCACTAAATAAAATTTAAAAAAAAAAAAGTTAAACTGAGTAAGCGTAGTCTTTAGTATGCAATTTCTTCTCTCCTCTAAAATGCCCAGTTGATACTCCTTTATATTTAAGTATTTTATTGGTTTCTGATTCATTTAACACAATGTGATGAAGTTGAAACATCTTAAGCTGTGTTAAATGAAGAATTTGAGCATCACGTAACTGTCCAAACAACTTTCTAGAAAATTTGTGAAATGTAACAAATGAATTTTAATGAGATACAAACCAGGCTGGAGAGCTTGTGGGGTTTCACTTATGGCCAAAGCAGAGTAAACTGGTTCAAATGAAACCTCATTCTCACCTGCAGTGGGGAAACCAACGGTAAGCAAGAAACCGTGAGACAGATGAACTGAAAAGAGCTAATTATATTGACTGACAGACGAAAGGCATCAAGGTTTACTCTACCTCTTTCTGTCTGTGGCTTTGCGCTCTGGTTTCTCTCGAGGCTCAAATTATCAGCAGTATCTGCAGTGTCTAAAAGAAAACACGACGTGTGACGCACTGAGAGGAAGTAAAAATATTTCAGCCCTGCTGTTCAGCACGTTTCTTTTTTTTGATGGTAACAACACGTCAACTGCCACTCTCAACATAAAGAGCAGTGAGAAACGTGTTGCTTTGTAAGGAGTACACAGTAATGAAGACAGAAGTTTACCACAAGAAAGAAATAAAATAAAATAAACCTGTGTCCTTTCTCTGTTTGGTGACAACCACTGCATACGTCACACCATTTTGATCATTAACATCTTCAGAGACTGAAACATAAAAAAAATGTTGTACATGAATACAGTGCATTAGCACCATTTAGGATAATATTTAGTCTTTGGTCTTTAATACAGTTATTTTATAAAGTACAGTCATAATAACTACAATGACATGTTTGAACTCACCCATTTGATCGTCTTCACTTGGGCATGATGTTGGTGCCTTTGACAGAACTGGTGGAGAAAAGCAGAAACATTGAGATCAACAAAGACAGAAAAGGTTTGCAGTCTCAAGAACTCAACAAAAAAAAGCAACGTAACTGCATGTCTGTACCTCTGTGTTTCCTTAGATAAAGGAGTCCCACCATCACCACCACCAGAGCCATCATTAAACCTGCGACCACGATCCACAGCAGAATGGCGACATGAGGGTTGCTGGAGCGATTGGAGACGGTGTCTTCATGAGGGGATGGAAAGATGACAGAAGCAGAATGTCACGTCAATGAAGTGAGTTCAAGTGACGGACAGTGAGCACAATTTACTTTACAACTCTGTGAAGTCACGTTTCAGCCTCTCCTCTTTGCATGCTGTCATGTCTTTCCCTCGGTGTGTTTGTTTGCTGCTCCTGTGTTAAATCTGTGCTTGCCTCTGATGTGTTTGTGTTGTTTCTCCGTCCAGGTTTCCATGGTGGAGGGGAGGTCATGAGGCTCAGGATCTACCTGGTTTGGGACATGCAACGCTGCTGCAAGTATTTGGGTTAGAGGGTTATTGGGGTCGGGGGGGTCTAACCACAGTCTTACCATCTACCGTATACTGTACAGACTGTAAAGCCGCTCTAAGGAAAATGTGATTTGTAATTCTGGGCTATTTAAGTAAAAAGAAATTGACTTGACATCACCTGTCACAGTCAACCAGCTCTCTGGTGATTCTCCAACATCAGATATGTTACACTTGTAGAGTCCTTCATCAGACTTGGAGACATTGTGTATGGTCATCTGTCCTGTAGAGCTGTTTCCGAGGAAGATGCCGTCTCTATAGAAATCAGCTTCACAGTTGGAGGAAGTCGTCTTCTCTCTGCAGCTCAGAGTCACATTCTCTCCCTCCAAAACAGGAAGAAGAGGACTGTCCAAGATCACTGAACCAGCTGAAGAACATGTTGACAAAATGAAATGTTTTATGTTCATACCTGGAGTTACTCGCTATAGGAAATCGGTGGCAATTCAGATTAGTACAAGATGCAGATTTAAAAAAAAAAAATGGATTATATCATTTGAGCGTCATACCGGACAAAATGAGAAACAGACGTAATTGATTTAGAAATAGAATAAACCTACCAGTGACAGTGACGTTGAGCCTGTTGCTTCTTTCTCCTCCTTCAGTCTCACACCAGTATTCTCCGCCGTCTGCTGAATAGACTCTATCAATGGTGCAGGACGACCCCGTTGGTGTCCTCTTAGGTTCACATTCTAGTTTAATTTCCTCAGTGTCCCTGGTCCCTCTCAACCTAGTGGAGCCATCAGACCCTTCACAATGAAAAGTGATACGCTCATATTCAAAGTGCTGCTGTCTGTTTGGAGCAATACGAAGAAAAACTGCATCTGAAACAGAGAAAAACATCGTAGTGTCCCAAAAGAAACATTCACAGCTAGAAAGATGTGATGTCTGTCTGTTAACGTTAAACCTGGGTGCTTTAGATAGAGACAATGATGCAAAACAAAATGTTAGAGCATCTTTAGGAGTTTCTTTTTGTCTCTTACCACTTGTCTGAGCGTCGCTGTTCTGAACTTGTGCACTTAGAGTGAAATGAAGCATCACTGGATAAACAAAGGAACAAAGTTTAAATATTAAACATAACCGGTTTGAACTACAGGATTTAAAACTTAAAAAAAAGAAAACTTGAGACTCACACAGACTGAAGCAGAGAGCTGTGGCCTTCATCGTGTCTTCCTGCTGTCTGAGCATCAGAGTGAAATACAACTCAAGTATATACACAAGAACTTCCTCTTCCTGTTCAGTTTTTTTCTCGTCTTGATGCTAAAGTGAGAGACAGAGACACTGTGAAGTCATCGCAGTCTGTTAGTCTTTGAAGGTATGAGCACTCGCACAAGTGAGGCGACCATCTCTTGGCTCAGATATTCCTACAGTTGTCTTAACCTGGAGTGGTTAATTGATAAGTTGATTGTTAGCTCTTTGTATTCGAGGGTCCTCGGGCAAGGACCTAAAGAACAAATTGCCTTGCGTTGATAAAACTTAATGGGATTAATGGAACTGCTGTTATGAGTTTTGGCCACAAGGTGTCAACGTAGAACCAACTGAAACGGATGTCCATAAATGACTTTTTTACTGTATGATAATTTTTCACTTGCTCACTTTGCACACATCCACATAGTGTGTGTGTGTGTGTGTGTGCTTTGTGCCTATATATGTAGAACCATGAGTTTAAAAAATCTTATTGTATTAATAGGTGCATTACAAGGACAATCTGATACTGACCACAGTGCTGCTGCAGATGCACTACAATGACACAAAGTACACAAATCACCAGTGAACGCTGCAGTCAGGGTTATAATGTGAGCTTACACCTGTCTATTATCAAAGCTTCTGTGGATGGCACTTTTTAAACGAGTCAGTGTCTGCATCATTCACTCACTCTACAGAAAGCCTAGAAACCAAACTGACTGCATCTTGTTCTGTAGTAAAATATGAGACCTCCGAACACTGACATCTGTTCACAAACTGCCAGTACAACCACCAGTTTTGATTGCTGCTGTATAATTTCATACTCGGGATCAGTTACCTGGCAACAGGTTTAAAGGTCAGCAGTTCACACTCAAAGTGAAACTGAAAAGCAGACCCATGCTGTCATTAAAGTTTAATTTATAAACTGTCATGTCTGGCCTATAATTAAATAGTAAATGGTAAATCTGGAGTTAAAGTCTTTGCACTTGCATTTTAATTCTAATCAGTTGTTTTCTATTAACTCATTAGTCTGCCAATCCATTCTTTGTGGTTTTGACAGACACTTTGTTGTTTTATTCCACAGCAAAGACGATTCATGTGTAACACTAAATGACTATACCTGGAGGTTTAGAGCGATAAATACATGAGCTGTTACTATATCATTTGCAATACAGACTACATGTAGTGTATGAGTACTTGGCAGTTGATGCATCAGAGTGAGATAAGGTCAGACCCTATCATTGATTTACAGACTTTGTTCATGCAGTCGACAGGACAACCGACACAGCACGCACCAGGTACGTCGTCTTCCAAATTTATTTTTGCTTTTTCTACGTTTCAACTTCTACTAACAGTGGAAACCGGTCATGTTAGGGACTGTTAAAACCTTTTAGGTGAACAAGATTGAAAGTATAAAATGTATTTTTAAGTGTTTAGTGAAATAATGATTTTCATGTAATTAGCATTTTTAATTATGTTTTTTCAGCCCTTTATGAGGAATCGCTAAAATAAATCAAGACATCTGGCAAAATGTATTAAAGAACCGATAAGACCATGTCACATTGGCAAGAAAAATGAAATTACACCTGTAATCTTATTATATGCCTTACATACAGATGCATTACAAAGATATCTGTCATTTGTAAGTAGGAAATTATTACGTATATGATATGAGGTTTGAAGTTAGAACACAAGAGTACGTATAACATAATATATTTTTATATACTGTATCACTGGTTTCAGGTTTCCAGGATGTTTCCCCAGAGGAATGGACTTCAGTCTCTGGCCAGAACTCTCTGTGTTTTGATTTTCCAGCTTCTCCTCACACACTTTTGTCAAGGTAACATACACACAAAGGAATTCTGAAGGTCACATTCAGACCTCAGTCATCCACATTTTTACATGTCTTTAAATGATGGGTTAAAAAATGCTGTGAATATTTTGAAAACACTGTTTTAGTTATACATACACTGTTCGTCTGAAGACAAAGAAGCTTGAAACCTCAAGTGCAGAGTGGACTTGTCAGTACAGTTGTCAGGGTCTGTAATGCGTCAGTTTCCTGTTTTATTTTGATAGTCTTATCTCTGTGTTCTCTTTCTGTTCCCTGTGTGATTACCTGTCCCCATCGTTATGTGTTTCACCTGTGTCTCGTTAGCCCTTTCCCTCCTGTGTGTATTTTACCAATGCTCCCCTGTGTGTCAGTGCCAGATTGTCTTGTCTCCTCGAGCAGCATTCCAACATTTCGTACAAGAGAGTATCTGTGTCTGACCGTTTCATTCCTAGTTTCCGAGTCTTTGTCTCCTAATTTTGTACCGCTGCCCATTTCATCTCCTTTCTGGATTTGACCCTTGGACTGAATGAAAGACCTCGATAACTGATTACCGTCTGCCTGCCTGCATCTGTGTCCGCCAGTCTCTTTGTTCGTGACAACAGTGAGCAGCGGCAGGTGGTCTCCAGAATGCATGATAACACATTTAGAACAGTTAATACAAGGAAATACCCAAAATAATTTAAAAAATATAGATATATATTAATTAACCTCTCACACATGAAATTTTGAGATTTGTTTTTTAAATTTCACCAATGCACATCACAGCAGCGTATCTGTGTAGATGTCTGATGGTGAACTTATGTTTTAAAACTAGAAAAATTTCTAAAGAAATTTTGAGTGTGCCTGACTCTGGCCCTGTCACCCCCATACATTATTACTGACACTGCTCAGAATATTCAGTATTAATACAACAAGCTGTGTCATCATTGCCTTTTTTGGGGCTCTTATTTTGAAGGGACTCTTATTTTGAAAAACTTGTCGTGTCTGTATGTGTGTTTGCGAGAGACAAGGATAAATTGGCCGACATTAAAAATGTAGTCTTGATAGTCTGACATCATACACAGACTTCAATAAAGTTAGTCAAAGACATGCTTGAGGTTGCCAAGCAACCTGGGTGAGCTGCAGGTCAGAGTAATTAGTCGCAGGTCTGTCCCACTGAGATGCACAGTATATGTCTGAATGAGCCCCTTCGAAGGTGGCCAAAAACAACCTATTGGGTATGCCTCAAACCAAAATCTGAAATGACCAGAAGAATGCTCGTCTCGTGGAGCATGTTCTTGCCAAGTTTCAGGCAATAATTGTATAAACTTTGGCCTCAAGAGTCAGAGCAAGCACAGGTGGTGCCTCCTCCTTCCGGAAAATTCTCTGCTCCGAATAACATGGGAGTCTATGAAGCTGTGGGGGGGAGTAGTCGATCAATTAGCGTGTAGTGGGCCAAAACTATAACAGAGACAGCTTCAACAGTGGTATCACTGCGACCACCTCGAATTTTCCTACGTTTCAGGGTATAAATACGTCTGTAGCTGTGCATTTGCGGCCACAATCGCAGTTTACGACTTTTTCTCTCTCTGTCCACTCTAGCGATGACATCACTCACTCTAGCTCTGGAAAGTTCTCGCAATACACACCCATTCATTTTTTGGTGCGTTTTTGGCGATTTTTGGCAAAACCGTTTGCCGAAACTCTTAGAAAAGTCACAGCACACATGTCCCGGCCGAGCCGCACGTTTTGATACCCGTTTTCTGTGTGTGCGACAAAAACTCCGGGAGGAGATGCGATGAATAATAATAAGAAAAAGAATAGGCGCGGTGGATAACATCTAGTGTGCGCTTTCAGGCGCACTTAATAAGATAATGTAATGGAAAAGGATAATATAAAGGGTGTGCCGCTGTTAGTACTGAGTTGAACAAATTTAACTAGTTACAGCTGAAATGACTAAACATATGTTCCTTTACCAGGTCAGCCTCGGTTAATTGGTCCACCTCAGCCAATCATCGCAAACATTGGTCATGACATCGTTTTGCCATGTCATCTGGAACCCGGACAGGATCTTGTTGCCGTGACGTTGGAGTGGAAAAGATCTGACCTGAATCCTATATTTGTCCACGCACGGCGTGCACGCCAGAACCTTCTACGTGTTCAACATCCAGCTTACAAAGGAAGAACATCTATACCCACTGATGAACTGGAGCGTGGAAACATTTCACTGAAACTCTCTGATGTGAAACCCTCTGATCAGGGGAGATACGAATGTTTCATTCCAAGTCTGAATGTAAACTCATTTGTTGAGCTTGTTGTTGGTAAGTCAACCTATATAGCACATCCAATAGAATTTGGTAGGAGAATGAAAAGAGCCACAGTCATCAAACTGTGTAAATGAGAGTTAAGTGCTTTTTAGAAGAAAAGCTGAGTTGTATATGTCATGGAAAGAAATATATCTTTAGTTGGTTAATGCAGTGTACATAACAAAATACATTATCTGCAATGCAACAATCTAGGGCCAACTTTACCATGTGTGTTGACCCTTTACAAAAAGCTGTTGTAAAATATACAGACCATGGACTAGAACAGATGCATATTCAATTATTAGCAGTTATACATTTAAATGTATGCATTTGTTTTACTATTTTGTTTTTTTTTACTAATGTTGATTGTATTGGTGCTCACAGTTTTAAATCTTTCCTTTCGTCAGTATCAGGTGCTGTTTCTTCACCTACAATCGAATTAGGAGGGATTGACCGAAACATAGGAGGGGTGGTTCTACGGTGTGAGGCTAAAGGCTGGTATCCAGAGCCTGAGGTGTTCTGGCTGGACTCTGAGGGAAACCTCCTCTCTGCTGGACCTACAGAGACAGTCAGAGGTCCTGATGACCTCTATACTGTCAGCAGAAGATTGACTGTGAAGAAGAGCGACAGCTTCACCTGTAGAGTCCAACAGAAGAACATCAACCAGACCAGAGAGACACACTTCTATGTTCCAGGTGGACGAGTTCATTTTTCTGATCTGATCTCTGTTTTAGTGTAAAATAGCTGTGGTCTAGTTTTATGTGAATGTTCTTCTGTCTTTTGTCATTGCAGATGATTTCTTTGAGCTACAGTCCAGTTCTTCTGCTGTCACAGCTGTTCTGGCTGTTAGTCTGGCTGTTTGCATCATATTCATTTTTTCAGTCATCTTTCTTTTGTGGAAATGGAGACAAAAGATAATCAGTGAGTCACAGTTTAATTTCAGTGCTTTGTTAATTCTTATGTTATGCAAAAGGTTTTGTAGATAATCATGATATGAATGTTAAAATTGTGTAATATGAATTTTCTTTGATCAGTATTTTAGGTTATAGTGTTGATAGAAAAAACAATACTTGTTGACTATTATTTCCCATCAGCCAAGATGTTTCTTGTCTTTGTAACCCATTTGAGACTGAAATATCTTTTATACTTTACCGCCTCTGATTTTACACAGAGATCAAGACGAGCCGCAGAGATGAAACAGATCAAGGAGGGAAAATGAAGAGATCTAAAACTGATGGTGATGAAGAAGAAGCAAAGTCACTGAAGACACCTGGAAATGTAGAAGTGAACAAACATGTAAGAAACAGGAATTTGATTTCCAGTGCAGGCCATCAAAATACAACATGTATGTTGTAGTAATGATTACTGACTAGTCCAGCAGCAGCTGATATCAGAGACTAGTCCAGCAGCGGCTGATATCAGAGACTAGTCCAGCAGCGGCTGATATCAGAGACTAGTCCAGCAGCGGCTGATATCAGAGACTAGTCCAGCAGCGGCTGATATCAGAGACTAGTCCAGCAGCGGCTGATATCAGAGACTAGTCCAGCAGCGGCTGATATCAGAGACTAGTCCAGCAGCGGCTGATATCAGAGACTAGTCCAGCAGCGGCTGATATCAGAGACTAGTCCAGCAGCGGCTGATATCAGAGACTAGTCCAGCAGCAGTCAGTCCAGCTCGGCGTCTGTCTTTCAGCCTTTTATTTCACCAAGCTCTCACCAACCACTAAAAGTCAGTCCCACATTTACTCTTGTCCGGCGGCTTCTTGCTCGCTCACTCTCTCCTTTTCTTTCTCAGAACTATGTGAACTTAAATCCTGAGATACATTGTTGAAAATAACAAACATATTCAGATCCTGACATCCCAAAAAACGTGTTCCTCATTCTTTACCTAATCTGTCTCCATCTCTATTTCCACTCAGGTCTCGTGGAATCCCTACAAGTGGTTCAAGGATGAGCAACAGGAAAGATTAAAACAGGTTCATCTTTGTATTTTCTTCATATGAGACTTCTTTTCAGCTTATCATATGTTGAACATGAATAGTTCACTCTCTGTTATACTTGAATTAAAATGCTGCACCAGTCAGACCATGGAGTATCTTCATCATATCATGTCTTACTGTTCATTTTAACTCACACACTTTAATAATAGAAAAGGTCTCTCATCTTCTGTCTTTATGTTTCTCTCATCAGGTCAAGAAGCTCACAGAGGAGAAGAAGACGCTGAACAATGAGCTGGAAGACACGAGAAGAGAGGTTCATGTTTTATTGATATTGATTTGTTTGTGGAGGTCAGTACAGATCAGGTCCAATGGGGTACAGACAGAGCAGACAGATTTCTGTGTCACAGATGTCAGTTTGTTGAACATGTCTCTGTTTGCCTCTCTGAACCTTCTCTCTGTCTTTCCAGTTGGAAATCAAAGCGCATGTTTATATCACTTGTAATCAGTAACGAGGCAGCTTGAGCTAATTATTCAGCTCATCAGCTCAGCATTCAGAGTTACAGTGTAAGACACAGAAAATCAAGACATCTAATACAATTAAAACATTGAGTGATATAAATAAAATACATCAAAATAGAATACAAATACATTTATTATACACTGTATTAAAATTGAAAGGGTTGTCATGTATCACTGTATAAAAAGATATAAACTACTAATAGATGAACTTTGTCTCTCTGAACCTTCTCTCTCTCCTTCCAGTTGGAAACCAAACAAACTGAACTGCAGCAGCTCCGTGGAGAGAAGAAGAGGAACGAAAATGAACAGCAGCAGCAGCAAAATGAGCTGCAGACCCTGAATGACAAACTGGAGAAGAAGAACACAGAGGTTCATGTCTTCATCTTCATCCTTCTGGATTCATTCATGTCTCATCATCATGTTTATCTCAGTTGTACTCAGTAACATGTTATGAACATGTGATCTGTTATATGTTAAGTTATAGACTTCAATCAGAGAAAAGGTCTCTCATCTTCTGTCTTCATGTTTCTTTCATCATGTCGAGAAGCTCACAGAGGAGAAGCAGAAGCATGAAAAGGAGATGCGAAACATGCTGCAGACCCTGGACGACCTGGAGAAGAAGAACAAAGAGGTTGATGAGTTCATCATCTCTGCTGTCAGAGAAACCATGCAGACCATGTTTACATCACTTCTACTCAGTAACATGAATCCACATGACTGCACATTAATTATTGTGCTGTGTCATTGTTGACATATTTAAGGTGGAACTCTTTTTTTATGTCTCCGTCTGGGTCTGTTTAATCTGTTTCTGTGTGAATCTATTGACCATACCTGGACAAAGATGTTAATGTTACTGATACTTCTGTTACAGAGCTCACCTCTCATCTTTTTTTCTGTGTATGGTTTCTCTCCTCACAGTTTGAGAACAAACTATCTGAAGTACGACAGGAGCTTCAGAAGGAGAAGGAAGAGAGGGCAGAAGCTGAGGAAGATCTGAAGGCCAAGATAAAGGAGGTCTATGACTTTACTTTAAACATTATGAGTGTATATAAAACGTCAACAGCATATTTATTTGCTCAAGCCAACGACTTGTTTGTCTCCCCAACTCTGAGCTGTCAGTACATAGAAACACATGTTCCAGTTGAGTGTTTAGTTGGATTTGTCACATGTAGGTAACAGCAGGTCAACAGTACAATGAAACGTGTTGGAGAAGAAAAACAGGTCAGCATTCAGAGTTGCAGTAAGTCCACAATCATGGGTTCAGTTCTGCTGACGTTCAGAGAGAGGTTGTTGTTCTGACCCCAGCTGGTTAGTGTCCTCACCTCATGTCTGTCACTGCCTCATCATCTGTGATGAAGCTGAGGGTGGTCGTGTTGTTATTAAAGATGATGTCAGAGCTGAAGTCAAAGTTTTCTAAGCTTCTAAAATCCTGATTATAAAGTATCCTGCTGCATAAAGTGCAGATAGAGCATGATATTCTACACTGTGACTTCACTGATGTTCAGGGTCACTTCTCCTTGTTAGACGTCTTTCACAAACTGTTTCAAGTGAAAAGGTGATTTTGTGTTCACAGCTTGTTCTTCTGCACTCTGCTCACTTCTGTGTAAAGCTCACAACAGTTCAGTTTGAGGTCGATCTAAAACTGTTTGTCACTGTAACACAGTCTGAGTCTAAATCTCATGCCGACTCATGAAAAAGCTGCAGCAGCACAAAGTGAAATGTAGAGAGACGTTAAGTTCACGTTCTGCAACTCGCATGCTGATTAAAATGCTGCACAGGTTAAACCATGGAGTGTCTTCATATCATGTCTTACTGTTTATTTTAACTCACACACTTTAATAATAGAAAAGGTCTCTCATCTTCTGTCTTTATCTTTTCTCTCATCAGGTCAAGAAGCTCACAGAGGAGAAGAAGACGAATGAGAACAAGCTGCAGCAGCAGCAAAACGAGCTGCAGACCCTGAATGACAAACTGGAGAGGAAGAACACAGAGGTTCATGTCTTCATCTTCATCCTTCTGGATTCATTCATGTCTCATCATGTTTATTCCAGTTGTACTCAGTAACATGTTATGAACATGTGATCTGTTATATGTTAAGTTATAGACTTCAGTCAGAGAAAAGGTCTCTCATCTTCTGTCTTTATGTTTCTCTCATCATGTCGAGAAGCTCACAGAGGAGAAGAAGAAGCATGTAAAGGAGATGCGAAACGTGCTGCAGACCCTGAATGACGACCTGGAGAAGAAGAACAAAGAGGTTGATGAGTTCATCATCTCTGCTGTCAGAGAAACCATGCAGACCATGTTTACATCACTTCTACTCAGTAACATGAATCCACATGACTGCACATTAGTTATTGTGCTGTGTCATTGTTGACATATTTAAGGTGGAACTCTTTCTTTATGTCTCCGTCTGGGTCTGTTTAATCTGTTTCTGTGTGAATCTATTGACCATACCTGGACAAAGATGTTAATGTTACTGATACTTCTGTTACAGAGCTCATCTCTCATCTTTTTTTCTGTGTATGGTTTCTCTCCTCACAGTTTGAGAACAAACTATCTAAAGTAGAACAGGAGAAGAAGAAGGAGAAGGAAGAGAGGACAAAAGCTGAGGAAGATCTGAAGGCCAAGATAAAAGAGGTCTGTGATTTTACTTTAAACATTATGAGTACAAGTACAAGTATGAGTACAGCACAAAGTGAAATGTAGAGAGACATTAGGTGTCCCTCTTGTAATACTTTCAGAGATCACTGTATTTAATGAGTTCCCTCAATCCTCACCTCTAGATCGCCTCTCTCTCCTTCCAGCTGGAAACCAAACAAACTGACCTGCAGCAGCTGCAAAACGAGCTGCAGACCCTGAATGACAAACTGGAGAAGAAGAACACAGAGGTTCATGTCTTCATCTTCATCCTTCTGGATTCATTCAGATGTCTCATCATCATGTTTATCTCAGTTGTACTCAGTAACATGTTATGAACATGTGATCTGTTATATGTTAAGTTATAGACTTCAATCAGAGAAAAGGTCTCTCATCTTCTGTCTTTATGTTTCTATCATCATGTCGAGAAGCTCACAGAGGAGAAGAAGAGGCATGAAAAGGAGATGGAAGACACGAGAACAGAGGTTCATGTTTTATTGATATTGAGTCAAAGTATTCTAAGATTATTAGGGATGCAGGGAGAGCAGCTGTGTTGAGGGTCAGTAAGGATGAGGTGGAACTGCCAATTTCCACGACTTGGGGCGTCTTTAGGTGACTCTACTTCACCTGGAGGTCAAACTAGAGAAACTATTTAAATTGAAATGCTGCATACATCACATGTCATATGAGCTACAAGTTCTCCACCACTAATTGTGTTTATTTCAAAACCATCTGACTTTTTTCTTCTCACAGTTTCTCCTTAAATTAATCCTATATTCACATCAACATTAACCACAAAAAAGAACCACAATATTTTAAGATTAGATATGAAATTCAAAGATGGCTCACAGCTTGTGGTAAACTCTGTCATTCAGAGTTATCATAATAATGTGATGGAGTGATACAGTGGTAACTCTTTGACATAAACACAAACACATGAACTGCACATTTGGTGAAGGTGTTTAGTCAGATACTTCACTTAGAGTGCTCATCTCACATCTTCTCTCTTCTCACACTGAGTCTCTTTTCTTTTGTCTTTCATGTTACAGTTACAAGACATAAAAACTAACTTCCGTACATGAGGAGCTCCAAAAGAAGAGCCAGAGTATGTCTGAAGCAGAGAAAAGGAGAATCAAAAGACAGCGCTGAAGGCCAAGATGAAGGAGGTCAATAAATAACTTTATTTACTTTACTCCAACTTTTCATTTTTGTTCTTGTTTTGCATTTAACAAAATGTGGAAAAATGCAGCTGAAGATCTAATGCACTTATTAAGTACAGTGATTGTACATAGTCCTATTTTTATTTTTTATTCTCCTGTGTTTGTATTGTTTGTAATTCAATGCATCCTGTCAATTTATAATTCTTTACTCCATGTTTTACATAATAATTAGATTAAAGAGCCATAAATAAAGTTTCATTTCAACTCCACTTTTTACTGTTCAGAGTTTTCTTCAAGTAACATGAACTTCCAAATATATTTACTTTGTCTGTGAGATACAACTTTACAGTTTGTAGAATGTTCCTCATTCTATGACATCGATATTATATTACTGCCAACTGTGAGTTTGTTCTTATGTAAATGAAAAGTCATGGGATGCAGCAACACAACAGATGGTTAAATGTGAATATTTAGCCAGGCTGACATGATATTCTGTGTTTACGTGTCTAATATACATGACTCGCTTTAAGCTTCTATCAGACCGTGAATGTTTTGTGATTTCTGCAGAGCCTCCTGAGGTCTCTTCTCATGAAATTATCATCAGCATCTGTGAAGTTTAAAATAAAACACTTTTCGAAATAACTCGGCATCAGTCAGAACCTCTGTGGTTTTTAACCTGTGTGAGAAAGTAGATGATCTGCAGTTATGTGCTCTAAGAGTCCATTGACACAATAAAAACTGAGCTATGATAAGAGGTTATATCTTTGTCATCTTTAACACTTAGAAATAAAAGTTTCTCAATGAGAGTAAGACTGATTTCAGATTTTCTATCCTCAGGATCAAGTCCAGTTTGGAAAAACCCTCCAGGTTTTTTTTTAACTGACAAAAACCTCTAGCAGAAGTCTTGTGACTGGTTTTGGGGCAATGGAGGGGTCGACAAAGTGTCAAGAAGCCACAATTCACTTCCCGTTTCTGACAGTATTGTTTTTATCAGCCATGACCACAACTGTTTCCTGAATGGTTCATAATGAGGAAGTCTGTCTAACATGAACCAGAAGCATGATCTTTCCCCGACCCCACCATGTAGTTTTTGTTCCTGATCAAACCATATGTTAGGAAAAAAAATGCCCTGCTGCTGCTATTGGTCAGATCAGAAAACCATTCATTGGTCATTTAGTTTGGATGACTTGTATTGTCAGTAAGGCCGACAAAATACATTTGTATATAAAATACTATATATAAGAAAACAGCTGCTGCAGCTTTTGGCACTCACTGTGGTCAACAACCAACATGATGCTTTACAGCACATTGATCTGAGTTTAGAGACATTAATAATAAGTTAAATCATTTATAGCCAAACATCAGCTCTTAATTTTACCCTGAGCTGAATATCAGTTTGTGGTCAGACCATTCATTTCTCTCTCTCTCTGTTTGTTGGGGAGTTCCAATGTGTTTGAAGTCTAAACTCATATTATAGAATTATATTTTTGATATCTGTAATAATGTTTTGAATAAATTGAATTAACATCATGTGCAATAATAATATTTTCATAATATGCTTTATTACAGTTTTTTTTTACATACTTATTCAAGGAATATGCACACTTATAGCTTCATAAGAGCAGCTGCAGCCAAGCTGTTTGAATTGAATTTAAAAAAAAGTTTAAACTGTTTGTGCGATAAAAATGAAGAGCATTGATTATGAGCAAACAATATAAACAGTGTTTTATGCATAAGACAATTCAGAGAGCTCAACATGTTAAAAACTTCAACTGGCACAAAAGAAACTGTTATTTAACAAGAAGCCTTCCATAGGTCATACTAATGTCATAAAGTAAAAGTGTATAGAACATGCTATGACTATGGTGATGAACTCATCATTGTTCTTTGTTCTTCTTCCATGCGGTTCTCTTCTTCTTCCTTCTTCTTCTTTGTATTCTGTGTAGTCGCTAATAGTTTTTCTGTTTCCAGTACTAGTTTGTCGAGTACCTGCTCTGTTTCAGTCAACTCATTTTTGAACTCATGTGCGATTTGTTTCAGCTCATTGCATTGATGCTTGATTGATTTTTCATCATCTTTTGTTTCCATCAACAATGAATAAAACTTATCCTCCTTGCTTTCCACCTGTTCCTTCACCTTCTTCTTTAGCTCATTCAGTTGGACTTTCTGATCCTTTAGATTTTTAACCATGTCTTCCTCAGTTTTCTTCAGCTGCTGTTTTTCTGTTGAAAGAAAACAAAAAACATGTGTTTCTTCTTTAACGTCATTCATCGTCTTCGTCACTGTACGCCGAACACAGAAACCAGACTGGCAGTCGACCATCGAGGTGGTTTTCTTTCCAGGTTTGGCTCCTGGAGTCAATTCAGTAAGCGACACAGCTGACCGAGCCAACGCTAGCAGTTCACTAATTATGTATCAAAACTGATCCAGTTTCACTAAAAATAACTGAAAAGAGTTATGAAGCTTTCAGACTTTAAAGCTTAACGATCTGGAGGTCAGCGTCAAGGCTGCCATTAGTGAGTCATGACTTCTCCTATAGAACACGATTTAGAAACAATTTAATTCAAAACATTTTAAACATGGGTTTGCATTTTTTTTTGTTTTCTGCAAAAACTTTAAATTTTACATTTCAAAACATTAAAATTCTTGAATCTTGCTGCAGTTCACGGAGAGCCCTCACCTAACATTTCGTACTACTCTGTCAACAAACGGCTAGATCTCAGAAACAGATTCATTTTAACGGGACATATTCAAAATATATATATTTGTTTTTGATTTTAAAATTACGGGTGCGATGAGGTCTGAAGAGTTAAAATTATTTAATTTGTCACTTACTGATTTTGTTTTGCCTCCATTTCCACACAGCAAAGACAACTGCAAGAGTACCTATGAGGCAAACAACCAAGCTGATGCTGATATAAGGAGCTGAACTAGGTGGTGCCACGAAGAAATCATCTGAAATAATAAAGCAAAAAGTGTAACTACATTTAAATAAAATTATACATCAGCTGTTTAAGCTGAAACTGTGATCACATCATCATTGTACATTTAGAAAAGATATTTACCTGGAATATAGATGTGTGTCTCTCTGGTCTGGGTGATGTTCTTCTGTTGGACTCTACAGGTGAAGCTGTCGCTCTTCCTCACAGTCAATCTTCTGCTGACAGTATAGAGGTCATCAGGACCTCTGACTGTCTCTGTAGGTCCAGCAGAGAGGAGGTTTCCCTCAGCGTCCAGCCAGAACACCTCAGGCTCTGGATACCAGCCTTTAGACTCGCACCGTAGAACCACCTCACCAGAGGATTTGTCAATCCCTGCTAAATTGATGACCAGCGAGGAAGCAATGCCTGATGAGCAGAGTGAGAAGTTTCAGTAGCTTAAGTATATGGGGTGCCGTTTGTAAAGCGTCTCGCTCTGAAAATAACAGCAACATTTTGTCACATTTAGCTAAAAACAATGTTTTGAATTGGTGAGAGTCACTTTTTTGCACATTTAGAACAATATTTGTGAACTTAGAGATATTTTAAATATTTAAATCCAAATGTTAAATGTAAAATCTAAATGCTAAATCTAAATGTTAAATATAAATCTAAATGCTAAATATAAATATGAATGTTAAATATAAATCTAAATGTTAAATATAAACCTAAATATAAATGTTAAATATGAATGTTAAATATAAATCTAAATGTTAAATATAAACCTAAATATAAATGTTAAATATAAATCTAAATCTAAATGTTGAAGCTAAATGTTAAATATAAATATAAATGTTGAAGCTAAATGTTAAATTTAAATGTTAAATCTAATGCTAAATGTTAAATATAAATGTTAAATATAAATCTAAATCTAAATGTTGAAGCTAAATGTTTCGGGTGAAACTAAATATTTAGCTAAAATTCAAATTCAAATGACTGTATCCAGAAATGCCAAAATAAAAGCTCGAGGAGGTCAGAGCGTGTTTTTATGTTACAGTATTTATTTTTGAAAACTTCCCCAGAAACATTCTCTGTGTTAATAAATATAGTAGTATAGTATAGCATTATTTCTCACAATGGGATGTAGGGTCAGGCTGGTGTATAAATACTAATGCCAGGGCACTTATCGACAACAATAATAGATAAATAATAATACACACATTACTTACTTACCAACAACAAGCTGAACAGTAGAGTCCTTCTTCCCATCTGGTAAGTAACATCTGTACAATCCATTATCAGAGATTTTGACTTTGGTGAGTGTCAGTGAGATGTCTCCCTGCTGCAGTCTGTTGATGGACATTGATGTTCTTCCTTTGTAGGAGGGATGCTGGTTAACATGAAGGTCTTTACGTTGGTGCCACACATGGACAAATCTGGGGCTCAAGACAAGTCTCGCCCACTCAATCGTCATACCAACAGCATCCACAGCCGGCTTGAGATGACACGGCAAAATAATGTCCTCACCAATCGTTACGATTACCGGCTGAGGCGGACCAACTACCTGAAACTGACCTGGAAAGAAACATCCTGAAGTCAGACTGTCATTCAAACAATTTCATATCTGTGAATATTCAATGTCACCAATATGAAGGATAATGGGAATCCTAAACAACATTTGTCAGTAACACTGTAGTACAGACATCTCTAAGTAGAGTAAATGTTTGTGATGTGTAGGTGTGTGAGTTACCTGCACAGCAGCATGTTAGCAGAATTAGCACAGCAGTGTGACAAAACAGTGAAACACTGAAAACACTGAGCCCAGATTTAGACAGCGTCTTCTTCAGGTAAAGCATCGTGGAATTCTGTAAAATCAATAGATCAAGAAAAAAGAAAATTAATGCATCGCATGAAACAGTTTTCTTGCATTCCTGTCACTCTTCATCTGTCTCTATCAAAACTAAAAAGCTAAAATATATATCACTTGTTTTGTCTGTTTTAGTTATATTAAAAACGACATTTTTAATGTTTTGGAGAACATTGATTTGGTTCAGGTTTTAACTCGTTTTATTGCATGTTGTGTTTTATCACCTGTCTGTAGCCACCTCAAATTGTGTTCATTTGTATGTACACTTTTGTCAAGTTATCTTTTAAACATGTTATTATTATTTATCAATACATTTTGTCAAAGTGGTCAATAAATTTTATATTAATTTTTCATAAGCAAGTAGCTGATTTTAATTTGTGTAGGCTTGCCTAAGTAGGGTCTCATTGTTAGATCCTCTTGAAATAATTCAATATGGAGCAGTATTTTAGCTGAGGCCTCTATTGGCCTGGTTACATTATCTTCTATGTCACTTTTGTCTTTTTCTTTTGTCATGCTACACCACTAATGAAAAAAAGTCTCTTGAATATATAAAAATAGTACAGCAAAGTAATAGTAGTCCAGGGTTTGATAAAAAAAAAAAAAGGGAAAAAAGGGCATTGCATTTAAGAAGCCAAAAGAACATTAGAGTGTAATGACGTTAAATGTAAAATAAAACTGATAAATTTGAGGTCTATATAATGTTATATGTCATATTAAGACATTATGGATAACAAATATTGTAAAATATACTGTAAGGACTCGCAGGAAGCAAGCTCAAGTAAATCATAAGTAATAAGTAATATCATAAACGATATAATAAATCCCCGGGTGTGCATTTTGTGTGGTCTACTGCAAATATCATTGTCAAGCCCACACAATAAAGACAGCAATACATTAACAAGCTGCAGAGAAAGCTTGTTACCTGTTTATCCACCAAAAAGATACCAAATATTGTTTGAGTAGCTCTCGTACTATACATGAACATGAAGCAGCCAAATACTGGAATCATAAAGTCTTTATAATTTATGATTTACGTCTTTAAAAGCACTCGCTGCACTGTTCAAAGATATTAATAACATGTCAAACACTACAATTATATAAAATGTAAAAACATCTGTAATACATGGCAAAATACAGTGACAGCAGACCTTAACATGAAAAGTCACTAATGCTAGAAATTAAAAGAAAATAACAGAATTTTCAAAATCAGTTACCTGTTGTGTGATCGCCTCACAGCCAAGCGAGCTGCACGGTCAAAGTCCACAAATAAAGTACTTTGACAATGGCAATGTGTAACGAAGTAAGGTGTGTTCACCTCGTGATCACTCCCTCTGTCTAACGTCTGTTAACAGCTGTGTTCATCTTTATTTGCTCCTGAGATCTCGGTATATCAAAGGAAGGTTTAAAATACAGTGGCAGCCTTTACCTGAGAGTGTCTGGCCACATTTCAAAATTGAAGCTGAAGGAAAATGAAGTTTTCCATTTATTCAGCATCACTGGATAAACACTGGACATGTTGGATCTACGACTGAATTACTGATCACTTTGAATCTTGTTTTATACTGTGTATACACCATCAGTAAAAAGTTTAAACACACCTTCTCATTCAGGTTTTTTTTATTATTATCTTATACATTGTAGATTAATGCTAAAAACAGTACATTTTTTATTTTATTATTCATGTGAAGTTATAAAAATATATAATATCACACTTAATGCTCTCTCGCACCACTGTTTTTCGCCACGCCGGAATAACCTATATAAACATAAGTTTTAATATAGGTTTTGATATAGGTTTCAAATATATGCAACATACATAAAATTGTCCGTTTTCACATATTATATGTACATATATGTACATATATGTTCACCTATATACGTACCTAACACTACACTTCACAATAACCATCATTTATATAGGAAACATACCTTGATGTACATGTCGGGTTTGTATGTCGATATAAAGAAGCAATATAGAAGACCTTTATGCCCTGTATATGCACATATATGCACCTGAATTTGGCCTATATGCGGCGAAAATGCGGCATACATGTGGCGTATATATGCTATATATATGCGGCATATATGCACAGATATTCTGCTTATAGGTTTTATAAATGCACATGGTTCTTTCCCTGTGGGTTGTTAAACATATTTACTTTGTTCTACCTATTACTTTACCTGAAATCACTTTAACTTGTTCTCCGGTTTTGAAAAACAGTTACTGTCATTGCAGTTGAACTTTGAAACTCTGATATGGATAATGATGCTGACGCCCTGTGAACTTCATTGTAAAACTATAAACTGGTCATATCCAACTCTATGCTGTAATGAAGCGGTGGAAAATGTTGCCAACTTGTGTATTTACTAAACCGGGCTGTTACCAGTCCACACATTTTCAGCAACTTTGTGAGGCAGAGCTAAATGCTAACAGTTAATGTTACTGTATAGAGACAATAAAATCCATCCTATATTTGTGACAGAGGGTTCAATTTTTATAACTGCAGGAACAAAATGATGGAGCATAGGTCGACACTGCACTGTTTATTGTCCATTCAATATATCAATCACATCCTTTATTGTCTGCAGCAGTTTGTCTGTGTACAGGAGTAATGTCTCTGTGTCTTTCTTCTTCTTATCCAGTCTCCATTTGATTTCTGAAAGTTTTTCCTTTTCCTCTAATAACTTCATTTTTCTGCTGCCTGCTCCGTTCTCAAGTTTTCTCTCCACTGACTGAAGCTTCTCATTGTTCTCTGACTTTTCTCTTTCTGTCTCTCTCAACCTTGACAGGAATTCTTCTCTGGAGTTTGCTATTTCAGTCTTCTGAGCAGCAAGGTCTGATCCAGGTGTACAGCGTAACATTGAATGGAAAGAGACAGAATAGAAATGTCTGTTAAATCTTATTTCAATATGTAGCCTGAATAGACCCCCCCAACCCTTCACTGCAACTAAACCACGACAACTAAACACAGAGAGCAATCTCTAATGAACTTTCTTCATGGCTGATTTTTGTTGAGGAAAGACAAATGAATAAGACACATTTTCAGGTCAACTGTAAAATACTTCTCTTCATTTCTCTCCATTTAATTGTAGTGTTGTAAATCTCCTTTCAGTGTAAGATCACAGCATGAAACAACTTATAGAAAACACTTTAGTAGAAGAAACTGTGTTTTAAATTTTAGAAACAAATTGTAATATATACTGGTACTGTTGCAAATGAAGTTGCAGGAGTTTAACTCACCTGAAATTTTCTTCTTCAGTTCTTCCTTTGATTTCAATGCCTCATCTCTCTCTTCTTCCACCTTCTTTAACTGTGCCTCTATTGCATCCAACTCTTGTCTTGTCTTACTTTCTGTCTGTTGTAACTCTGAAAAAGATATTTAAGCACAAAATCAAAAAGATATTTTTTTTTTTTCCAAAATATATTTATTGGTTTTATTAGAATTACAGAACAATTACACTACTGCAACACTTCACAAACAGAACCAACAACAATCACTCACGCACACACACACAAACTTGCACAATATTAATGTATAGGTTTGCCGAATCAAAGCAAGAGAGAAGAAAAAAACAAACAAAAAAAAAACAAAATAAAATAAAATGTAATGAGGGTCACCCTTAAAAAACATTTAAATATACACACAAAAGAAAAGTAAATAAATAAATAAATTTACATTCCAGATTCTACAATGCTCATATATGGCTCCCAGAGATGCACAAACTCTTTCTGCTTTCCTTTAGTAATATATGTTAGTCTTTCCAGTCCAAGGCACTCTGATAGTTCCTTTATCCATTGTTTCATAGAAGGTGCATCTGCACTCTTCCAATTAAGTGCAATCACTCTCCTGGCTTGTAGAAGTCCAAAGTCCAGTAGCTTAATCTGTCTCCGCATTTGTATGAAGTCCAATGGATAAATCCCGAGAACACATAGCTTAGCACTTAGTGGTATATTAATATAAAAGACTTCTGACAGACAATTTATAACATCCTTCCAAAACTTCTGGATCTTTGGGCATTCCCATAGACAGTGAAGAAGAGTGCCTCTGTTATCCAGACATTTTGTACAAGTATCTGGAATGTTACCAGACATATAATGAAGTTTGACAGGAGTCATGTATGTCCTCATCAACCACTTATATTGGAGAAGTTTAAGCCTTGTATTTATGGTTTGTGTTTGTGCCTTTAAACAGGCCTTACTCCACTCCATTTCAGTTATGTCTACTTGCATATCATCTCTCCAGGCGTTCAACCTATCCATTGCTGATTCTTTAGAAGTAGATATTATTAAATTATAATAAATAGATAGTAAGCGTTTCCTTCCCATACGCCCAAGGGCAACTTCTTCTATTTTTGATAATGGTGGGACCTTCAAAATCTGCTTGTATCTGGCTGAAATGAAATTCTTCAATTGCAGATATTTAAAAAAGTGTTTTGAAGGAATTTGGTACTTTTCACATAACTGATTGAAGGTAAGCAGCACTCCATCTGTATATAAATCCAGCACTCTCTGAATGCCTTTTGCATGCCATAATTTAAACCCCCCATCTTTTGCACCAGGTGTGAATTGCTCATTACCCCAAATAGGGGTGAACTGAGAAAGTACAGGGGATGTTCCCATATGTTTGTGTGCAGCATGCCACACTAAAATTGTGTTTTTTAGGAAGGGATTTTTTGTATGTTTTTTGAGTCTTTTTTCATCTGAAGAATACAGATAACTGTGTAGGGGCAGCTCTGTAACTGATTCTTGTTCAATGCTTACCCAAGCTGGGGGTGAAGAACAAAAATAATGTGCAGCAGATGTCAACTGAGCAGCCATATAGTACCACCTGAGATTTGGGACTTGGAGACCCCCTCTTTCTCAAAAAGATATTTTATTAAAATGACAGTAAACACAAAAGCCAGTAGAGGGCACAAAGGTAGACACATTTTCAGTTCATCTGTAAAATACTCTTCGATTTGATTGATAATGATTTCTCTCCATTTAATTGTAGTGTTGTAAATCTCCTTTCAGTGTAAAATCACAGCATGAAACAACTTATAGAAAACACTTTAGTAGAAGAAACTGTGTGTTTTAAATTTAAGAAACAGATTGTAATATATACTGGTACTGTTGCAAATGAAGTTGCAGGAGTTTAACTCACCTGAAATTTTCTTCTCCAGTTCTTCCTTTGATTTCAATGCCTCATCTCTCTCTTCTTCTGCCTTCTTTAACTGTGCCTTTATTGCATCCAACTCTTGTCTTGTCTTACTTTCTGTCTGTTTTAACACTGAATAAGATATTTAAGCACAAAATCAAAAAGGTATTTTATTAAAATAGCGGTAAACACAAAAATTAATAGAGAGATCAAAAGTAATAATGAGCAGATTTTGTGTTTGTGTTTTTTGTATCACAATATAATTGACATGCGGATTGATTCAATACACATATTCAGAGATGTCAGCTCAAACAAATAACACAAAAACAGACAGTCCACTTATCTTTTCTTTGGTAGCTATTCTCATACAAATTTGCATTGACACAGTGAACCTGAAATGTTATACGAGTATCTCACTTTGAGTTCAATAATCTTTAAAACTGCTCTCTGATTTCCAGAATTTAATTTTATCATTGTATCTATGTTGTTGTAATCTACATTCATTGTGAATGTGTTCTCTCCACTATACTTCCCGATGACTCTGAACGCAGCAGTCCTAAAAATGTTTTATTCACTTACAGTAAACCACTGGAAATTATGTACAGTAGTTTTAGATTTTTGAACAGTGCCTACTGATCTGTTTATTCATTAATATTATTTTATTTTAGTAATTAAAACAATACGAATAATTATAATAATTATTATTATTCGTATTATTATTATGTTACTTACGTCTGAAGGCAACTAAAGAAAGGCCAACACAAACACCCACAGCCACCCAGATAGGTGTCTTAACATCTTTTAAATGTAGAGAAAGAACAGTCATGTCATCGTGGAATCAGAAAGGACACAGAGATGTGACCAACTCAGCTAAAAAAGAAAAAGCACAGGAAAAAAAAAATCAATTTCATGCTAATAATGAGATTAATATGGTACTTAAACTTATACTCAATGTAATTCTAGCTCTGCTTTCCACACAGCCATCCTGTAAATTTCATACACGCTGACCGTGTTGGGAACATTAATATGATCAGTTCAGTAATGCATTTGCTAGCTCACAGTGATCTGAACTTAAAGACTCAGTCGTCTGAAATCTAACAGTTTAACTGACATTTGTTTATCATAAATCTCTGTGCTAAAAACAAATAGCAGAACTTACCATGAGATATGTGAGTGTGTGCGTCGCAACTGTCTTTGCCTCTTTTGCGGGTCAGTGAACTTTGGACTTTAACCATTTAATTCAACAGTTATTAACTTGTGTTTTGATAAGGTGGAAGTCTGGAGGAAACAGCCGCCTTTGAGTCTCTAGTTATTTAATGAAGGCCGAGCTGGTTTGATTGTGATGGACAGTTCTGATTTCATGTTAGCCTGAATATTTCTTTTTAGTATTATATATATTGTGTATTTTTGAAATAGAAAAAAATATCAACATTTTCAGCACTTTAGCAATTTACTTCACCCTGTTTCACCTCAGAAACATAGTATGCCCATCAGAATCAAAACCAGAAAAAGCTTTATTGCCAAATATCTTTTTTACACAAACATGGAATTTGTTTTGATGTTGTTGGTGCATGACAAACATTCTCTGAATATAAGAAGGATAAGAACATCAAGTATTAAAAATATAAACAATATGAATACGTATATATACACAGTATGTTTTAAAAATAGAAGAGCAGTACAGCTGAGTAAGTATCACTCTCCTTCTCTGCTGCAGAAAACCTCATCTACGCCTTTATCACCTCTAGAACTGACTGGACTTTAACCCTTATGCTCCCCTTGGTACATTTTGTGCACTTTTCACTTGAAAAAACTCTATAATTTTGCCTGTGTTAATGGTAGTGAGACAAAACTTTCTACGGTTTTGGGTTTTTTATCCAATTTTAAAAGTCCAACCTTAGATTTAATAACAGGGCTATGATACACTGTGTAGAAAAGAAAGTCCCTTTGGATTCCCTCAGAACATTTTTTGTACCATTGACTCCCATTATAACATACCCTTTTGATCCTACTCTAATTTTGGCATAAAACAATGTTGTACATATGACAACTTTTTCATCGAAGCTTTTGACTTAAAAAAAAATCCATTATCCATCGTTTCACGTCATTTTCCACTATATGGCTGAGGGCTCCATTCCATACTGTTTCATTGAGATCTTTTTCTGTTGCATTTCCGACTATTGCTTGGCAGTAAAACACATAATTACAACTAAAATGGTCTGGGTGTGTTGGTATTGATGTAAAAGTGTGGTATGAATGTGTGTATTGAGAATATTATTTGTGTGTGTGTGTGTGTATGTGCACAGAGAAGAAGACAAAGTGTGTGCACAGGGAAAAAGTCTTTTTTTTGCTCACCATATTTTGCACATTCCCATCTCTCTCCCTCTCTTTCTTACGCCCACAGACCCTCACGCCTCCAGCACACACACACACACACACACACACACACACACACACACACAGAGCCCCATACAAAAATAAAAATCAGAACCAGAGCGATCAATCGAAATCAAAAGGTTAAAGAGGTCAAAGGTCAAAGAAGCACTCAACTACCAAAGCTATGTCTTTTTGGTTTTGGTTTTCAGTGCAGCATGTATACTCAGGTTACTCAGGTTACTCAGGTTTACTCAGATTTCTCAGGTTTACTCAGGTTACTCAGGTTTACTCAGATTACTCAGGTGCTGTAAATTTGATGTCACCCCAGTAACTGAACTTGTACTTATGGGGCTGTTTCTTTTACAGAATCAGAATCAGAAGTACTTTATTAATCCCCGTAGGGAAATTGTTTAAACTTTTACTTTTACTATGGTGTCAGGCCTATTTATCGTATACCAGGGATCATGGATCAATTTGCTTATATCAAAATACTTGAAGAGGTCATACTGCCTTATGCTGAAGAGGAAATGCCCTTGAAATGGGTGTTTTAACAAGACAGCCCCAAACACACCAGTAAGTGAGCAGCATCTTGGTTCCAGACCAATACAATTTAGGTTATGGAGTGGGCAGCCCAATCCCTGGACCTTAATCCAATAGAAAACTTGACATTTTGTGCTTTTCATCATGTGGGTTCATGTTCCTAAAATGGCATTAAAGGGTAAAAATTATTAAGAAATCCGTGAAATTTTGATATTTATGATTAGGACTGAAGTTGATCAAAAGATTTAAAGCAGTGAAAGTGAAAAAAATATGCACATATAATATTTTTGTAGCACTTTTTAGAAAAAACATTTTTTGTACTTAATGACCGCTCGTACAAACTTTTTTTAGGGGAGCGCAAGGGTGAACATTCAAAACTCTGCTGCTCCGTTGATTCTTTGTATGTCCTTATGTGTCTGTACTGTACTTTGCATGTTTCTGAAACTAGACTTTGGTTGAGTTCCTTTTTGTGTGTGCCTAAATCTCTAGCCGCCTTTTGGTTCAGTTTTTTTTGTGTCCCTTTGTGTTCAACCCCTGCCATAAGTGACACACCCAGGACCAAGCACTGAACCTGGGGTGACCGAACCTTCTCTGCAGCTGCCCCCTCCGTCTGGAACTTTCTCCACAAACACACCCATGACTGTGCTGACATACCCACCTTTGATTCTCTGACAGCTGCACAGCTTTTTAAAATTGCTTTTAATGTTTAGTCTTACTCCAATGTATTTTTAGTGTACTGTTGGAATATTTGATGTTTTTGCTGCCTCCATATTTCGATGTTTTCATCATGTTAAGTTTCTTTGAGTATCCAGAAAACGCTCGTCAACAAAATATATTATAATGGCTCATAAGACTGCACAGGAGATCAATCAGAGGCAATTTATTTTTATTTGTTTAAATATTAAAAAAACATTCAAAGTGGACAACTGGACAAATGTACCACATATTGCAACAGAATGAACTATTTCTTTTGTGATATATTTGCAAATGGTTTTGAATGAGTGTACACTAACCAAAAGGATAATAATAATGGTTGTTTATTTATTGATTTGAAGGTTTTTATTCACACACACACAGGGTGGAAAAAAATGTGATGACTTGGAAAGTAATTGTTATACCTAATCATTGCTCGACACAATAAAACGAAAATTAAAATAAATCAGAAGCAGTTTATTTAAAGCATTCCCCAGTGTTTTCAATGATTCTTCATGATACAAGATTTACAATTTGGTCACTAAAGAAACAGTTTACCATGTGTGTGTTTTAAGTCTATAACTGAACATGAAATAACATCTTCTTTGGTCATGATTATACATGATAACATACAGTCAAACATACACTGAAATAGCATATTCTCATCACATTTAATGCTCACTATTATCATTGTATCATTTACTCAAATGTTAACACAACAAACCTGTTCCCAACAGTCAAACTGAGACACTGCCTTGTTTCTTGTTCACTCATTGTATCAGTCACATATTCTGCAGCAGTTTGTCTGTGTACAGCAGTAATGTCTCTGTGTCTTTCTTCTTCTTATCCAGTCTCCATTTGATTTCTGAAAGTTTTCCCTTTTCCTCTATTAATTCCATGTTTCTGCTGCCTGCTCCGTTCTCAAGTCTTCTCTCCACTGACTGAAGCTTCTCATTGTTCTCTGACTTTTCTCTTTCTGTCTCTCTCAACCTTGACAGGAGTTCTTCTCTGAACTTTGCTGTTTCAGTCTTCTGAGCAGCAAGGTCTGATCCAGGTGTACAGCGTAACATTGAATTGAAAGAGACAGAATAGAAATGTCTGTTAAATCATTTCAATACGTAGCCTGAATAGACACCCCTTACCCTTTTCACTGCAACTAAACCACGACAACTAAACACAGAGAGCAATCTCTAATGAACTTTCTTCATGGCTGATTTTTGTTGAGGAAAGACAAATGAATAAGACACATTTTCAGGTCAACTGTAAAATACTTCTCTTCATTTCTCTCCATTTAATTGTAATGTTGTAAATCTCCTTTCAGTGTAAGATCACAGCATGAAACAACTTATAGAAAACACTTTTAGTAGAAGAAACTGTGTGTTTTAAATTTAAGAAACAAATTGTAATATATACTGGTACTGTTGCAAATAAAGTTGCAGTCTAACTTACCTGAAATTTTCTTCTCTAGTTCTTCCTTTGATTTCAATGCCTCATCTCTCTCTTCTTCAACCTTCTTTAACTGTGCCTCTATTGCATCCAACTTTGGTCCTGTCTTACTTTCTGTCTGTTGTAACTCTGAATAAGAAATTTAAGCACAAAATCAAAAAGGTATTTTATTAAAATGTCAATAAACACAAAAGTCAATAGAGGGACCAAAGGTAGACACAATTTAGGTCGTCTTCTCACCATTTAATTGTAGTGTTGTAAATCTCCTTTCAGTGTAAAATCACAGCATGAAACAACTTATAGAAAACACTTTGTGTGCTCACCTGGTGTTGCTTCATGAGGAAGTGGAGAGGGATCTCCTGCTGATCTACTCTCTCTGACTCCTCCTGTAACAGAGGGTGATGTTACCCAGACCAGTTATCAAATATTTGGAGACTATTGATCAAATACACTGAGGTAGAAGAAACTATGTGTAAAACTGTGTTTTAATTTATTTGTAACTGTAATTTCATTTACTCTTTAATATATAATATTATATATATATATATATATATATATATATATATATATATATATATATATATATATATATATATATAAATTTCATATTTTCTGATTTCTTAGAAATGAAAAAAAAAATCAGTGACTGGAATCTTACATTTCTAGGATCCTAATGGACTACCATCTTAATATATTTGGATATGAGTAGCATCTTCAATAACTACTATCTTAAGGGACTAGGCTTAACGTAACCTGGACCAGAATAATGATAATTATGAAAGACAAATCAATGAGACATTTGCAGGTGATCTGTAAAATACTCATACTATGATTTAATGATCTCTTTTCATTGAATTGCTGTGTTGTAAATCTCCTTTCAGTGTAAACTGCTACAAACCACAGCATGAAAACACTTTGTGTGCTCACCTGGTATTTCTTCATAAGAAGGATTTTGAAAGGAATCTCGTGCTGGAACTGTAACAGAGGGTGATGTTACCCAGACCGATTTCGATCTACTTTTGAATAATATTAATTTCACATTTGCTGATTTATTACAAACAAATAGTTAATTCCTAAATTACCACGATCCTACATGACTAGCATCTTCAGTGAGTTATATCTAAAATGCCTCAGATCTTAAAGGCTAGCATCTTAAATGGAAACTTTCAATAAAAAACAAAAACAAACAGTCTATTGAACCTATAGAAAGTCATAACAAAACTATTAAATAGCTGTCTCTTACCTTTGCGCCAAAAATATATGTTAAACCCAATGGAAATTGTCAGAGGAACACCAAGGACAACAACAATTATGATATAATAGACAGTGGGATCAGAGGAGCTGGACAGTTGAGCTGAAATGATACAATCAGAACAACATGGCATTTAGAAGACCAGACACAGTCAGAACAAAGTCCTGCTGCCTGTTTCTTCAGGGTCAGTAAAGATACTTTTGGTCCCCACCATCGCTCCCATCGTTTTAAAGGCAAACACAGATTCTAATGTCAGTGGCAGCTCAGTGACTGCCAGACATGAGCAAACACTTAATACACTGAGAAACTGAGAAACGTTCTTAAACTGTTTCTGTTTCAGGTTTTTACAAAGTGGTGAACCTCGCCTCACCCTTTATGTGAACGACTCTCGAGTCTTTTAAGGACGCCCCTCTCAAACATGTTTACCTGTGAGCTTAAAAAAATCTTTTGTTGCTCCTGTCCAAACTTTAACAGAAAATTATTCTGTTTGTATTCACATTTTACAGTGTCCCAACTTTTTTAAAATCGGGATGTAACATCACTGATAGCTAATTGACTTCAGTAACTTCAGCCACAAAACATGGCAACAGATGAGCATATCCAGCCGAGGTGATCACTTTTTATTGTTGGAAAATTCTCCTGTTTTTGTGTCGTATGGCTTGTACCATTTCTGGGTGTGTTGTGTTTTAATGCACTCCAGCTATAAATCAAAAACAATATGTTATTATAATGAGCTTATGTACAGCTGATCAGTTGACATGTGAAATAATAATAATAATAATAATAATAATAATAATAATAATAATAATTTACCAGCACACATCTGGATAAGGACAAAGATGATGAAGACGATGAGGGGATCAGGGCAACGTGATCCACTGAGCAATGAATGCATCTTGCTGTTCTGAAAAAAATGAAACCAAATGTAGATTTCAAAAAACAAACAAAACAACAACAACAAAAGAAAACAAAAAAACAACAGGCTTTCTGAACTACTGTAGCAAAATAACAATGAGTAAGTCAATGGAATGTTGTGTCAGGTCTAGATTAGTGAAATTTTAAAAGAAATGTTTCAAATGTTCTTTCTCCAATAATGTTTGCAGATGACACAACCCTAGTTCATTCTCATTCAAATTTCAATTCTCTGATTAAAAATGTTAATGGTTCAGATTAAATAAATTATCTGTGATTGTAAAATATGATGAGTATTAGGGCCACATTTAAATAAGAAAATTTCTTTGGAATTAATTACAAGAATAAAGTCGTAAACCATGAACAGAGAACTGTGACTTAGCTATTATTCTGTGTTAACAGAACCATGAAACGGGTGAATATACAATATACACTTTGAACAGCAATGATGGAAATTCACTAAATAGGTTGAGACCAAATCACCTGGGAGGACACAGACAAATTATTATATCCTACTTAACCAATTTCCAATAAGAATCATAAAAAACTTCACTGAAAGAAAAACAACAGCATTAATTAGAACAACGGGATTCAATTTTTTATGTATAACGAGGCAAAAAGAAGGATCATCGAGACAGGAAATATTTTACCTTTTAATACAAGAGGAATCATTATCTCAAATGTTTAATAGTTTTATAGTGCTTAATGTGAAGTGAGACGACAATATGTGCCCATTGAGGACTCTAGTTAAGTGTTGTCTAATGCACCTCGCCTGAAAATCTCAAGCTTTCGTTTTACATCAACCATCATCTTTCCCAAAACTTTGCTAAGGAAAAACCAAACAACTTTTGTCAGAGAAAGGAAAAGTCACAAACTGTTATCTCTGGTAATGATGTGATCCGTTTTAATAAGAAAATATGACTGATCTAATATGACAATAAAACAAAACATTTACAATGAAATGAAACAAAACACGACATCATAGTGTAAATTAAAAACATGGACAAAGATAGAAGTGTACTGACTTTTGCAGTGACAGCAGTTTTTGAAGTACTGTCACTTCAGCCAGGGTTATACAGAGTAGTTTGTAGTCAATCTGTTTAAAAACTTTTTCCAGAAATTTTTCATTTGTAACTGACTTTGACGTTGTAAGCTCCCACTCTCCACTAAGAAATGTATAAATAAGGAAACAACGTAAAATGTATTAATGTAAAAGCCCACATACCTATTAATACTTCAACTCAGCTCAGGTTGCAGCAACCAGCAAACCACACAGTCAAGGTCCTCGACTGAAACATATTGTACGTGATCAACAGTTAGCAAATAGGGTGTTCACCTAGTTTTACTGTCTAGTCTTGCATTGAGTTTATGGCATCAATAAAGAATTTGAAAATTACCTCAGGTGAACTCTTTGTCCTTGTCTGTAGCTACCTTTGAATAAAAGACCTTATGCGCTGCATGAAAAGTTACTGATTTACCACAGAGGGTACAGTGGTTAATTAACCTTGTAAAGTTTACAGTCCCCACAGGGAGTTCAGCACTAAACCTGTGCTCATCCTCATAGCCACAGGTTTTGTCAAACCCACAAAATGTTTTTTGTTTTTGTTTTTTGAGAAACACTACACCTTTTCAATTAACTCTATGGTTTCTATTTTCTGTCTAAAAAGGAAAATCATATTGTGTACGTTAAATCTCTTCCACATTGTTCAGCTGGTTCTGTAATCTTGGAGAGTCCTGTCCATGTGACTGAGGGAGACCATGTGACTCTGAAATGTTGTTTCAGATGAATTTGTAGTGGCAGGACAGGGCAAAATGTTGGTGTGAATGGCTAAAATGTATGAAGTAAAACGCTTTAGTAAAGGTAAAGTTTGTACTTTCTTTAGATCCTTCAGAACCGTGCAAGGACAGTCCTTCCTCCGGTAGTAGCTCCCTGACTTTCCTCACCCCGCTGTGGATTGTTGTCACTTTTTTACTTCTGTCCCTGCTGCTGTCAGGAGTGGCACTATACAGGAAACACAAAGGTTCACAGGGCACAACTAAACAAAACACCACCACAGGTATATTTTTTAAATTTGAAACATCTGCTTCAACTTTGTGTATGTGGCTATGTACATGCCACTTTCATGCCTGCTTGTCTTTGTTTTATTGTCAGCTGACCAGCTTGGTCCACAGAATGCAACATATGCTGTCGTCAAAAAAAGAAGGGGGGAAGGTACTTCACCGTTACTACACTGTAGTGTTTGATTACTGGAGAAATGTTGTTGAGTATTATGTGTGTATATGTAAACCAGCCAGAAAATGAGAAAGGAAATAAAACTGCAGCTTCCACAGCAAATGGCTGTTTTGTTTTTGTGCTCTAATTTTCAAGATGGTGACAACGTGGTTGATCCGCAGGACATGACATACGCCACTGTCAGAAAATCAAGAGATAAAAAAAAGTACATGATTTAATATCTAGTCATTTTTACTACAAATGTATGAGCATTTTTAAAGATTTAGTTTGTAGCACAGTTGAACTGTATTTTGTTATAAAGAGAGTTCCTAGCCTGATTGATGGGGGTGGACTAAATAATAGAAACACCTCTCAAACGCCACCAGTCGAATGCAAAATAATTCAACAGTACCATAAACTGCAACCTATTCTTGCAGCATATAATGTAAACTGAATGTATATTTTACAGAGCGAGCAGTTTATTAGAGTGTAACCGTTAAACCACAGTTTTCTATCTGCTCTCTGCTCACACACGCTGGTTGTAAGATTGGAACTGCTGCAGCTTTTAATTTTAGTCTCTGTGGTCAACAACAACATGATGCTGTTAGAGCAGTTGACCTTAAGCTGACACGCTGAACTCACAGTTCCCTTTAACATACTTAACCACAGACATCTGTCACACAGAGCTCTCAGGTGACTGCAGTTTCAGGATAAATGCAACGGACTCCTGTGCTTTTTTTCTTCATTCCTGTCTCACTCTGTACCTCCAGGTTGTACCAGATGAGAATTTTCCAGGGTGAAGTTAAAACTTTAGAGTGGATGATGCATAGATTTCTTTCTTGGAATGCCTTTCTGGTTTTATAGGGATTTATATCACTAGTCTCTTTAAGGTTAACAATTCTAATAATGTAGACGATGACACTTGCTTTGCAAATGTCACAAAATAACACATTTGTACATTTTTACAGATATTTATTTGATTTTTACATTTACAAATGTAAAATAATCAAGAAATTAACTTTGACAGCACAGTGCAACTTACTTTATTTCTAACTCAAAGAAAACTAAAGAATAGAGTATCTCCTCCGTCCATCAGTCAGAGGCAAATGGCCTGTAAAACACACATGTTCAAAAAAATTAGAAAAACAAGACAAAGTCTTTCAGAAAAGGCAGAAGACTGAGAGTCCAGACATGCTAGAGCTGTCTGTATGTGGGCCCAGCTACTAACATCAGCATGCTAACATGCTCATAGTGACATTAGGGCTAAACAGGTATAATGTTTAAAATCACATATTATTCAAGTAAGATGTCAGAGAAGAAGTGCGTTTAAGCTGCATAGTATGTACAAGAGAAACTCTTGAATATTGTACTTGATTGGAAAGAATTTCTGTGAATGTGCACTGGGCTTCAAAATGTTCAGTGGCAGACTGCGAGTCTAGTAAGACTGAGCAAGATGTCACTGTAAATAAAACAGCAGCATAAATGAATATACTTCGTCATCGGGTCAACCTAAAGACAAACTACAGTGTCAAAGACAGTTGTGTCATGGTTTATCTGGTAATAGCTGCAGATATGCATAACGCTCCAAATAACTGTTTGAGTTGAGTATATTTAATTTGACTTAATTACAAGAGTATATGGACTGTAATATTAGAGGAAACGCATGAATCTATATCAGTCGTACATTTGGTGGACTGGTGAAAGAGTAGAGTAGATGACACTCTCTTCAGGTAAATGTGGCTTGGCACCTGCTCTGGACACACGTCGCCCTGTTTGGGGAAACAAAGACACTTTTATCTCTAAAGTACACAATATTCAAAATTTACTATGTTTATTTATATATATTATGTTACATTTGAATTATACAATGTTTTATGCATCATTTTTTAGATTTGATACTGTTTATTTAGGTCGTGAAGGACTCTGTATCCTTTAAAGTGAAAGAAAGGAATGTGATAGAAAGTGTGTTCATGTTAAAAAGATATTTTGAAACTTTCCATCTCACAGTGACTCATAAACCCTTACAACCTCTTGTACTGTCACAGATTAAATTAAACCTAGCGAGGGGCCCTTTGGCTCAGACTGTGGTTTCTAACTGAGAGCAAATCATTATAGGAAACAGTCAGCGTGCTGTGGACAGATATCTGAAAATAATTAGTGAATGTAGGTTATGTATTTCATAGTGGGTTCCAAATGTTAGCACATATTCACAAGCACTGTTACTTAGAAGAAGTTGCTGGCTGAATAAGTTCAAAATGCACCAATGTATTTTGAACTACTGACTAAACATGGTGTTGAATATACTGTGTAAATGTCACATTTGATTGACAAACCATCACAATAGACTTGTTACAGTCTTTTTCTGCATGAAAGTAAATATCAATAGACTCTACCTTTTTTCTTCCAGTGGTTTTCAACAACAGCATATGTCACGTCTGACTCAACAGCAACGTCACCAGCTGACACTGAAACGTTAAAAACAGACAGTTCCTCACATTGTCATCATTAAAGAGGTTGAATGTACATGTGTGTACACGTGCACTTATAACAATATATGTGACCTTAAATATTACTACCATATTAAAAAAACACATTAATAATTATAAAAACTGTTGCACAAATATGGAAGTAAATGCATTATAATTTACCTTTCTCTTTTCGTTGTTTTTTAACAACAGCATATGTTGCATGATGTGGATCAACAAGACTGTCCTCTGCTGACACTGAAACATTAAACGTTAAAAAAAAGAAACACTGTCATGCTCTATATGCTGCACATATACAGCAAAGAAATGCAGATGGGTATACAGTAATTTCATACAAATCTGATCTAACATATTAAAAAAGTGACAATAGAATAATATAACTCCCCCCTGCCTCAAATACACTTTCTCTGAAACACAAGATGAACAAACTATATCTGCAAAATGAATGCAAGGGTATGGATGAACACAAATTGTTTTATTGCACAACCATGTGTTATAGTTTACTGCCGGGCTACTGGTCCTATGAGGCCTAATTATTTGCCTGCCCACAATAATATATTGTAGTGCAAAGGTACATGGTTGGTCTTTCTGACCTCTATGAGCTCCATGTGATCCTGGTGTTGATTTCCCAGATGAAAAACAGCCCAATACTATAAAACAGGAAAGAAAAAAAAACCCAATGAGAAAATGAAGTGCAGCTCTTTGCATTTGTTTTCTTTTCAATGCTGTTCGTTAACCATTTTTTTAATTGATAAACCTTTAGCCAAAACAGCAACCTTTCCCAAACCTTAGTGCATTGCCAAAAACTAAAATGCAAAAGCTAAAATGCAAATCATCATGTTTAAATTTTGGACCCACCACCCCTACAACCTAAGTGCCAACGATAAATGTAGTGATCATTTACTCAAAGAACACTGTATGTGAATATAAGTCAGCCAAAGAATATATTTACCACTACAATGTGATTAAGTATAATTTCTTCAGGCAGCATTGTTGTACCTTTGCGCTTACTGCAGAGAATCAGTCCCATCACCGACAACACTAGAGCCACCAATACAACGCCGAGCACAATCCACAGCAGGGAGAGGGGATCAGAGGAGACGCTGTGAGACGGAGGCTCTTCGTAGGCTGATTTACTTTGTGTTAGAACTGTCAGCCGACTCTCCGGTGATTCTCCAGCTCCAGAGATTCTGCACTTGTAGAGTCCTTCATCAGACTTGGAAACATTTTGGATGATCATGTTGTTTTCATACGAGGTCATAAGATGAAAATCATCTTTGTAGAAATCTGCAATGTGTTTAGACTGACTTTCCTCTTTTCTACAATAAAGAATCACATCAGATCCCTCGATCACAGGACGGGCAGGAAAGTCCAGGATCACAGAACCAGCTGTAAAAACAAAAAAAAAGATATCTAACATTAGACTTCTTCTTCTATATATTTGATTGGAAACGTCAACTACTACTTTATACTTCTTCTTATGTCTCCAGTTACATCAAAATGTTCTACAGTTCGACTATAGAGCTTTTCAAAAATAATAAACTAAACTAAACTGTCAAAAAGATTTGACTAAACATACCAGTGACAGAGATGTTGAGGACACCACTTGTTTGTCCCTCTGCATCTTCACACCAGTATTCTCCACTGTGTCGTTCAAAGGTAGGTTCAATGGTGCAGGATGGCGATGAGTCGCAGTTAGGTGAAATAGTTTTGTTGACTTTCGTCATCACTCTCCATTCAGTCAAGCTGCTGAACTCTTCACAACTTACGGTGACAGACTCGTACTCATAGAACTGCAGTCTGTCTGGAGAAATACGAGGAAAAGCTGCATCTAAAACACAGAGTTCATCCAGTTACGAGATGTCCAAACTAAACATTCACATTTAATCTACTTTTATCAGCTCATGGAGCAGCATGTGAAATAATTAGGTCAGTCTGTTTGTGTTGGACTGTCGTTATGATGTTTGTTCCTAAAACATTTTTAAAGGTGTACACAAAAAGTAGATATCCACAGCCAAATAAATACTTCGTATTTACCAGCTTTGTGAGCAAAGCAGCTGTGGTCAACACGAGCAACCAGCAGGACCAACACATCCATAACTGTAAAGACAAATGACGAGAGCTGTTCATCTAACACAGTGCACAGATCGTTGTGAGTTACAAACAGACTCAGTACTCACACAGTCTGATGCAGAGAGCTGTGACGTCCATGATGTCTAGCTGCTGACTGTCAGAGCATCAGACTGAAATAAGACTAAATGTGATGTAGGTCAGAACCTCCTCTTCCTGTTTGAACTGTGGTGTTAATGCAGCGGCAGGTTATAAGTGCACATCTACAAATATCTATGTGAGGTAGAACTGCAATAAAGAAGATATTAATATCACTGCATCATTGCTTTAATAAAAGAAGTTTCAGGTATGTGGGTTCTTGTACTTGAGTGCATCTATGACTTTGTTGTACATGTAGTTCCCTTTTTACACAGATGCCACAGCTAGCTTCATGGCTAAGGGATCTCAACTTTCTTAGCAGTACACACAATTCACGCAACCATCAATCAGTGACAAAGCTATTAATCCACTGCTGGAGCTGAAGCAGTTGTGGAGAATCAAAGTCAAATGTTGGTGCTAATGGTCCACTTGGTTGTAATTTGGGTGTGAATAAGAAAAACGTCATTTCCACTATGTGCAGTAAGTAGATAGTGTACACACCTGTCCTTGGAAGGGATACAAGGACAGCATCGTGGTATCTGAGTTACCCACATATCTGAAACTTGTTGTATTAAAGCAATGGTTATTATTATCTCCTTTATTGCAGTTCTAGCTCACATAGATATTTGTAGATGTACACTTATAACCTGCCGCTGCATTAACACCACAGACACTTCAAACAGGAAGAGGAGGTTCTGACCTACATCACATTTAGTCTTATTTCAGTCCGATGCTCTGACAGTCAGCAGCAAGACACCATGAAGGCCACAGCTCTCCGCATCAGACTGTGTGAGTACTGAGTCTGTCTCTGCATTCCTGTGTGATATTTCAAAACAAAACAAAGCTCAGTTTGGCGATTATCTCATCAATACATTTGTTATTTTTTATTTATTAGCAACAGAATGCAAAAGAATTTCTGGTGGTGGCTGAGAGTCTCTTGATCTTTAATTAGTAAAAAAAAATGTTTGTATTGATGTCTTAATCTGTTGCTAAAATGAACTAACTTACATGCATATGCATCCTTTGCAGAGTTCTGTTGCTGTTATTCAAATGTCATTATAAAGTTACAGTACAATTATTAAAAATAAAAAAAGTCATGAATATTTGATATGTATGATTAGGACTGATGCTGGTTGAAATAAAAAAAAAATCAAAGATATAATAATTTATAAGATTTTTATAGCCTGATATGTTCATGCACACATTTATGTGTCGAAGGGTCTTAAACGTAATTATTTTATGAAATATGACACTACAAAAAAAAAAAATAATGCATATAAATAAATATTGCTGCTAATCTTTGACAAACACCAATATGCAATAATTTAAATATTAATAATCCAGTTTGCATTAAGTATATTGAAAAAAAGTTATTTTTTGTGTTTTTAGACCAAAAAATGAAGGTGCATCATGACAAACACTTGGCCATTTAAGGATTAAAAATAAAAGAAGGCCATGAATATTTGATATGTATGATTAGGACTGATGCTGGTCTAAAAAAATATTTTAAAAAATTTCAAAAAAATATTAATTTATAAGATTTTTATAGCTTGATATGTTCATGCACACATTTATGTGTCGAAGGGTATTTAACGTAATTGTTTTGAAGGGTAACCAGAAGGTTAATATGCTTTGTATATTGCTAACTGAGACTGTCGGATTTAGTCATACACTAAAGTAGTGCGAGTAAAACACAACAGCAAAATGTAGTTTTCTAACAGGAATGACTTCACGTGTGTCTTCTTTTGTCTCTCCCAGTGATGAAGGTGTTGGTGGTGCAGCTTGCACAAGTTCAGAACAGCTACTGTGCTCAGGACAATGGTAAGCATGAAATTCACAGTTTAAAAAAACAATGTTCTTTTTCAACACAAGAATTAAAAGTACAGTCGATCTTGTACTCATGTTTGAAACAAAACTTGTTGAAATGTTGGTAATGTCAATGTCAAAGACCATCACAATTAAACAGTTTATTGCATGTGAGAATGTGTCTCTCTCAGTAATGTCATATTGCATGTATTCTTTTTTGGAGTTGAATTTCTTTAATTTCTTGTGTTCTGTGTTTCAGGTGCAGCTTTTCCTCGTGTTCTTCCAAACAGACTGCAGTTTTTTGAATACGAGTTCATCTCTTTTATTTGTGAGTTTGGTGGCTCAGCTGAATGGAGAGTGATGAGGACACTCCGGGAAATCACCCCAACAAACATTTCTAATTGGGAAACATCAGCTGGATCTGGCACCATTAATCCGGCCTTTTCATCAGACAGTGGAGAATACTGGTGTGAAGATGGAGACGGACGTAGAAGCAATGCTCTCAACATCTCAGTCACTGGTATGTTTAGTTGGTACCTTAAGATATATTCCAGTGTATTTAAGGATTTGATTAAGTTTAGAAATATGAACAATAAAACACTCAATCTGTGAACCCCACAGTCTTAGGTTTGGTCAAAGTCCAGCCTCCATGAAACTCATCACATCAATGTTTAATACAACACATCTCTTCCACATTGCTCAGCTGGTTCTGTAATCTTGGAGAGTCCTGTCCATGTGACTGACGGAGACCATGTGACTCTGAAATGTCAAAAGAAGAAAGATTCAGGTCATCCCATCGCTGAGTTCTATAAAGATGGCCTCCACATCAAGACGGTCTATGAAGGAAACATGGTCATCTCCAATGTTTCCGCATCAGATGAAGGTCTCTACAAGTGTTACATATTCGGAGCTGGAGAGTCACTGGAGAGCTGGCTGGCTGTCAGAGGTGAGACATAACTCATTGTGTATTTGAGTTACAGACAGGTGAATCCAGAAATGACATGAGAGGGGTACCTACAGCATCCTAGTTTGAAGCCCCATACTTGACAACTTATGACTAAGAAATAAAGTGTTTTCTTCAGTCCTTTCAGGATCTCTTGAAGATGCTCATGCTGGTCACTCCCCTAATCTCCTCGCCCTGCTTTCACTGCTGACACTGCTGCTGTTGGTGTTGGGAGTCTGCAGGAAACACAAAGGTGCAGAGTACAAAAGCAATCTCACTGTTTCAGTCCTGGTTTAATTAAGGTTTAAGGTCTTAGAGTTTTTCAAATCTATGTCTAATGTTATACTAACATTATAGTCTCATGTTAGTGTCTAACATAATATTGTGTAGTAAAATCAGAAATCACATTCTGTTACTTGAATCTGGGGATGCCGATATTTATCAATATATCAGTCCGTTCAACACTTAAATTTGTATCAGATACCGGGTGGGTAACCATGAAATTTTGTACAGACATTTATGGTTCCCAGAGGACAAATCCTAATGTCTGTGATCAATTTGACTAAATACCTGGTGCAGTAACAACAATATACATGCTATGCATAAGCATGACAGCATTTCCACTGTGAGCAATGTATATGCTCAAAATGATGACCTTTAGTTTGGCAAACGTTAAGAAAAGAAAAAGAAGTAAAGTCTGTCAGTTGCAGGTGATAATTTGGTCACTGCAGTTAGAAACCACACGAGAAAACCACAGACAGAAGAGAAGGGCCTCTCTGTCGGTTTATTTAGGCGTCTATATAAAAGACGTGTGACAGCTTGAGATGGAAAGTTTTGAAAAATAAAATAATATAATTCAGTTAAAATTCTAATTATTAATAATATTAGATATAATTTCTTTTCTTTACAAAACAGAACCAAAAGTGCCCGAAGCAACTACCAAGCCACGTCTACCAGAAGAGAGCGCTGTGTATTCCACAGTCTACTATAGGTAAGACTGATACAGCATAATATTTAAGGTGGAACATTATCCCACTACAGATACTTTTGGGTTTACCTGGATGGAGCTGATTCTCAGTTGAGCATGAATGAGTGAATGTTAAATATAAATAAAAATAAGAAGTCTTCATAATATTTGTGTTTCCGGACAGGAAACTTGTCTTATAGGCCACAAGAGCAGGAACCCCCGACTGAAGGAAAGAGGATTCATTCATCATCTCTTCATTACTGATACGGTATTTTTTAATGAATTGAGTAGTGATGTTAATTACATTTTCTGATTGTTGTTATGTGTTTCCATGTGAGTCCATGTCATGTCGGATAACAGGAAATCACACAACAAACAAACAAACTTGACTTTTGTGTGATTATGAGCAGTTGGCACATGGATTTAAAAAGTTGTCAAATTTTTCTTTTTTCGATTCACCAGATTTTTCACTTTTTTGCAGAAACTGAAAATGCTGCTCTAACGCTTTCTAACCTGGCATGACAGCTCAAACACTGAAAGTCATAATCATGCTGTTCATAGAGTTTGAAAAGCGTTGCATGGTCTGGTCGTCGTTGCCTTTGTCACGTCAACTGTGTGTATTATTAAGACTGAGCAGCGTGTTGGTTAAACCACGCTGTTCTTTCTGATCTGTTGACACGTCTCATGACGCGTTTTATAAGAACGGCTGCAGCTTTTAGACACACTCACTGTGGTCAACCAGCAGCACGATGCTGAAGCATACACACGGCAGAGTTCACAGTCATATTTATGGTTTCATTTACAAACCTTACCACGAACATCTGTTTCCACGCTCGCTCGCTGATGTTGCCATGGGGCACGGTCACATGAGCATTTATAATAGCAAAACTTCAAACCACATTCAGTTCATGTTAAAATACACACGGAGGCCTCAGCTGAGCTCGTGCTGAATTTCACTTTATTCATTAATTTTTTGGCCTTTTACAACTTCAGGTGCTGTCAGATCACAGTTCACCAGTGTGATAGGCAGCCTTTGACTTTGCAATGCCACCATCTCAGTTGCCCCTCTCCTATGAAGCTCCACCCTCTTGCACCTGGGAACCATTGGCTCATTAGGAGGTCATATATATAAGCAACACTCAGTAGCTCAGTCTTGATCCATGTGGCCAGTGTAGCTAGTCTCTTATAGAAGGTACCTTGAGCAACATGTTGTCCAACATGACAACAGCAAAAAAAACAGGATAACGTTAAAGCTTCAAATTGGGTTTCAGAGCATCGTGACACATTGTGTCTGAAAGTGTCATTTGTCCCTGATTTTTCAGTGTTCATCTGAAGCACTAATAATATACAATAAAGTTTACATCTATGCTTACAGTACAGGTATTCTCTTGACATTAGGGACTGTGTGACCCCCAAACAGGTCAACTGGTCCAACATCAACTGGTCCACACCCGGCGGGTCAGTCTTCAGCTAGCTGATTACAGTCCAAGCCTGTTAAGCAATAATATTGTATATCACCTGTGAATTAGTTTTTAGCAATCAAAAGGAAAATGTGTCTTGATTTGTTGAACATATATTTTTTCACTTTTGTTAAATGTTCAGTTTGAGAGAAAAATTCTATTATAAAATACTTAACAGAAAATAAAGTGCCATTTATTAAAAATTTTAACACATACAGTAGTGTTGTCTGCTCATTTTCACAAGAAACAGTCTCTCTCTTTGTGTTTTAATTTCATATTTATATTCAATGTACACCTAAAAACATAGCCCTGGTGAATTCTGATCATGCTGAATTTATGGTGAGGTTCCTCATTTAAAACAAGATGATGGGAAACACAGATGTTTTGAGTAGCAATGGCGCCCACCTGTGGTAAAAAGTGAGAATGACATCTATAATACTGAAAACCACCATTCAAGCTCACACCTATAGGCAACCAGCAGAGAGAGTTATAACCACTACACCCTCATAAATATAACTATAAACCAACCACAATTTAGTTGTTGGTTTAGAGGTATATTAGTAAGTGAGCCTAAATGCCACAGGGCATGGTTTTGTTGCCCTGCAGACTTTGATAACTTTGTTAAATTTGTTGTTTTTCTTTGGTTTATGTGCTTCTACGATCATTGAGTATGTCGAAAATTTGTTTCTTTTTTGGCTGTTTTATTCAATCTGGAGTGTGCACAGGGTGTTTTATTTTGAAATCTGACACAGCACGTGTTAAAAATAATGTATTTGCTGTGCAGCCTGAATGCATCACAGCTGTGTTGAGCTCAGCAAGTCCGTGTAGCCCAGCACAGCTCTGAATCAGTCACCCAGACTTAAGACTTAAACCAGGAAGTTTATATTTATCCTAAACTGGGGAAATCCCCTTACAGCAGCTTCTATATGCAAGTTATATAGGGTTAGGGTTAGTGACACTTTTCATATCAATGTGATGTGTTTATAGCAGCTTTAACCATTTTAACACAACTTTTTATTTTGTTCTAAATCGATAGTACAAGATGTTGAGTGTAGTGACAAAGATACTGAAAACCACACAGATAATGATCCAGGGAAAACACGTGGGGGTCTCGACGTCTTCAGCTGAAATAATAAAAGACAAAACAGTGCTGCAGTTACATAAATGACGTTAAAGTATGCAAATCAGGAATTTCTAAACCACACATACCTGAAATACGGATGTGTGTCTCTCTGGTCTGGTTGATGTTCTTCTGTTGGACTCTACAGGTGAAGCTGTCGCTCTTCCTCACAGTCAATCTTCTGCTGACAGTATAGAGGTCATCAGGACCTCTGACTGTCTCTGTAGGTCCAGCAGAGAGGAGGTTTCCCTCAGCGTCCAGCCAGAACACCTCAGGCTCTGGATACCAGCCTTTAGACTCACACTGGAGAACCAGTCGACTGCTGGTTCTGTTAACACTCACTATGAAAGGTGAGGAGATCGCACCTGAACCAGGAGAGAGGACAGAGTATTGAGTTACATTTGCATCCTCTATGTCCTGATATCTGATGTGTGTCTGTTCTCTCCATCAATTTCTAATTTCACCTTTTATATGAGGCACTTAAATGTCAGTAAATTAAAATCTCCACATCTACTCACCTACAACAAGGTCAACGAAAGCGGCACCCAGTTCTGGGATGAAGCATTTGAACCTTCCTTTATCAGAGCGTTTCACTTTGGAGAGTTTCAATGAAATGTCTCCCATCTTCAGTTTATTGACGGACAGAGATGTTCTTCCGCTGTACGACGGATGTTTTTTACTCTCTAGTTCCACACCGTCACGCCACACATATACAAATCTGGGATTCAGGTCAGATCTCGCCCACTCTACAGTCATCTCTGAAACACTAACACCAGGTTCCACGTGACATGGTAGAACTATGTCATCACCAACTATTGCCACCGTTGGATTAGATGGACCAACCACCCGATGCTGACCTGAGAAAGAAACAGAAGATATCAAAAGCAATAGACAGCATCAGTGCATCACGTTGACGTCCTGCATGGACTGGTAACTGTAGAGTTACTGTGGAGATACAAGCTCCGCAACTTCTCGATTTACAATCACAATGCACAAATGCTTGTCAAAGTGAAGCAAAGGTGAACTTCACTGTACACTTTACATTTAAAGTGAGAATTTGTTCAAATCTACTAGTTATCAAATCCCAAATTGAGAGTCAGCTGCTCTGCTCTTAACAGTCTGAGGTCTTTTCACCTCACTTAAAGACACGTTGCCTTTGCTGATCATTGTAGTACGTTCCCCTTTAAAATATCTTTCCCTCCCATTGGTGTGGTACAATCTACTGGTCAGATATCAACAGGATTAAATTGTCCTGTAGGCCACTGTTGCTGCTGAAAAAGATATATAGCCTTGCGATGAATATAAATTACCTGCAGAGGACTGTAATAGAAGAAGGACGATAACACTGTGATGAGGAAGCAAAGCTCTAAAGACACTGAAGTTCAGTCCATCTGTCAGGTGAATCATTCTGCGAAAAATGAAATGAAAGAAATTAGTCAGCAGCCATAAGACAAATACTGAAACTCTTCTCTGGAAGATTTATTGAAAGGGATTTCCCTGATCTCTCTGACACATTTCACAATGCATATCTAGGGGGAGGCTGAATAGTTGCCTGTTATTCATTTGTTACAAGGCTTTGGCTCATTTTGTGATATCAATCTATCACTACCTAAAGCTCATGACCATGCTGAGAAGTCTCGATTTGCATTCCAGCTTATCTCCCTCTTCCACTTGGAGCCTTAGAGATAGGGTTAGGAGATTGGACATTTGGATGGAGCTCTTTTGCGCCGAAAGGAGCCAGCTGATGTGCTTTCAGCATCTGATTAGGATCCTCCTGGGAACCTTTCTTTGGAGGGTTTTCAGTGCACATCCAATTGGCAGGAAATGCAAGGGGAGACCAAGAACCCACCCACCGAGACCATATAACCCATCTAGTCTGGGAATCCCTCGGGATCCCCCAGGAGAAACTTGAATGTGTTGCTGGGGAGAATGACGTCTGTAATGCCCTAAAGCTGCTGCTTCTGTGACCTGACCCTGGTTAAGTGGAAGGAAATGGATGGATGGATGAATGGATGGATGGATGGATGGATGGATGGATGGATGGATGATGGATGATGGATAGATGGATAGATGGATAGATGGATGGATGGATGATAGATGGATGGATGGATGGATAGATGGATGGATATGATGCTTTGTAAAAGGTCAGAAAGTTGAGTTACATGGCATCAAAAATGAGAAAAATTAAAAAACTTCACAAAAAAGCCAAAAACCAAACACAAGGGGAAAAAACACAAGAAAAGTGCAAATGAAAGACAGAACAAATGTCTTAAGTAATAAACCAGCATATTTAGAAACTAACAAATTTCTATTTTCTTCCCTTAACTGACTTTGAAACATAGAAATCCTCAACACTGATGATCTCCAGAATATTATAAAAAACATCACAGTTAATATTTAGAAAATATTGTGGTTACTGTTGAAGTGAGGAATAGATTTTAAATGTAAACTGTTTATTGTCGACTTGAGATGAGACCACTTCCCTTTTTGCCCTTCTACATAACCTCACAGTGCTTCCTGTTGATTTTTTGTGAATATTGAATATTGAGTTCCCACCTGAGAAGAAAAATAAGCTGAAGGAGCACCGTCCTTCTGGGTTCCTGCATACGACCGTCCACCACGTTGTAATGAACGAGAACTGCAGTCATTTTAGAAACTTCACAGTTCAGCAGCTAATTTGCATGACTGGGTTTCGGTTTCCATAATTACTCATTCTGAATCTCGTCTTTTATGTTGTGATGTTCAGTCTGTCGTGTGTGATTCCTGCCAGTCTTGATGTTGTCTGAAACCTGATTGAGAAGTGCCCTGAACGTCATGTGGATTGATAGAAAACAGATTGTCATTTCACAGCCTGCTGCTGGCCTCCTAAAGCGGATACAGGAAATGACTCTTCAGTGAGGTGTCTCTTTTCTAAACTGTCAAAACCACAAGAAAGAAGTTGGGTGTGTATTATTCATGAGTATCTTACTCATGAACAAAATACTAAACCTTTAACAGCCCAGGGTGGCTCACTCAGCATGTCTCAAGTCTTTATCGTGTGCCCTTTAGAGAAAATGAGGTGCTCTGATTGTTGTCTTGTTTCATGAGAAGAATCAAAAGATATGTCCAATCTCTCTTTAGAATAACTCGTAGGTCATGGTAGATCAGAGGGAAAAAAGAAACTTCACAGGATCACAGGATCTCCTTAAAGTCCCTACAGAGTTGTCTTTTGTCCACTTGTAACTAACCCAACTGACTCTGAGACACTGGGAGCCAAACCCAGCAAGAAAACGACCTCGATAGGCTACTGAATTCCCTGAAAGACTGGCCACCACTGGGTTCAGAGGTTTGTGTTCGGTCCCGCGTTCCAGCCATGTTTACTGGAAGGTAGACGCTGATAGTAAATCATAGCGCTAAATGCAATGTGCAGCATGGACAAGTCTCTTTATAGCCGATCGTTTTTTTCCACCTAAAACTGAAGAAGTAAACAAAACTCTGCTGTATGTTTAATAGGGAGACGAAAGCTGCTAAAGTAGGAGAGACAGGAAAGCTGACTGAACAAACGGGAACTTTAATGACTTACTTGACAGGGAAATAACAAAAGGTGGCTGAGTAGTGGAGGTAAAAAAAACAAACAAGCGTCATCCAACCATCCAAGAAAAATCCATGTGGTCACAGAGAAAAGGGAAAAAAGGGACTGTGGGAGCGCAGACGTCCTGCATTACACAGAAAACAGGAAAACACAGAGAGGACGGAGCTCGGGATAACAGAGGAGGGGTCTTCCTGTTCTGCTGTGATTCTTCAACCACACTTTAAGCACATGATATAAGTCTTCATAAAGCCACATTTCACTTTTTGCTTTCCTCAATATTTGACTGGACTACTTGTTCCTGTTGATTTACATTTTGCTGTTAAAGCATTTGTGTGTTTTTAGGTTGTTTTTTTTTTGTTTGTTTTTTGTTATGTCATCGTGTTCAGTCTATTTCAATTCTAAAGTTCAAATTGCAGGCCAGCCCACTGAATTGGGGTTTGCAGGCTGCTGCTTCTGTGACCTGACCCTGGTTAAGTGGAAGGAAATGGATGGATGGATGGATGGATGGATGGAGGGATGGATGGATGGATGGATGGATGGATGGATGGATGGATGGATGGATGGATGGATATGATGCTTTGTAAAAGGTCAGAAAGTTGAGTTACATGGCATCAAAAATTAGAAAAATTAAAATTCACAAAAAAGCCAAAAACCAAACACAAGGGGAAAAAACACAAGAAAAGTGCAAATGAAAGACAGAACAAATGTCTTAAGTAATGAACCAGCATATTTAGAAACTAACAAATTTCTATTTTCTTCCCTTAACTGACTTTGAAACATAGAAATCCTCAACACTGATGATCTCCAGTATATTATAATAAAACATTACAGTTAATATTTAGAAAATAGGCTGTGAACACTGCTGTGCAACCCCGAGCACCAAATGTTCCAAACCCTTACTCAATGTGACGGATGAACCATCACCAATGGCGACTCCATGTTATTAGAATAATTCCGTAGTTTTATTGAAGCTCCTATATTGTAGTGATTACTGGTGAATGGAAGTGAAATTTACAGGTTGTTAACATTAAATTATTTAATGATTTTATGAATAAAACACTCACCGACAACAAGCTTAATCACTAAAGCGCTCCACAACTCAGCGATCAAACATCGGTATCGCCTCACGTTTGTGATCTTCAGCGATATGTTGCCGTGTTTCAGGCCGTCTTTGTCCAGCGTCGTCCTCCCAGCATAAGACTCCATCTTCATGTCCTCTATGTCACGGTACATGTGAACAAACCTGTACTCGCTCAGTGGGTCCGCCGGCCCTCCACCACATCACCGTCTGCCCCTCCACGCTGACCCCAGACTTCACGTGACACGGCAGGATGACATCAGCACCCAGAGCCACCACGACCGGCTGAGATGAACCGATCATCCAATGCTGACCTGAGAAAAGAAGGAGTCTGGAATCTGATTTGCTGTATGTTGAAAACTTTTTTATGAGTAATAGTGACAATGATATAAACTCAAATATCATTTAACTGCTAAATAATAATGAACAATTATTTCAATCATTGGTTTACTACAACTTTGTGATGTCTAAAGTACATTCAGCAGTTTGTTTTGTTTGACCAACAGACATTAAGTTTAAATTTCACTGGATAGAGTCATCCTGACTTTCCTGGTCTGACATCAGCAGAGTGGGAGTGATCTGTGTATATACAGAAAGTCTGTGCAGTGTAAACACATGGTTCAGTGGTATTTCAATTAAGCAACATCCTGTACTACTTGATCACACTGAAGTGCCTTCAACATTGAATTATTTGGTAATGAAAGCAGAAAATAATCCTGAAATCTACAGAATCGCTGTCCAACATAACCTGGACATCATGGCTGTGGTATATTTTAAAGGTTTAGCTTCTGAAAAAAACAAAACATGTTTCAACATAAAAACATTATTAATGCTTTCAACTCAGATGAATATCAGCTTCCTAAATAGGCTACGTACTGTCTGTGACTCTGTTTCAACCACTCAAATTCTCGGCCTTGTCGATAGGAGGGTGAACCACTGTGGATCTAGAATTAGGAGGGATAGCACAAACAAAACAATGTTGCTACAGGACACAAATAACAGCAATATTACGAGTACGAGTGAGTCAAACATGTCATGTCTCAAGTGCCTATAAAATATGATATTTTGTTAAAAATGAAAACAATAACAAAACATTTCACGGCTCCAGTTTCATGCATGTTAATATTTTTGAGCAGTAAGACTATTCATACCTTTGAAGTGTTTACACATGCAGTTAAAATCCAAAGGGTAAGCGCCAAGTCCCTGAAACGAACCATAAGAAAACACAGAGAGACACAAACTACAGACTACTGTGGCCTCGACCAGTGCTGGAACATATGAAGCTGATACCCGGTGATGTGTTCGGTGTTGTGTACGAGTTTTCTGTACCTGCTACTCCACATTTTCTGTGGGTGTGTTCAATCCTTTGGTTGAAGCAAACCCTCTTTTACCTGTCGCCCCCTCCACTTGTGTTTCTGCCTCTCTCTGGGCGTGGCCTATGACTTCCCTCTCACCTGCCTGATGACCTCACCACCTGGTCCTAATTCACAATCAGCTGCTGCAGTATAAAAGGCTGGCTCTTGGTCTGTGTCTCTAGGTGCTGCACTCAGTTTATTTGTGGGCTTTTGTGCTCATTAACTTTTGATGAGTGTAGTGATTTTAGAGGAGCTCTAGATCCGCTGTGTTCACATTGTTAGTTTCTATCTGCTGCCATCTTATGGTCATACAGGAGAAGTTTGTTTGTGTGGATGAATACAGCCTGGTTCAAAGGGTTTGCTTTGGCCTTTAAAAAGATTTAGTTAGTGTGCCATAGCAAACAAAAACTCTCTCTCCAAGGCCCTTCAGTTGTGTTGTACAGCGCCATCGACGGCAAACAGAAGTGCAACCAAAAAGGTAAACACACCTAAATGGCAATAGCTGATATAAAATTACCTCTAGGGATCTAACGATGCGTCGTGACGCGATTAAAAATCGGTACGAATGCGTGACGAGTCGCATCGATTGACAAAAAAAGTGAATCACGATTTTTGGTGACCAGTTGCGTGGAGTGTGGCGTGTTTGAGCCGTCCTGCACGCGACTACCGGGAGTGTTTGTTTACCTGCTCAGATTTGGACATTTCCCCGGTGTATGTTCTTCTAAACATGCTTCTACATGTGTAAATTAGTTTCGCTTTTGTCTGTTTTTACAACCGGCAGTTTGCACGGGGTATTTTATTTTGAAAATCCACCAGGTTCTCTTTGCTTTTTCTGTGTCTGGCTTCCGCCCGCTCGAGGTGCTCTGTGGAAATTGATGCAAGTTTTAATGTTTTTATTTTTATTAACAAAAAATGTGTCATATTAGACCCTGAATAGTTTGTAAGTGTTAATGAGTAATGAAATGTTGGGATAATTTTTGTATGTACAGAAGTTCCCAACCTTATTGTGAGATTAATTTAAAGGTTTAGTTAATGAAAAGATCAAATTAATTCAGTTGCTCTCATGATCTCTTTTTTTTTTCACTGGAAAAAAATGTGGCTAGTGGAAATTCTGATTAACTTCAGAAACTTACCAGCCACATTGGCTGCTGATCAAAAAAGTTAATTTAGAGCCTGGTTACGCCTCGTGAGGAAAACTGCACATCACAGCAGTTAACAGCAGTTTACTGTGAGACTGTTTCTAAAGAAAGCAGATATCTGTCATGTGTTCTGTTGTTTAAGATGCAAGTTGCACTTTTTATAAGAGAACACAAACTGTTTGAGTTTCTGTAAAGAGATTTTTTTCCTACAAATAAAAAGAATTTTATTTGTCTGTAGCTTTTTTGATTTTTTTTTTTTTTTTTTTTTTTTTTAAAGATCTTATCGTGAACAAAAATCATGAGTTGAATGTATCGTTACATCCAGTGGCGTCACTAAGTCTATTTTAGGGGGGCTTCAAGCTTCAATGCCTATTTATGCAATACAAAGTGGCCAGAATATGAGTTTAAACCAATAATCATAAACTGTCATTATTCACTTAAATATGATCATAAATCTCATTTCATCGGGTACGGTAGAGAGAGCCCCTTCAGTGCGTCATTATACAATCCATTCCACTTTTTAATATAGCGAACGCCCACATCACTGAAATTCCAGTCCATGTTTTCCATGCGACCCTGCTCACTGCCACTTGCGTGTTTACCTCTGAAGTACACGGCACCTGCAATTGTTTTTATTTGTATTTTAGCACAATTTAACTGGTGTTGTTTAGCTGGTAAAGCAGCTGAAGGTGTATGGAGGCGTCATCGTCTTAGATTAATCAATTGATTGCCCAAGCTTGAATTGGTGCTCTGAAAAAAATTTCGCCGTGCGCTCAGCGCGCGCAAAAGCTTTTCTCCTCTATGGGCTAAGCCACCCCAGTTTCTTAAACCTAGTGACCTCAGATTTTTTTTCATGGGAGTTACTGTGTCACAAAAATCTCTTGCTGCCTGAATGCTACCAGAATTAGCCAGTTAGCACTTTTGAACATAAACACTTTTAGCTTCAACAAAGCTTCCTGACTAACTCAGTGTGGTTGAGCTTATGGTTTTTAAGACCAAGCAGCAGCTTGTTAACTCAGAGTTATCAGAAGATGTTCCATGAACAGCGAAAAGAGTCTTCCTCTATGGTCGCTTGTGAATAGTACCTGAGAGAAAACAAACATTTCATATATCTGATGTTTTTTAATAAACTATCAAATAAACAAAATACAGAACATTTAAAATCTGGATGCTAATATAAAAATTAGAAACTGTAAAACCAGGAGATGTGGCTGGAAGCTCCAGAAAAGCGAGTACGACCTTTAAGTAAGATTACCATGTCAGGAACGAGGTATCATGCAATACAGATGGATAATGTGTTGCCATAGTCTGTACAAACCCTCACATTAATACATAAATCCATAGGTACATAGAAACAACATAACAGAAATAAACATCAGCTTTGTTGAGAGATGCTCTGGCAAAACTCCTACTTAGAGCCCAGGACACAACCAGATGGAGCCTTATGAAGGATGAATTTACATAACCTCAGAGTTAGTATTACATATTGTATCTCTTAAAGGTGAACAGGTTTCCATTTCTGATAATTTGCTTTTGCTTTTTTCCCAGATGAGACACTGAGGACACGCTCCTTTTTGCTGTCCTCTGTCGCTGTATACAGATCTGTTGGGTCTGAATTAGTGAAAAGATGTTGATGAATATTATAAGTCCAGAAAACCTTCAGCAGAAATGTCAAATTAAATTTGTTTCCTGCAAAAGTCTTTGAATAAAGATAAATTCAGTGCACAGAGTTCAGTCATTCACTGTCTGTCAGGAGCTCCTTCTTTGACTTTACTAATGTCAGATGTTCCCGACTGATCCATGTCATCCTCCTGTTTTGATTTCAAACTCCATCTTTGAGGTTCATGTATTACTTGTTGCTCTGTGTGACCCTCATTTTTTTTTTAAACCTCCATCTGAAGATCACTTTAAGATTTTTTTTTTTTCATTGGTATCTGGTCTCTGATTTCTTCCTGATCGCCCTTCCTTCTAGCTGCCTGTTTCTGAACTACATGGACTTGTTCTGTACGTTCACGATTTAGTTCGTTCACAGACTGTAGATTCTGTGTCTGCTCTCTGATTTCTTTCTTTGCTGGCTGCAGCTCTTCTTGTTTTTCTGTCTCCTTGGACGTCTTTTGAGTTTCATCATCAGCTCCTTTGTCACTCCGTCTTTCTTTAAACTCTACATTTACTACCTCGGTGGATCTTTCTGGCTGCTCTCTGGTTTCTTCCTGTTTCTCTGCCTGGAGTTCATTCTCTTCTTGGACCTCTTTGTTTTTCTGAAGATCAATTGGTTCTTTCAGATGCTCCTGTTGGACTTCTTGACAGACAGGCTGTGAATTCAAATCCCATCTTTGAGGTTCATGTATTACTTGTTGCTCTGTGTGACCTTCATTTTCAACCTCCATCAGAAGATCACTTGGTTGTTTCAGATGCTCCTGTTGGACTTCTTGACAGAAAGGTTTTGAATTCAAATCCCATCTTTGAGGTTCATGTATTACTTGTTGCTCTGTGTGACCTTCATTTTCAACCTCCATCAGAAGATCACTTGGTTCTTTCAGATGCTCCTGTTGGTCTTCCTGACAGAAAGGTGGTGAAAAGAAACGCCAGCTTTGACATTGTTTAACCTCCATCTGAAGATCACTTGGTTCTTTCAGATAATCTTTTATTTTCCTCTGTGTCTGCACTCTGTTCTTTCTCTGATGTCTCTTCCTTCTAGCTGCCTGTTGCTGACTCACATGGACTTGTTCTGTTCGTTCACGTTTGTTTCTCATGATTTTTCTTTGATAATTTTCAATATCAGGGTAAACCTCCATCTCCTCCACCTGCTGATCATCCTGAAGCTTCACTCCTCTCTCTGTGACAAACTGTAAATTCTGTGTCTGCTCTCTGATTTCTTTCTTTGCTGGCTGCAGCTCTTCTTGTTTTTCTGTCTCCTTGCACGTCTTTTGACTTTCATCGTCATCAGCTCTTTTGTCACTCCGTCTTTCTTTAAACTCTACATTTACTACCTCAGGGATCTTTCTGGCTCTTCTGGCTTCTTGATGTATTTTCAGGTTTGGCCTCTCTGTAACTTCTCTACTGGCTGATGGAGGCTCAGTCTCTCTCTCATCCTTCTTTTCCTCTTTTTGCTTCAATTTGTCTTTTTGTTTTTGTTTCACTAATTTTCCTTCTGTCATTCCAGTTATTTCTTGTTTCTTATCTTTAAGTTCTGCTTCTTGTTTTTCAGAGTCTATGACATGTTGGTCACCATTTCCTTTCTGTGTTTTGAGCTCTATATTCTTTGTATTGCTGTTCATTTTTTCTTTCCCTTCTGACTCAAACTCTCTCTCTTCCTTTGTCTCCTTCAAGTTCTGCTTCATTTGTCCATTGTGTTTCTCTGCTGTTCTTTCTGTCGTTCTTGTGAAGTCACTCTGGTTTCCCTTCAAATCATTTCCTTTCTTATCCTCATGTTCAGCCTCACTCTCCTCTGTTTTGTCTCCTAAAAGTTGTTGGTCATCACTACTGTTCTGTTGGTTGCCATTTCCTTTCTCTTCTTGGACCTCTGTGTGTTTCCTCTCTGCTGTTTCTTGATGTATTTTCAGGTTTGGCCTCTCTGTAACTTCTCTACTGACTGATGGCAGCTGCTGTCCATGTTCTCCTCTGTCATCCTTCTTTTCCTCTGATTGCTTCAGTTTCTCTTCTGTTTGTTCCTTTTGGTTCATTAATTTCCTTTCTGTCATTCCAGGCATTTGTTGTTTCTCCTTCACATTCCTTTTTCTTTGTTTCTTTTGTTTCTCTGCTGTTCTTTCTGTCGTTCTCATGAATTCACTTTGGTTTCCTTCCTGATCGTTTCCTTTATCATCCTCATGTTCTGTCTTACTCTCCTCCTGTGTTTTGTCTTCTAAAAGATATCTGTCACCATCTCTCTGTTGTGGTTCGACCTCTGTCTCATCTTTCACTCTCTCTCTTCTTCTGTTGAACTCACGCTTCTTCTTGTTCTCCCGTTGCTTCTGCTTCCGTCCAGAACCTCTTTGTTCAGCTCGTTCCTGTTCTTTCCCTTTCTTTGTTTCTGCCTCTGTCTTGGCCACATCATTCTCTGGCTGTCTTTCGTCCATGGGCTGCACTTGCTGTGTCTCTTCTTCTTTCTGAACCTCCTGATCAGTGTGAACCAGTACGACTGGAAGTCCTGAAACTTCTTTAACTGGTTTAATCATCTTTTCTGCTTCAGACTTGTCCCAATCATTTTTTACTTGTCTTCCTAACAGGTTGTCCTGGTTTTGGTGTCTTTGTGTTTCTTGTGTTGGAATCACAGTTACCTCTTCATCGTTCATAGGTGTCATTGTTTTCTCTCCTCCTGTGACGTCCATGTCCTGGTTCCAGGTAACTGGTTCTGGTTTTGTCCTAAGCTGATCTTGTTGTGTCTCTCTTTCCATCACAGACTCAGCATCTTTATGTTCACTTTGAGATTTGATCTTCTCTCCTCTATTATCTTCATTGTTCTTTTCTTCTCTTGCTTCCATTAGCGGGACACTTTCTCCTTCTTCTTCCATCTTGATCTGGACTTCTGTGTTTTCACTTTTAGATGTGATCGTCTTGTGTTTCTCGGTCTGTTCAGCTCCATCCTCTGGGCTCATCATCTTGTTTTCTGCATGAACAGAGAAGCAGCAGGAGAATACAGATAAAATAAAAAACTCATATCAGTCGTACATGTTGCTGTATCATCAAAAAGCTGCAACAGTACTTTGAACATTTAGAAAGAAGTGAAATGAATGTATGACTTACTGGATTTTCTTTGTTTCCGTTTCCACAAAACAAAGACAGCAGCGAGAACAATGACCAAAGCAGCACAGCCGATAACTGAGCCAATAACAACATGCTGACTAGAAGTGCTGGGAACCACGAAGAAATGATCTGAAATGTAAAACACAGAGCAACATGTTGTTCAACTGTCTACCTAAAAGATCACATCCTTAACTTATAAATGATATTTACCTGGAACATAGAAGTGTGTCTCTCTGGTCTGGTTGATGTTCTTCTGTTGGACTCTACAGGTGAAGCTGTCGCTCTTCTCCACAGTCAATCTTCTGCTGACAGTATAGAGGTCATCAGGACCTCTGACTGTCTCTGTAGGTCCAGCAGAGAGGAGGTTTCCCTCAGCGTCCAGCCAGAACACCTCAGGCTCTGGATACCAGCCTTTAGCCTCACACTGTAAAACCAGTTCACTGCTGTTTATGGTGATGTGGATGACGGGTGAGGAGACAGCACCTGAAGATAAAAAGTCACAGGTATTGTTACACTACTCTCAAAGTTCAGGATATTTGGCTTTTGGATGAAATTTCAGAGTTTACCTAAAATACACTCTAACCTTTTACAGATTAACTTAATTTGTCCTTCCCTAAACATTTGAATGCATGTGTCCAACTGTTCAATGTTTCAGTACTTATTGCATAACATGCTGAAATGCTGTGATAATTGACAATTTTCTCCAAAATAATGGTGACTACAAACAGCTGTGGCATTTGCACTCAAAGTGGATGAATCAGTGGACATGTCCAAAGATGCACAGCTCTTGGCATTTAAGAACCAATAATAATTATGCATGAACCTATCCAGGGATAATAAACCAGTATAAAAATAGGTAAAATAAAACTTGAATAAAATAAATCTAAAAGTTATTATAGGCCAGGCCTAAAATGTGACATATTTTAAAATATTAATTAGATTCTGATTTGAGGTTAGTTCCTGCTCAGACCAAGTCCGGTGTTGCGGCGAATCACAGGAATGTGCAGCGGTGTGGGTGATTATTTGTGCTGAAGATAACTCTTGTTAACCATGTTTCTCTATGCCAGCGCTCCTTCTGTCATTCACTGTCTGTCACTCGACCTTTTAAACCATCAGACACAAACAAAAGGAAACTCACCCACAGTAAGCTGAACAGTAGCTAAGCCGCCCAGCTGTGGAATTACACATTCATATCTTCCCTCATCAGACAGTTTGACTTTGGAGAGTTTCAGTGAAATGTTTCCGCTCTTCAGCTCATCAATGGACAGCGATGTTCTTTTGTCGTAGGACGGATGTTTCGTATTGTCTTTCTCTCCACCATGACGCCACACGTGGACATATTTGGGGTTCAGGTCAGGTCTCTCCCACGACAGAACCATGTCAACAGCATTCATGACAGGGTTCAGGTAACACGGCAAAATGACATCCTCACCGACCAGAGCGACTATTTGTTCAGACGGACCAATCACCTGACGCTGACCTGGAAGCAAACAGATTTTTGATTTACATAATCTACAAAAGCTGTATCATTTCTAATACATTTAGATGTTTTATTCACCTCTACATGAGTGCATCAGGGCAAAGACAACAACAGACAGAGCGACCCTCGCGTGAAACATCTTGAGATCTAAAAACGAAGTGAAGCAAAAACATTTGTTAGAAGGATAACACAGAGAAATACTTTTCAAAACTTTTTGTATTGTGTAAGCAGCTTGATATTTCAATACTTTTCACGCTAGCAATATTTATTTCTAGGTCTGTTCTAAGTTAATTGATGGTATGCTAATTAAGAGGCATTTAGCTCGGATCAACAAATTATAACTAATTATATTTTATATTTATAGTGTTTTCGCACATACACAAAACGGGTATCAAAACGTGCGGCTCGGCCAGGAATCGATTGCTATGTCTTTTCTAAGATTTTCGGCAAACGGTTTTGCCAAAAAATCGCCAAAAACCACGCCAAAAAAATGAATGGGTGTGTATTGCGAGAACTTTCCAGAGCTAGAGTGAGTGATGTCATCGCTAGAGTGGAGAGGGGAGAGAACGATCAGTGAAAAAATAAAACGTATTTGACTACCGTGGCCTCAAATGAGCCACTACAGACACGATTTATACATGAAAACGAAGGACGATTCGAGGAGGTCGCAGTGATACCACTGTTGTAGCTGTCTCTGTTATAGTTTTGGCTCTCTACACGTTAATTGATCGACTACTCCCATCCTCAGCCTCATATACTCCCATGTTAAAAAGGAGGGAATTTTTCTGGAGGAAGGCAGAAGTAACCTTTCTTTCTCTTGCTCCTATGGGCACATTTCTTTATTTATCGACACCAAACAAGTATGTAAAACGATCAGGAAGGTCTCATCTTGCTTGTGGTTAAGTCGGTTCAATGATTGGAAACACGGTTTGGTCATATATCCATCCTGTTCGAGAGGTCTCAGCATTTTCTCTGTCTCTGTCAGGATTTTTAACTGACATTTTAACAGGTGCAGACCAGCGGCTGCTGATTAGGTCCTGGTTGCTTGGCAACCTAAGCCTGCCTTTGACTAACTTTTTTGAAGTCTGTGTATGATATCAGACTATCAAGACTACATTTTTAATGTCGGCCATTTTATCCTTCTCTCTCGCAGAACAAACACATATGCACACACACAGGACAAGTTTTTCAAAATAAGAGTCCCTTCAAAATAAGAGCCCAGTAAAAAGGCAATGATGACACAGCTTGTTGTATTAATACTGAATTTTCTGAGCAGTGTCAGTAATAATGTATGGGGGCGACAGGGCCAGAGTCAGGCACACTCAAAATCTCTTTAGAAATGTTTCTAGTAAATAAATACTGTTTCAGAATCGTATCAACAAACATGTAAAACTGAGTGTGCAGCTGCGGATCAGGAGAATAACTCTATTTTTAATATATTAATATTCATAAACATCATCAGCGTGGCAGCAGGCTGCTGCTCCTTCACATACAGTTCATGTTTTTAAGAATCTGAGTCTTTTTAACCTTTGAACACTTTTACAGTGAAAAACAAATCCTGTGTGCAGAGCGAGTCCTGTTTGACTTTAGTTTCACTTTCAAAGAAAAATACAGAGAACGTGAATAAAAATGTGCAGATCGACCGAAACCGACGTGATTTAAAGTCTTACATTTAATAAATAATTATTGTTTGAAATAAAGTCTGATTTAAATATCTGATGTGACTTTGACACAGCCCAGGTGTAAAAAACCTGTGTGTGTGTGGTACGTCACAGAGGAGACCACACAAAGGTGACCAAATCTACAAACTATATTTCATATTGAAGTATAAGACAAACACATGAAACACATAACACTGATTCAAACGTGTTCTCACCTGTTGGTGTTTGAACTCTCCTGACTGTCGCTGCAGCAAAGTGTCAAAGTCCAAAGAGAGAGAGAGAGAGAGAGAGAGAGATTAGAGGGAGGCTGCTTCCGGTCACCTGAAGTAAACGCTGTGTTCAGGTGTCTCTGGACGATTTACTGTTTCCAATGTCAAATGCAGGACTGTGCTGCAAACTGTGCGGATGTAATGTGTCATCAATGTGAAAAAATGTGGCGTTTTAACTAAACTAACTAAATATTTACTTAGAATAAAAGTGTAAATGTATTTGTTCTGATTACATTACTTATGAACCAGGTCCCCAGCAGCGGCTGATATCAGCGACTAGTCCAGCAGCAGTCAGCCCAGCTCGGCGTCTGTCTTTCAGCCTTTTATTTCACCAAGCTCTCTGACATACATATTACTTTATAATGTCAAAAATCTAAATTAGGACAAAAGTCACAAAATGTAAAAGCAAAAGCGTGTAAATGTAAATGATACAATGTGTCATTAAAAAGTGAGTATGAAACAAGACACATGAAATATGGAGAATAAAAGTGAATATTAAAAAAAAAAGATGTCAAAGAATTTAATTAAAGTATTGTTACATAGTATATTGATTTACAAACACAGTAATACACAACATTAAAAAGGAATCAGTCTCAATTCTTAGTGAAAAAAATATAAAATATAACAAATACAAAGTTAACATTACATTAACACCAATGTTACAACATAAAAGATAGTTTAATATCAACATAAGGTCAAGTATGATCCAAACACAACATGAACAAAGTTTTAAATAAACTTCCTGGAACTGTGAATGTACAAAATGTATTTTAATAAACAAAATTTGAGTCCATTGAGTATTTGACATGTTTGAGTCTGTACCAGAGATTTGGAAAAGTCAACATTGCCGTTCCTTTGAGGCAGGTTATCATAAACTGATGAAAAGATGTTGATGAATATTATAAGTCCAGAAAAATTTCCAGCAGAAATGTCAAATTAAATTTGAATGTTTCCTGCAAAAGTCTTTGAATAAAGATAAATTCAGTGCACAGAGTTCAGTCATTCACTGTCTGTCAGGAGCTTCTTCTTTGACTTTACTAATGTCAGATGTTTCCGACTGATCCATGTCATCCTGTTTTGATTTCAAATTCCATCTTTGAGGTTCATGTATTACTTGTTGCTCTGTGTGACTATCTGAAGATCACTTTAGGATTTTTTTTTTTTCATTGGTATCTGGTCTCTGATTTCTTCCTGATCGCCCTTCCTTCTAGCTGCCTGTTTCTGAACTACATGGACTTGTTCTGTACGTTCACGATTTAGTTCGTTCACAGACTGTAGATTCTGTGTCTGCTCTCTGATTTCTTTCTTTGCTGGCTGCAGCTCTTCTTGTTTTTCTGTCTCCTTGGACGTCTTTTGACTTTCATCATCATCAGGTCCTTTGTCACTCCGTCTTTCTTTAAACTCTACATTTACTACCTCGGTGGATCTTTCTGGCTGCTCTCTGGTTTCTTCCTGTTTCTCTGCCTGGAGTTCGTTCTCTTCTTGCACCTCTATGTGTTTCCTCTCTGCTGGTTCTTGGTGTATTTTCAGGTTTGGCCTCTCTGTAACTTCTCTACTGACTGATGGAGGCTCAGTCTCTCTCTCATCCTTCTTTTCCTCTGTTTGCTCCAATTTGTCTTCTATTGGTTCCTTTTGTTTCACTAATTTTCCTTCTGTCATTCCAGTTATTTCTTGTTTCTTATCTTCAAGTTCTGCTTCTTGTTTTTCAGAGTCCATGACATGTTGGTCACCATTTCCTTTCTGTGTTTTGAGCTCTATATTCTCTGTATTGCTGTTTATATTTTTTTTCCCTTCTGGCTCAAACTCTCTCTCTTCCTTTGTCTCCTTCAAGTTCTGCTTCATTTGTCCGTTGTGTTTCTCTGCTGTTCTTTCTGTCGTTCTTGTGAAGTCACTCTGGTTTCCCTTTAAATCATTTCCTTTCTTATCGTCATGTTCAGCCTCACTCTCCTCTGTTTTGTCTCCTAAAAGTTGTTGGTCATCACTACTGTTCTGTTGGTTGCCATTTCCTTTCTCTTCTTGGACCTCTGTGTGTTTCCTCTCTGCTGTTTCTTGATGTATTTTCAGGTTTGGCCTCTCTGTAACTTCTCTACTGACTGATGGCAGCTGCTGTCCATGTTCTCCTCTGTCATCCTTCTTTTCCTCTGATCGCTTCAGTTTCTCTTCTGTTTGTTCCTTTTGGTTCATTAATTTCCTTTCTGTCATTCCAGGCATTCGTTGTTTATCCTTCACGTTTTTATTTCTTTGTTTCTTTTGTTTCTCTGCTGTTCTTTCTGTCGTTCTCATGAATTCACTTTGGTTTCCTTCCTTATCGTTTCCTTTATCATCCTCATGTTCTGTCTTACTCTCCTCCTGTGTTTTGTTTTTTAAAAGATGTCTGTCACCATCTCTCATTTGTGGTTCGACCTCTGTCTCATCTTTCACTCTCTCTCTTCTTCTGTTGAACTCTAACTCACGCTTCTTCTTGTTCTCCCGTTGCTTCTGCTTCCGTCCAGAACCTCTTTGTTCAGCTCGTTCCTGTTCTTTCCCTTTCTTTGTTTCTGCCTCTGTCTTGGCCACATCATTCTCTGGCTGTCTTTCGCCCATGGGCTGCACTTGCTGTGTCTCTTCTTCTTTCTGAACCTCCTGATCAGTGTGAACCAGTACGACTGGAAGTCCTGAAACTTCTTTAACTGGTTTAATCATCTTTTCTGCTTCAGACTTGTCCCAATCATTTTTTACTCGTCTTCCTAACAGGTTGTCCTGGTTTTGGTGTCTTTGTGTTTCTTGTGTTGGAATCACAGTTACCTCTTCATCGTTCATAGGTGTCATTGTTTTCTCTCCTCCTGTGACGTCCATGTCCTGGTTCCAGGTTTCTGGTTTTGTCCTGAGCTGATCTTGCTGTGTCTCTCTTTCCATCACAGACTCAGCATCTTTATGTTCACTTTGAGATTTGATCTGCTCTCCTCTATTATCTTCATTGTTCTTTTCTTCTCTTGCTGCCATTAGCGGGACACTTTCTCCTTCTTCTTCCATCTTGATCTGGACTTCTGTGTTTTCACTTTTAGATGTGATCGCCTTGTGTTTCTCGGTCTGTTCAGCTCCATCCTCTGGGCTCATCATCTTGTTTTCTGCATTAACAGAGAAGCAGCAGAAGAATACAGATAAAATGAAAACTCATTCAGTCGTACATGTTGCTGTGTCATCAAAAAGCTTCAACAGTACTTTTAGAACATTTAGAAAGAAGTGAAATGAATTTATGACTTACTGGATTTTCTTTGTTTCCATTTCCACAAAACAAAGACAGCAGCGAGAACAACCATCAAAGCAGCACAGCCGATAACTGAGCCAATAACAACATGTTGACTAGAAGTGCTGGGAACCACGAAGAAATGATCTGAAATGTAAAACACAGAGCAACATGTTGTTCAACTGTCTACCTAAAAGATCACATCCTTAACTTATAAATGATTTTTACCTGGAACATAGAAGTGTGTCTCTCTGGTCTGGTTGATGTTCTTCTGTTGGACTCTACAGATGAAGCTGTCGCTCTTCCTCACAGTCAATCTTCTGCTGACAGTATAGAGGTCATCAGGACCTCTGACTGTCTCTGTAGGTCCAGCAGAGAGGAGGTTTCCCTCAGAGTCCAGCCAGAACACCTCAGGCTCTGGATACCAGCCTTCAGACTCACACTGGAGAACAGCTGTGCTGCTGTTTTTGGTCATGTTGACAACAGGTGAGGAGACCGAACCTGAAGATCAGATGTGGTTTTTAAAACTGGTTTTACAGCCTGTTATCACTGGCATTTCAGGTTAACTATCTCACTGTCACAGCCTTTAGCTGTCGCCAAAGATAGCATCGTTTTACCCAATGATGTTATTTCTGGAGTTCAGCTTATGCTGGCCTTCCAACAAAGGATCTTCCAAAAGATTTCATCATATAAAATCCTGAAAGTTTTGCTTTTGTTATGGCACACTTTGCTTGTTTCCTAAAAACTCTTGAAAAGTCTGACACCCTCACATATCTAAAGTCAATGTGTCAATGCCAAAAGATCGAGATGATTGAGTTAAAACTTTCACTGACCTTATACCAAACTCAAAAGTTTTTTCAAAGTTTTTGAGTGTATTGTCGACGTTAGACCTGACATCAACTTTTTAACCGTGATGATGGCAACGTTGGTCTGGCAGTCAACCTCTTTGATTGGATTAAAAGTATCTCAATAAATACTGAATAAATCGCAATAACATTTTCATGACACCCAAAGATGACCTTCAGGATCCACCAACATTCTTGTGCCACTAGCAGGTAATGAACTTCATATTGTTTAGGTTCCCACGTAAGTGAGTCACAAATAAAAGTTAAAAATAACTTATACGTTTTTATATAATGAAATAAAATAAACCTGCTTACCGACAACAAGCTGAACTTTAGACTCCCCCACATCTGGAACGAAGCATTTGTACTCTCCCTCATCAGACAGCCTCACTTTGGAAAGAATCATTGAAATGTTTCCATTCTTCAGTTCATCAGTGAACAGTGACGTTCTTCCTTTGTACAAATGATGGTTTTTACTCTTCAGTTCCACACCGTCACGCCACACAAAGACGAATCTGGGGTTCAGGTCGGGTCTCGCCCACTCCACGGTCATCTCAAAAGCATTCATGGCAGGATTCAGGTGGCACGGCAGAATGACGTCCTCACCAACTAGTGCAACTACTGGTTCAGGCGGACCAATCACCAGATGCCGACCTGAAAGGAAACAGATTTTCGATGTTATTTCTCCAGCAAATGCAGAATACACAAATCAGACAGTGATGTGTTTAATTCACCTCTGCATGAGTGCATCACGGCGAGGAAGACCACAGTGAAGGCAACAAAGTTTGGCCTCACATGAAACATCCTGGAGATCTGAAACGATTAAAACAGAACACTTCATATTATACAACAAGTAGTTCTGGACAAAGTAATCTGATTACATGTTCACACTATCCTCAGCACTAAAAATTATCCAAATGAAACATGATTTATTTGTTTTAAAAGTACAATTAAGATGTCATGATATCTTAGAAACCAGCAGATCATTAAAATATCATTATATATTTCACTCAATCAGAGAGGGTTGCTTTTGAAACGCTTTATTAATAAAAAAAATCTTACGATTTATTAATCATCATTTTATTAATGATTTCTTGTATTGATTAAATTTCTTTAATTTTGTGTGCAGTATGTCAGCAACTGCAGAGAAAACGTAATTTTTAAAGACTAGATGTCGACTAATATGAACTGAAGCAGAATATTTCATTAGTTAAAAACATTTTGGAAATAATTACATGTATCGTTTTCCAACACATTTTGAGTTTTGTGGAGTAAGACACACCTCTCATGTAATATTGGTTATAAATAAATAAATAAAAAATAATATATATATCCCGGCTGCAAAAGGCAATAAACATGAAATATTAAACAAGTTTAAACAGATCTAAAAGAAAATACAGCAAATATAAACAGTATAAATATGACAAATATTCCTTCCTTCTCTCTCTCTCTCTCTCTCTCTCTCCCTCTCTCTCTCTCTCTCTCTCTCAGGTGAGACTTATTGTCTCGTCAGCGTGAGCTGACTTAAGGAGGGTCTCTCTCTCTCTTCTTTTCCCTGCAGGTGACCTGGTGAGGAGGTTGAGCTCTGGTTTCCTCATGCCAGGAGTCCGTCGATCTGTTTGGGTTTTGGTATTTTAGTTTTGGTTCGGAGGTTCCCTGGTAGTCCTGTTTTCGGTCTTTCCTTGTCATTTCTGTAGTGGGTGTAGGCAGGTTTAGTTTGGGGGTGGATGCGTAACTATGTATGTGTGTATGTATGTGTGTCAATGTAATCTTAGTATTGTTCTTTTCTTTGTCAGCTCGTGTGTACCCCCCTGCCTGGACTAGTTGTTGCACAGAGAACGCACAACCTAACAAGGTAATGTGCGATTTCTTCTGTATTTACAGTTTTTGTGTCGTATTTAAATCAATACTTACTAGGGGTGTAAAGTACACAATACTTAACTCGGTTTTGATGTCATGATTCGTTTTGTTTTTTTGTTGTTACAGTAACAAAATGCAAATTGTGAAGTGAAATAAACCAATTTAAGCATTTAAGTCAAATGTAATGATATTTTTCAAAATTTAAAATTGGTGTTCGAGAGAAATGATGATTATGCATGCTTTATTTTTCCGTTTAGATGCTGGCCTCTATACATACAGTTTAGGTTTAACCAAATTTGATGAGAGGTAAAACGACTAAAGAGTGCGTGATAGTGATGTATTCAGGACCTCTTGTCTCGATATCCCATGGATGTTGAATTTGGGTTGATCAGGTGTTGTTCAAATGTAGGTCATGTGTACTTCTTGGTCGGACGTGTAGTCCACGTACAGTAAAAGGCGTCATAAAACTTTTCATTCTGCACCTGCAGAAGACTTGATGTGGACGTGCAATTCCGACTGAATTTGTACGTCACGTGAACGTGCAAACTGGAGGTCGGCCGAAAAAGACTTGCTGCACCTTCAGGAGAGCAGACTGCTGCTCCTTCACATTTAACCTTTGAACACTTTTACAGTGAAAAACAAATCCTGTGTGCAGAGCGAGTCCTGTCTGACTTTAGTTTCACTTTCAAAGAACGTGAATAAAAACGTGCAGATCGACCGAAACCGACGTGATTTAAAGTCTTACATTAAAAAATAACTATTGTTTGAAATAAAATCTGATGATTTAATAACTGATGTGACTGTTTGTGGTTTTCATAAAGGTGCGGTACGTCACAGAGGAGACCACACAAAGGTGACCAAATCTACATATTACATATAACTATATTTCATATTGAAGTATAAGACAAACACATAACACTGATTCAAACGTGTTCTCACCTGTTGGTGTTTGAACTCTCCTGACTGTCGCTGCAGCAAAGTGTCAAAGTCCAAAGAGAGAGAGAGAGATTAGAGGGAGGCTGCTTCCGGTCACCTGAAGTAAACGCTGTGTTCAGGTGTCTCTGGACGATTTACTGCTTCCAATGTCAAATGCAGGACTGTGCTGCAAACTGTGCGGATGTAATGTGTCATCAATGTGAAATGTGGCGTTTAACTTAACTAAACTAACTAAATATTTACTTGAATAAAAGTGCAAAGTGTAAATGTATTTGTTCTGATTACATTACTCATGAACCATGTCCCCAGCAGCGGCTGATATCAGCGACCAGTCCAGCAGCAGTCAGCCCAGCTCGGCGTCTGTCTTTCAGCCTTTTATTTCACCAAGCTCTCTGCCATACATATTACTTTATAATGTCAAAAATCTAAATTAGGACAAAAAAAGTCACAAAGATAAAAGCAAAAGCGTGTAAATGTAAGTGATACAATGTGTCATTAAAAAGTAAATATGAAACAAGGCACATGAAATATGGAGAATAAAAGTGAATATTGAAGATGTCAAAGAATTTAAGTATTGTTACATAGTATATTCATTCACAAACACAGTAATACGCGACATTAAAAAGGGGATCAGTCTCAATTCTTAGTGAAAAACATACAAGATAGTTTAATATCAACAGAACATAAGGTCAAGTTTGATCCAAACACAACATGAACAATGTTTTAATTAAACTTCCGGGAACCGTGAATGTACAAAATGTATTTTAATAAACAAAATTTGAGTCCATGAAGTATCCGACATGTTTGAGTCTGTACCAGAGGTTTGGAAACGTCAACACTGCCGCACTGCCCACTCTCCTTTATCAGCATTTTTAATAAAAAAAATATATATGTACTTACAAGAGAAAGTATTTTGTTAGAATCAGTTTCACTGTGATTTTATGTAACAAGTTATTTCTATCCTTTTTTTCTTTAAAGACATCATTACCATTTTTTTTAAATCTCAAAAAGAAGTATTTCTGACATGACAGTCAAAAAACAAAACATAAAAACCAGATGATAGTGTTGCTTTAACTTCCCTGTACCTCAAGCAGCAGATTTTAATCTATAGATTGTGTTGTTGCACAGGTTTCTGGACAATATTTATTATATGCTACTGTCATTTGAAAAAAAAAAAAACACACCTGTGTGCACGCGGCCCAACAAATTGAACCATTGCCTGTTGTTTGGGTTTATTCCCAGCAGGGGTGAGTGTTGGACTAATATCTACAGTCTGAGAATTGTGACGCAATTCTGCTTCACATCTTGTCTTGATCTCATGTCCTTTCTGTAGAGGTCGAGGAAACGTGTTCAGGAAAGGACATAGGAGGTCGTTTTACTGACTGTTAGACTGCAGCCAAAGTATTAAGCAGGTCTCAGTGTGCAGGATAGACAATCTTCTGTTTTTATGCTTGTGGTATATTTTCTTACAAGAACTTCATAGCATTTCATTGTTCTCTAATGATGGCACAGTGTAATGTGAAGTGCATGTCTGAATGACCCTTCGACTTCTCTCTCTAAATAGAATATCATGTCTCTTTAGTTATGGCAAATTCAGCTATGAAAGACAACAATAGATGTTGGTTCCATAATGTGACATTCTCAGAATGTATGTTTGTTTGCCTGTCTGTGTGTATAAAAGCTAAACCAGGAGAAGAGGGCTTACAATTCGGCATAGGGGATTTGGATCAGAGATTGGATCAGGGGATACATCCCAAACTCACTTGTTTCTTCGAATAAAGTCCTAATTATTCAAGTCAAGATGAGTGGCGGTTCTTTGCTTTTCAACCAAGTTCACAGACCGACTTAGGCAGCCACGAAAAGTCACGACATGGTTTTAATTGTGATATTAAGAAGAAGAAAATTTGTGTCTTGGACGTTTGATTCAATAAAAGTACAACAATAAGACCTCAGGAATATGTCATTGTTGCAGGAAACCTTATTTTCTTTTCACATACAGATAACCTCATGACAATCAGTTAAGCAACAATGTCTTTCAACATTTTGCAGAAGTCGCAGCTTCTGGAAAAAAAAAAACGTTTTTGCATATTGTCGAATCATCCTTGAAGGCCTTATTTTTTTATACTAAAGAATGAAGAGCCTCTTTGAGCTCGCATTAATCTGAAAACATCATACTTTGGCTATAATGTCCAACAGCTGAGCAGATTATGCAGGCTCTTCACTCATCACAGAGCATCAGTTTGCATTTTCAGGGATGCACATGTTAGAGCAGCTTCGTTTTTATAATATGTTATTTATGGCCTGCTAGGTTTGTCACTGTATGGCTGGCAGATGTAGCTTTTTTGGTTGACATTATGAAGCATTAGAATGTGCTAGATGTTAACCTCTAACGACAGAACTGCTGGTGTCACAGTTGGAGGTGTTTCAAAGAAACACTTTGTTATCTTTTTGTGTTTCTTTGAAATACTTTTTAATACGTGTTTTCTTTAAGACAGTAAAATTTCACCATGTGTCCAGTACTTATTCTTTTTTTAGGTGGCCAGGGGGCGGCAGTAGCATCTCTCTCCACGTTTGCATGTCTATGCCCTTGTACCTTGTACTGCATGTGTGTGTCTGGGTTAAAATGCATGTCATAGAGTGAAAAAAGAATTTCCCCATTGAGGGATTAATAAAGTATATCTTCTTCAGATACAGACGTGAGCACAGGTGTAGCAGCAATCTTTCATCCATCCAATAATCCACATTACCCATAAGCCATAAGCTTGGCGTGTAAGGGCAGTTACAAAGTTACAAGTTCACTCTTGAACTACGTAAAGCGTCAAAAAACCGTCTTGCTCCTTTGGCTGCTTAATGTACCCGAGGGCCAGGTGGCTGTGACATCACCAACAACAATGATTAAAGGAGCATTTTTAGTTATTGATTAAAACAACAACTGTGTTTTTGTTGTTTTTTTGCCCCAGAATGTTTTGAGGAAGTAAAAACGAAGTGAGGTGCATTCAAAAGAGAAGTTGAGCAATTGTTGCATCAGGCTTCTTCTTTTTCTGCAAATGACTGAACTTTTTAATTATTTATTTATTGCACCTATTTCTTACCTCTGAGCCACGTCTCATGCCTCTTACTGAGTAGACTTACTTTGTGTCCAGCAAAGTCAATTCCCAGGGTGGTGTCAGTCCCTTTCCTTGTTAATTTTGTTGTTGGTAAAATTCTTTGGGTTTTTTTTTTGGTTCACATTATCCTCAACACATTTAATTACACACAATTAGTATAATGTCTATTTTGGGTAATTCTATCCTCCATTGCAGATGTTGTACTTGGGTGTTGTAGTCTGGTCTACATTCCAAGCCTCACCTCTGGTCAAGAGCTTTGTGAACTCCCCCTAATAATGAGATCACACAAATGCAGGTTGTCTGGGCTCAGCCATAGATATAGAGTGATGAACTTGGATATCTGGAGGGTGCTCAGACTATGTGGCCTGGGAACACCTCTGGGTCCCCCAGGAGAAGCTGGAATGTGTTGCTAGGTAGAAGGGACGTCTAGAATGCCACGCTTAACCTGCTGCCACCGCTACCTGACCCTAAATTTAAAAATAAATAAATTGCACATGCGCGAAAGCTGCACGCTGCCTGTTTCGCTCCTCCAGCCTTTGAGGTCGCTTTTTGACTTTTTGGCTGCTCGCTTACTGGTGTGTTTGGTGCTGTCTTGTTGAAACACCCATTTCAAGGGCATTTCCTCTTCAGCATAAGGCAGTATGACCTCTTCAAGTATTTTGATATAAGCAAATTGATCCATGACCCCTGGTATACGATAAATAGGCCTGACACCATAGTAAAAGTAAAAGTTTAAACAATTTCCCTACGGGGATTAATAAAGTACTTCTGATTCTGATTCTGTAAGAGAAACAGCCCCATAAGTACAAGTTCAGTTACTGGGGTGACATCAAATTTACAGCACCTGTGTAAACCTGAGTATACATGCTGCACTGAAAACCAAAACAAAAAAAGACATAGCTTCGGTAGTTGAGTGCTTCTTTGTCTTTTGACCTCTTTAACCTTTTGATTTCGATTGATTGCTCTGGTTCTGTTTTTTGTTTTTGTATGGGACTCTGTGTGTGTGTGTGTGTGTGTGTGTGTGTGTGTGTGTGTGTGTGTGTGTGTGTGTGTGTGTGTGTGTGTGTGTGTGTGTGTGTGTGTGTGTGTGTGTGTGTGCTGGGGGCGTGAGGGTCTGTGGGCATAAGAAAGAGAGGGAGAGAGATGGGAATGTGCAAAATGTGGTGAGCAAAAAAAATACTTTTTCCCTGTGCACACACTTTGTCTTCTTCTCTGTGCACATACACACACACACAAATAATATTCTCAATACACACATTCATACCACACTTTTACATCAATACCAACACACCAAGACCATTTTAGTTGTAATTATGTGTTTTACTGCCAAGCAATAGTCGGAAATGCAACAGAAAAAGATCTCAATGAAACAGTATGGAATGGAGCCCCCAGCCATATAGTGGAAGATGACGTGAAATGATGGATAATGATTTTTTTTTTCAAGTCAAAAGCTTCGATTGAGCTTCGAAAAAGTTGTCATATGCACAACATTGTTTTATGCCAAAATTAGAGTAGGATCAAAAGTGTATGTTAGAATGGGAGTCAATGGTACAAAAAATGTTCTGAGGAAATCCAGAGGAACTTTCTTTTCTACACAGTGTATCATAGCCCTGTTATTAAATCTAAGGTTGGACTTATAAAATTGTATAAAAACCCAAAATCTTAGAAAGTTTTGTCTCACTACCATTAACACAGGCAAAATTATAGAGTTTTTTCAAGTGAAAAGTGCACAAAATGTACCAAGGGAAGCATAAGGGTTAAAGGAAAAAAAGGGTATAGTTAATTTTGAAGCGTTGAAAGACATTCCTATAATTTTGTTAAATGTTTTTTTTGTTTCCAAAACTCATCTTTTTGATAAGTAAATAACTGAGTGTCATTATTCTAAAATCTGAGTGTTGTGATTTTATTGCATTAACCTGAGAGTAGGGAATAATTTCATATTTAAAGAGACACATAGACACTTTTGGTTTAAAATCGGTAGTGAAACTAAAACTCTAAAAGATGAATTTATTAGAGGTGAGTTTAAATAATTTCACGTGTTTAATGTAAAAAGAGATCCAAGATAATTATTAAAACTAAATTAATCAGGGTTAACAACGTTTGATAAAGAACCCAAAAGCCCTTCCCTAATCAATATATCTACTAAGGGGAGTGCTACATACAGATAACCTCATGACAATCAGTTAAGCAACAATGTCTTTCAACATTTTGCAGAAGTCGAGGCTTCTGAAAAAAAAAAAACGTTTTTGCATATTGTCGAATCATCCTTGAAGGCCTTATTTTTTATACTAAAGAATGAAGAGCCTCTAAAAGGTGAAATTCATCAGAGGTGAGTTTAAATAATTGAATGTGTTTCATGTAAAAAGGGATCCAGGATAATTATTAAAACTAAATTAATCAGGGTTAACAACGTTTGATAAAGAACCCAAAAGCCCTTCCCTAATCAATATATCTACTAAGGGGAGTGCTACATACAGATAACCTCATGACAATCAGTTAAGCAACAATGTCTTTCAACATTTTGCAGAAGTCAAGGCTTCTGAAAAAAAAAAACGTTTTTGCATATTGTCGAATCATCCTTGAAGGCCTTATTTTTTATACTAAAGAATGAAGAGCCTCTAAAAGGTGAAATTCATCAGAGGTGAGTTTAAATAATTGAATGTGTTTCAGGTAAAAAGGGATCCAAGATCATTATTAAAACTGAGTTAATCAGGGTTAACAACATTTGATAAAAAACCCAAAAGCCCTTCCCTAATCAGTATATCTACTAAGGGGAGTGCTACATACAGATAACCTCATGACAATCAGTTAAGCAACAATGTCTTTCAACATTTTGCAGAAGTCGAGGCTTCTGAAAAAAAAAATGTTTTTGCATATTGTCGAATCATCCTTGAAGGCCTTATTTTTATACTAAAGAATGAAGAGCCTCTTTGAGCTCGCATTAATCTGAAAACATCATACTTTGGCTATAATGTCCAACAGCTGAGCAGATTATGCAGGTTCTTCACTCATCACAGAGCATCACAGTTTGCATTTTTCAGGGATGCACATGTTAGAGTTTTACACTTCCTATATATCGGGCATGTCCAAAGTCTGTCCCGGCGGCCAATTGCGGCCCAGTGGTCAGATTTCATGTGGCCCACAGCTTTGTTTTTTTTTAACATGTTATTATTGTTGGTCCCCCTTTATTTCCTCTTGAGTTTTACAGTTCATATATATTGTATATGGCTGGTCTACAAAGCATTTTTCAGCATTTGAACCTGCCAACCTTGCCTCTATAGCACAGTAGTTTGTTTTTTGCCGCAGAATGTTGTAAGGAAGTAAAAACGAAGTGAGGTGCATTCAAAAGAGAAGTTGAGCAATTGTTGCATCAGGCTTCTTCTTTTTCTGCAAATGACTGAACTTTTTAATTATTTATTTATTGCACCTATTTCTTACCTCTGAGCCACGTCTCATGCCTCTTACTGAGTAGACATACTTTGTGTCCAGCAAAGTCAATTCCCAGGGTGGTGTCAGTCCCTTTTCTTGTTAATTTTGTTGTTGGTAAAATTCTTTGTTCTTCTTTTGGTTCACCTTATCCTTGCCACATTTAATTACACACAATTGGTATAATGTCTATTTTGGGTAATTCTATCCTCCATTGCAGATGTTGTACTTGGGTGTTGTAGTCTGGTCTACATTCCAACCCTGACCTCACCTATATATTTAAGAGTTTAAACGATTACAGAACAGTATAACAGCTGTTGTTTTCCATCTAAAAAAATATGAATTAATAATCAGAAGAACTATTAGAGTAGCTCCACATTTGTTTCTTGAAAAGTTGACACCACAGAAGTCACAGTTGGAGGTGTTTCGGAGAACCACTTTGTGATCCTTTGGTGTGTCTCTATAATATCTCTTGTGTTTTCTTTCAGACAGTAAAATTTCACTAAGCTATGTAAAGCGTCAAAAAAACCGTCTTGCTCCCTTGGCTGCTTAATGTACCTGGGGGCCAGGTGGCCGTGACATCACCAACAACAATGGTTAAAGGATCATTTCAGCATTTTTAAAGCTAAACTACTCTTAACATTGTCAGTATGACTCTTATAACAGTAACAGTAACGATAACAAGACCTCAGGCGTGAGCCATTGTTGCACTCCACAGGTTTTTCCTTATCATCATAACTTGCATATTTGTAGTTATTGATTAAGACAATTGCCCCAGAATGTTTTGAAGAAGTAAAAACATTTTTTTCATTTCATCTCTGCCACATCCCCATACCCAGAGATGTAAAGTAACGAAGTGGAACTACTTAAGTACTGTACTTAAGTACTAAAATGCAGTATCTGTACTTTTTTGGACTATTATTTTTTTTACCCAACTTCTACTTTTACTGCACTACATATTTTTGATGAATTTAATACTTTAACTCCGATACATTTTTCATGTGCTGAGTCGTTACTCGTTACTATTGTAGCGTCCAGCCGGACACGTGATGAATGACGAGGCGATATTGAACAAACTGCATTTATTGCTGAACAGTTTGGTTCCAGGACTCGGTGACTGTCGGCCAGAACCACGCCAAAAAACCAACTGAACAGTCCCGGTCACATCAACCTCGCTCGTGCGCCGTACGTCATACACCTGACTCACCCAGGTGCGCTCTCTCACCTGCTGCCCCGCCCCCTCGCTCTGCATTCATTCAGACGCATTTACAGACCATGGGAAATCACAGAACTCTACCATGAACATTGTAACACTGTAACATTAGAAGCTGTGCCTTTAATAAATATTTGAAATAATATAAACAACAGTACTTGTACTTTTACTTTCAGTACTTGAGTAGAATTTTTTTACATACTTCTACTTGCAGTACTTAAGTACAAAACATTTAGAATACTTTAGTACTTTTACTTAAGTATGGTGTTTAAAGAACACTTCAACTTCTACTCAAGTCAGTTTTTTGATATAGCACTTGTACTTGTACTCCACTCCTTTACTCCAGTACTTTATACATCTCTGACCATACCTATTCTACTGCATCAGCTTTGTGGGAAAAACATTTCTCTTTATGCCAAATCATCACTGAAGGCTGTTTTTATCTTGTATTTTATAATGAACAAGGAATAAGCTCATTAAGCAGCACTAACAAGTCACTACATGATGAAGGGTACACTAAGACATAAACTAAGACATGAATAAAACAGCTATACATTTGTTCTATGTGTGCAAATACAAATTAAGTGAGGTGCATTCAAAAGAGAAGTTGAGTAATTGTTGCATCAGGCTCTTGTTGGGTCGCCCTTTTTTTTAAATTAAATTCTCTTTTTAAGCATTAAATTTATGCATCTGTGTTGTATATGAACAAACTGTTCTTCTTTATCTTTACCTCCTGGGCACCTACTGGCAGACCCCAGAGGTCACTGGAGGGACTATATAGCCCATGTGGCCAGGGAACACCTCCAGGTCCTAGGAGAAGCTGGAATTTGTTGCTGGGTAGAGGGGACGTCTGGAACGCCACGCTTAACCTGCTGCCACCGCTCCATGACCCCCAATAAGCATGAGGACATGGATGGATGGATGGATAATTTATGGATAGTCTTTCTAAACTCAATTTATCTATCTATCTAGTCCAATTTCATACAAAGTAAGGATTGCCACCATAAAATACCATAAAATAATAATGCTTTTTTTTAAGTAGACTCAGAATAAAGAATAAATGGCATGTTCAAAGTTAACATTAAACAAAGGAGGGTAAAATATGACACGGTTGGGGTCAAGGTTAACCCAAAGGCCATGTCTATATACTACTGCTTTCTTAATGATGTTTCTGAGAACAGGAACCGAGTTCCCTTTTTTGATGAAGATGATGAGGTAAGTAGCTGTATATAAGATCTGGCGTTTCTCTTGTTCAGTGTCTCTGCACAGGACGATTGAATCCACAGATAGTGAGAAGGAGAAGAAGTCATTCTGCAGCAGGTTCTGATTTCCTTTACCGGACTCACAGTGTGTACAGGTTGTCTGTTCTCTACAGAATTATCATTAACGTGTCTGTCTTTCTGTATTTAAGGTAATCCCACTCTCCACCATGAAGTTGCTGACTGTGTCCGCATTTCTTTGTGCCATGATAGCTCTGACCAGAGCTGCTGGTGAGTATTATGTATAAGAAATGCTGCAGATGAATGTATTGCACGATGACAATCAGGTTATTAACTCCAGTGTCAAACTTTGTAGCTCTTGGGCCGGCGATCAAAACAGGTCAGTGAACTTTTTTCTTTCCTTGATAAAAGCTTATTATTGTGGTAGTTTATTTCTATTATTTTGCATTGTGTTTTTTATGTTCAATGCAATTTTATCATATTACAAAGCGACTTATGAAAATGGAAACAATCAAGGTACAGTGCACCTGTACATTCCACCAAAATTTGTTCTTTTGTTTAACTCTGCATAACCCACCAAACTTTCTCAGCAAAGAATCACCTGGTCAATGGGTCCCCATCTTGCCCTTTTGGCTGGTCTGAGTTCAATGGGAGATGCTTCCACTTCGTTCCAAAAGCCATGACTTGGGACAAAGCTGAGGTAATGAGTTTGACTTTGATTCAGTGCATTAAACTTTCACAGTATGTCTATTTGCTATAAATGGATGTTTGGTTAATTAGCTGCTGATTTGGTGTCTTCTTTTTTACTTTGTGCCTTCCTGTCTGTTCTCCACTGTAGTCAAACTGTCGCTGGATAGGTGGACACCTCGCATCCATTAACAACATCCTGGAGTACAATGAGATTCAGAAACTGATTAGGCGCGCCACTTATGCAGACAAATCAGCATGGGTCGGAGGCTCTGATGCACTAGGGGTATTTTATTCATTATTGCATAAGTTGCAAATACTACACATATTTATTGTATGTTATTTTATACAATATTAAACTATACTTATACTATATTTAATATTCCATACCATATTATAGCATTATTATTTATTCATTTCTACGTCATATACCATATTTCTCTTGAATGTGTAGAAGAATAATACTGGTTGTGGGTACTACATGCATATAGCTTTTCCCTTCAATTTTGACTTGAATTAGTTCTGTATTATCATTATTATTATTATTTAAAAAAAATACAAGCGGCTGAAATGAGCTTCCTTCGCAGGGTGGCTGGGCTCTCCCTTAGAGATAGGGTGAGAAGCTCGGCCATCTGTGAGGAGCTCAGAGTAGAACCGCTGCTCCTCCGCATCGAGAGGAACCAGTTAAGGTGGCTCAGGCATCTCGTAAGGATGCCTCCTGGACGTCTCTCTGGTGAGATGTTCCGGGCACGTCCCTCCGGGAGGCGGCCCCGGGGAAGACCCAGGACACGCTGGAGGGACTATGTCTCTCTGCTGGCCTAGGAACTCCTTGAGGTCCCCCTGGTAGAGCTGGATGAAGTGGACGGGGAGAAGGAAGTCTGTGCTTCCCTGCTGAAGCTGCTGCCCCCACAATCCAATAACGTATAAAGCGGGAAAAGACGTGATTATTATTATTATTATTAGTAGTAGTAGTAGTAGAAGTAGTAGTAGTAATATTGTTGTTGTTAGACCACCTTCCTCTTTGGGATTAGTAAAGACTACTTAAATATACTCCACTCCTCCTAAACTTCAATTTTCTTTTAGGAGGGTAATTGGTTCTGGAGTGATGGTACACAATTCAGTTATTCCAACTGGTGTCCTGGAGAACCCAATAACCTCCAAGGCCAGCAGCATTGCCTTCAGATCAATCATGGAGGTAAGAAATCATAGTGCTTTATCTAGGACTGACTTAATAATGTTCATTTTATTGTTAAAATTTGATGAATGATTGATGAATACCAGACAAAGAACTCATGTATCTCTGGATCAGATAATCTTGTTTCCATCACATCAGTAGTTCATCATCAATACAGTATTGCATCATTTACATGATTAACTGATATTAAAGCAAAGAGGGGGTGCTGTTGTTCATTACATTGTTTTTTTGTACTTGAAGCTGGAAAGTGCTGGGATGACGTCAGCTGTTACGAGTATAGACCGTCCGTCTGTGCCAAGAAAATCTGATGGTTCCTGTGCTGCCACAGAGACTTGAAAGCATCTTTCTTTTTCTTTTGAGTTTCTTCATCTCATTTCAAATCTGTATCGCTGTAACGCTGCTTAAGGAATGAAGCGACAAGTGACATAAACTGGAGCTGGACTGTCTCTTTGGCCTTGTGCTTTTCAATAAGAGCAGACTGAATGTGTTATGAGAAGAATGCCTTCTGCTAAGTGTACTGATATTTCTTCATTCAATAATAATAAAGGCTCAAGCATTGAACAAACTGGTCTGTCTGAAATATGTTATGACTATAGGGAGTTTGGTGTAGCGCAGTGAGCTTGGGTTTAATTCAAACTGCAGATAGAAGTTCAACTTTGTGGTGCAAAGTTTGTTACATTCTAAGAAAGATGACAACCATTAATGTAACGTTAATGCAATGGTCATTAGAACACCTGTAAAGTGAAGTGATACATGTAGCTTCTACATTTCTACACAAAATAACGTGGGATGTGCTACTCACCTTCCAGGGCAACATAATAATAACACTTTCAAAATAAAGTGCTTCACAAGGCAATAAAAATGAGATAAATGATAGAAAGTAGAAATAAACAATAAAACAAACTTTTAAAACAGACCAATGATAAATATAAATAATAAAAATATAATAAAATAATGCTATTTCCACACTGACATTATAATGGCTAAAATAAAGTAATGAATCTAAAACATGATTTATTTGTTTTAAATGTACAATTAAGATGTCATGATATCTTAGAAACCAGCAGATCTCAGTTACAAGTTCACTCTTGAAGCTGAACCATCGAAAAAAAACAACGTCTTGCTCCTTTGGCTGCTTAATGTACCTGAGGGCCAGGTGGCTGTGACATCACCAACAACAATGATTAAAGGATCATTTCAGCATTTTTAAAGCTAAACTACTCTTAACATTGTCAGTATGGCTCTTATATCAGTAACAGTAACGATAACAAGACCTCAGGCGTGAGCCATTGTTCCACTCAACACTTTTTTTCCTTATCATCATGACTTGCATATTTGTGGCTATTGATTAAGACAACAACTGTGTTTTTTGTTTTTTTGCCCCAGAATGTTTTGAGGAAGTAAAAACGAAGTGAGGTACATTCAAAAGAGAAGTTGAGCAATTGTTGCATCAGGCTTCTCCTTTTTCTGCAAATGACTAAACTTTTTAATTATTTATTTATTGCACCTATTTCTTACCTCTGAGCCACGTCTCATGCCTCTTACTGAGTAGACATACTTTGTGTCCAGCAAAGTCAATTCCCAGGGTGGTGTCAGTCCCTTTCCTTGTTAATTTTGTTGTTGGTAAAATTCTTTGTTCTTCTTTTGGTTCACCCTATCCTTGCCGCATTTAATTACACACAATTGGTATAATGTCTATTTTGGGTAATTCTATCCTCCATTGCAGATGTTGTACTTGAGTGTTGTAGTCTGGTCTACATTCCAAGCCTCACCTCTGGTCATGAGCTTTGGGAACTTTCCCCAAAAATGAGATCACACAAATGCAGGGTGTCTGGGCTCAGCCATAGATATAGAGTGATGAACTCGGATATCTGGAGGGAGCTCGGAGTAGAGCAGCTGCTGAGCTGCCTCCTGGGCACCGACTAGGTTAAACTGGCAGACCCAGAGGTCGCTGGAGGGACCATATAGCCCATGTGGCCTGGGAACACCTCTGGGTCCCCCAGGAGAAGCTGGAATGTGTTGCTGGGTAGAAGGATGTCAGGAACGCCATGCTTAACCTGCTGCCACTGCAACCTGACCCTCAATAAAAAAAAAATTAAAAAAAATGCGCATGCGCGAAAGCTGCACGCTGCCTGTTTCGCTCCTCCAGCCTTTGAGGTCGCTTTTTGGCTGTTCGCTTACTGGTGTGTTTGGTGCTGTCTTGTTGAAACACCCATTTCAAGGGCATTTCCTTTACAGCACAAGGCAGTATGACCTCTTCAAGTATTTTGATATAAGCAAATTGATCCATGACCCCTGGTATACGATAAATAAGCCTGACACCATAGTAAAAGTAAAAGTTTAAACAATTTCCCTACGGGGATTAATAAAGTACTTCTGATTCTGATTCTGTAAGAGAAACAGCCCCATAAGTACAAGTTCAGTTACTGGGGTGACATCAAATTTACAGCACCTGTGTAAACCTGAGTATACATGCTGCACTGAAAACCAAAACAAAAAAAGACATAGCTTTGGTAGTTGAGTGCTTCTTTGTCCTTTGACCTCTTTAACCTTTTGATTTCGATTGATTGCTCTGGTTCTGTTTTTTGTTTTTGTATGGGACTCTGTGTGGTTGTGTGTGTGTGTGTGCATTAGTTTGTGTGTGTGTGTGTGTGTGTGTGTGTGTGTGTGTGTGTGTGTGTGTGTGTGTGTGTGTGTGTGTGTGTGTGTGTGTGCATGCGTGTGTGCATGAGTATGTGTGTGTGCTGGGGGCGTGAGGGTCTGTGGGCATAAGAAAGAGAGGGAGAGAGATGGGAATGTGCAAAATGTGGTGAGCAAAAAAAATACTTTTTTCCTGTGCACACACTTTGTCTTCTTCTCTGTGCACATACACACACACACAAATTATGTTCTCAATACACACATTCATACCACACTTTTACATCAATACCAACACACCAAGACCATTTTAGTTGTAATTATGTGTTTTACTGCCAAGCAATAGTCAGAAATGCAACAGAAAAAGATCTCAATGAAACAGTATGGAATAGAGCCCCCAGCCATATAGTGGAAAATGACGTGAAATGATAGGTAACAGATTTTTTTTTTCAAGTCAAAAGCTTCGATTGAGCTTCGAAAAAGTTGTCATATGCACAACATTGTTTTATGCCAAAATTAGAGTAGGGTCAAAAGTGTATGTTATAATGGGAGTCAATGGTACAAAAAATGTTCTGAGGAAATCCAGAGGAACTTTCTTTTCTACACAGTGTATCATAGCCCTGTTATTAAATCTAAGGTTGGACTTATAAAATTGTATAAAAACCCAAAATCTTAGAAAGTTTTGTCTCACTACCATTAACACAGGCAAAATTATAGAGTTTTTTCAAGTGAAAAGTGCACAAAATGTACCAAGGGAAGCATAAGGGTTAAAGGAAAAAAAGGGTATAGTTAATTTTGAAGCGTTGAAAGACATTCCTATAATTTTGTTAAATGTTTTTTTTGTTTCCAAAACTCATCTTTTTGATAAGTAAATAACTGAGTGTCATTATTCTAAAATCTGAGTGTTGTGATTTTATTGCATTAACCTGATAGTAGGGAATAATTTCATATTTAATGAGACACATAGACACTTTTGGTTTAAAATCGGTAGTGAAACTAAAACTCTAAAAGATGAATTTATTAGAGGTGAGTTTAAATCATTTCATGTGTTTCATGTAAAAAGAGATCCAAGATAATTATTAAAACTAAATTAATCAGGGTTAACAACGTTTGATAAAGAACCCAAAAGCCCTTCCCTAATCAGTATACCTACTAAGGGGAGTGCTACATACAGATAACCCCATGACAATCAGTTAAGCAACAATGTCTTTCAACATTTTGCAGAAGTCGAGGCTTCTGAAAAAAAAAAAAACGTTTTTGCATATTGTCAAATCATCCTTGAAGGCCTTATTTTTTATACTAAAGAATGAAGAGCCTCTAAAAGGTGAAATTCATCAGAGGTGAGTTTAAATAATTGAATGTGTTTCATGTAAAAAGGGATCCAAGATCATTATTAAAACTGAGTTAATAAGGGTTAACAACATTTGATAAAAAACCCAAAAGCCCTTCCCTAATCAATATATCTACTAAGGGGAGTGCTACATACAGATAACCTCATGACAATCAGTTAAGCAACAATGTCTTTCAACATTTTGCAGAAGTCGAGGCTTCTGAAAAAAAAACAAAAAACGTTTTTGCATATTGTCGAATCATCCTGGAAGGCCTTATTTTTTATACTAAAGAATGAAGAGCCTCTAAAAGGTGAAATTCATCAGAGGTGAGTTTAAATAATTGAATGTGTTTCAGGTAAAAAGGGATCCAGGATAATTATTAAAACTAAATTAATCAGGGTTAACAACGTTTGATAAAGAACCCAAAAGCCCTTCCCTAATCAATATATCTACTAAGGGGAGTGCTACATACAGATAACCTCATGACAATCAGTTAAGCAACAATGTCTTTCAACATTTTGCAGAAGTCGAGGCTTCTGAAAAAAAAAAACGTTTTTGCATATTGTCGAATCATCCTTGAAGGCCTTATTTTTTATACTAAAGAATGAAGAGCCTCTTTGAGCTTGCATTAATCTGAAAACATCATACTTTGGCTATAATGTCCAACCTTACCTGACCTATGTCATACACCTGACTCACCCAGGTGCGCTCTCTCACCTGCTGCCCCGCCCCCTCGCTCTGCATTCATTCAGACGCATTCACAGACCATGGGAAATCACAGAACTCTACCATGAACATTGTAACACTGTAACATTAGAAGCTGTGCCTTTAATAAATATTTGAAATAATATAAACAACAGTACTTGTACTTTTACTTTCAGTACTTGAGTTTTTACATACTTCTACTTGCAGTACTTAAGTACAAAACATTTAGAATACTTTAGTACTTTTACTTAAGTATGGTGTTTAAAGAACACTTCAACTTCTACTCAAGTCAATTTTTTTCATATAGCACTTGTACTTGTACTCCACTCCTTTACTCCAGTACTTTATACATCTCTGACCATACCTATTCTACTGCATCAGCTTTGTGGGAAAAACATTTCTCTTTATGCCAAATCATCACTGAAGGCTGTTTTTATCTTGTATTTTATAATGAACAAGGAATAAGCTCATCAAGCAGCACTAACAAGTCACTACATGATGAAGGGTACACTAAGACATAAACTAAGATATGAATAAAACAGCTATACATTTGTTCTATGTGTGTAAATACAAATGAAGTGAGGTGCATTCAAAAGAGAAGTTGAGTAATTGTTGCATCAGGCTCTTTCTGGAGCGCTCTTTTTTTTATTAAATTCTCTTTTTAAGTATTAAATTGATGCATCTGAGTTGTATATGAACACACTGTTCTTCTTTATCTTTACCTCCTGGGCACCTACTGGCAGACCCCAGAGGTCACCGGAGGGACTATATAGCCCATGTGGACAGGGAACACCTCCAGGTCCGCCAGGAGAAGCTGGAATTTGTTGCTAGGTAAAGGGGACGTCTGGAACGCCACGCTTAACCTGCTGCCACCGCTCCATGACCCCCAATAAGCATGAGGACATGGATGGATGGATGGATAATTTATGGATAGTCTTTCTAAACTCAATTTATCTATCTATCTAGTCCAATTTGATACAAAGTAAGGGTTGCCACCATAAAATACCATAAAATAATAATGCTTTTTTCAAAGTAGACTCAGAATAAAGAAGAATAAATGGCACGTCATCATGTACCACTGATTTCTTAATGATGTTTCTGAGAACAGGAACTGAGTTCCCTTTTTTGATGAAGATGATGATAAGGAGCTGTATATAAGATCTGGCGTTTCTCTTGTTCAGTGTCTCTGCACAGGACGATTGAATCCACAGATAGTGAGAAGGAGAAGAAGTCATTCTGCAGCAGGTTCTGATTTCCTTTACCGGACTCACAGTGTGTACAGGTTGTCTGTTCTCTACAGAATTATCATTAACGTGTCTGTCTCTCTGTATTTAAGGTAATCCCACTCTCCACCATGAAGTTACTGACTGTGTCCGCATTTCTTTGTGCCATGATAGCTCTGACCAGAGCTGCTGGTGAGTATTATGTATAAGAAATGCTGCAGATGAATGTATTGCACGATGACAATCAGGTTATTAACTCCAGTGTCAAACTTTGTAGCTCTTGGGCCGGCGATCGAAGCAGGTCATTGAACTTTTTTCTTTTTTCTTTCCTTGAGGAAAAGCTTATTGTATTGTGGTAGTTTATTTCTATTATTTTGCATTGTGTTTTTTATGTTCAATTAAATTTTATTTATTATATTACAAAGCGACTTATGAAAATGGAAACAATCAAGGTACAGTGCATCTATGTTAGTGCATCAATTACTTCAGTGACAGTTGTAGAGGGCGATACATGTGTCATGTCCAGTTGTTGGTAGTGTTGCAGAGGACGTCCTCTCTGTAGAGCTGGAGGTCTTCAAGAGGTCTGTGAAGGTAGAGAGGGACATCCACCAAAATTTGTTCTTTTGTTTCACTCTGCATAACCCACCAAACTTTCTCAGCAAATCGTGACTGGTCCCCATCTTGCCCTTTTGGCTGGTCTGAGTTCAATGGGAGATGCTTCCACTTCGTTTCAGAAGAAATGACTTGGGACAAAGCTGAGGTAATGAGTTTGACTTTGATTCAGTGCATTAAACTTTCACAGTATGTCTATTTGCTATAAATGGATGTTTGGTTATTGAGCTGCTGATTTGGTGTCTTCTTTTTTACTTTGTGCCTTCCTGTCTGTTCTCCACTGTAGTCAAACTGTCGCTGGATAGGTGGACACCTCGCATCCATTCACAGCATCCTGGAGTACAATGAGATTCAGAAACTGATTAGGCACGCCACTTATGAAGACAAATCAGCATGGGTCGGAGGCTCTGATGCACTAGGGGTATTTTATTCATTATTGCACAAGTTGCAAATACTACACATATTTATTGTATGTTATTTTATACAATATTAAACTATACTTATACTATATTTAATATCCATACCATATTATAGCATTATTATTTATACATTTCTACGTCATATACCATATTTCTCTTGAATGTGTAGAAGAATAATACTGGTTGTGGGTACTACATGCATATAGCTTTTCCCTTCAATTTTGACTTGAATTAGTTCTGTATTATTATTATTATCATTATTATTATTATTTCAAAAAAATACAAGCGGCTGAAATGAGCTTCCTTCGCAGGGTGGCTGGGCTCTCCCTTAGAGATAGGGTGAGAAGCTCGGCCATCTGTGAGGAGCTCAGAGTAGAACCGCTGCTCCTCCGCATCGAGAGGAACCAGTTAAGGTGGCTCAGGCATCTCGTAAGGATGCCTCCTGGACGTCTCCCTGGTGAGATGCTCTGGGCACGTCCCTCCGGGAGGCGGTCCCGGGGAAGACCCAGGACACGCTGGAGGGACTATGTCTCTCTGCTGGCCTGGGAACTCCTTGAGGTCCCCCTGGTAGAGCTGGATGAAGTGGCCGGGGAGAAGGAAGTCTGTGCTTCCCTGCTGAAGCTGCTGCCCCCACAATCCAATAACGTATAAAGCGGGAAAAGACGTGATTATTATTATTATTATTATTATTATTAGGAGTAGTAGTAGAGGTAGTAGTAGTAATATTGTTGTTGTTAGACCACCTTCCTCTTTGGGATTAGTAAAGACTACTTAAATATACTCCACTCCTCCTAAACTTCAATTTTCTTTTAGGAGGGTAATTGGTTCTGGAGCGATGGTACACGATTCAGTTATTCCAACTGGTGTCCTGGAGAACCCAATAACTTCCAAGGCCAGCAGAATTGCCTTCAGATCAATTATGGAGGTAAGAAATCATAGTGCTTTATCTAGGACTGACTTAATAATGTTCATTTTATTGTTAAAATTTGATGAATGATTGATGAATACCAGACAAAGAACTCATGTATCTCTGGATCAGATAATCTTGTTTCCATCACATCAGTAGTTCATCATCAATACAGTATTGCATCATTTACATGATTAACTGATATTAAAGCAAAGAGGGAGTGCTGTTGTTCATTACATTGTTTTTTTGTACTTGAAGCTGGAAAGTGCTGGGATGACCTCAGCTGTTCCACTCATAGACCGTCCGTCTGTGCCATGAAAATCTGATGATTCCTGTGCTGCCACAGAGACTTGAAAGCATCTTTCTTTTTCTTTTGAGTTTCTTCATCTCATTTCAAATCTGTATCGCTGTAACGCTGCTTAAGGAATGAAGCGACAAGTGACATAAACTGGAGCTGGACTGTCTCTTTGGCCTTGTGCTTTTTAATAAGAGCAGACTGAATGTGTTATGAGAAGAATGCCTTCTGCTAAGTGTACTGATATTTCTTCATTCAATAATAATAAAGGCTCAAGCATTGAACAAACTGGTCTGTCTGAAATATGTTATGACTATAGGGAGTTTGGTGTAGCGCAGTGAGCTTGGGTTTAATTCAAACTGCAGATAGAAGTTCAACATTGTGGTGCAAAGTTTGTTACATTCTAAGAAAGATGACAACCATTAATGTAACGTTAATGCAATGGTCATTAGAACACCTGTAAAGTGAAGTGATACATGTAGCTTCTACATTTCTACACAAAATAACGTGGGATGTGCTACTCACCTTCCAGGGCAACATAATAATAACACTTTCAAAATAAAGTGCTTCACAAGGCAATAAAAATAAGATAAATGATAGAAAGTAGAAATAAACGATAAAACAGACCAATGATAAATATAAATAATAAAAATATAATAAAATAATGCTATTTCCACACTGACATTATAATGGCTAAAATAAAGTAATCAATCTAAAACATGATTTATTTGTTTTAAATGTACAATTAAGATGTCATGATATCTTAGAAACCAGCAGATCTCAGTGTGCAGGATAGACAATCTTCTGTTTTTATGCTTGTGGTATATTTTCTTACAAGAACTTTATAATATTTAATTGTTCTTACCTGATGGCACAGTGGAATGTGAAGTGCATGTCTGAATGACCTTTTGACTTCTCTCTCTGAATAGAATATCATCTGTCTTTAGTTATGGCAAATTCAGCTATGAAAGACAACAATAGATGTTGGTCAATCGGCAATAAGCAGTAACAAAGTTACAAGTTCACTCTTGAAGCTGAACCATCGAAAAAAAAACGTCTTGCTCCTTTGGCTGCTTAATGTACCTGAGGGCCAGGTGGCTGTGACATCACCAACAACAATGATTAAAGGATCATTTCAGCATTTTTAAAGCTAAACTACTCTTAACATTGTCAGTATGGCTCTTATATCAGTGACAGTAACGATAACAAGACCTCAGGCGTGAGCCATTGTTCCACTCAACACTTTTTTTCCTTATCATCATGACTTGCATATTTGTGGCTATTGATTAAGACAACAACTGTGTTTTTTGTTTTTTTGCCCCAGAATGTTTTAAGGAAGTAAAAACGAAGTGAGGTACATTCAAAAGAGAAGTTGAGCAATTGTTGCATCAGGCTTCTTCTTTTTCTGCAAATGACTAAACTTTTTAATTATTTATTTATTGCACCTATTTCTTACCTCTGAGCCACGTCTCATGCCTCTTACTGAGTAGACATACTTTGTGTCCAGCAAAGTCAATTCCCAGGGTGGTGTCAGTCCCTTTCCTTGTTAATTTTGTTGTTGGTAAAATTCTTTGTTCTTCTTTTGGTTCACCTTATCCTTGCCGCATTTAATTACACACAATTGGTATAATGTCTATTTTGGGTAATTCTATCCTCCATTGCAGATGTTGTACTTGAGTGTTGTAGTCTGGTCAACATTCCAACCCTCACCTCTGGTCATGAGCTTTGGGAACTCTCCCCAAAAATGAGATCACACAAATGCAGGGTGTCTGGGCTCAGCCATAGATATAGAGTGATGAACTCGGATATCTGGAGGGAGCTCGGAGTAGAGCAGCTGCTGAGCTGCCTCCTGGGCACCGACTAGGTTAAACTGGCAGACCCAGAGGTCGCTGGAGGGACCATATAGCCCATGTGGCCTGGGAACACCTCTGGGTCCCCCAGGAGAAGCTGGAATGTGTTGCTGGGTAGAAGGATGTCAGGAACGCCATGCTTAACCTGCTGCCACCGCAACCTGACCCTCAATAAAAAAAAAAATTAAAAAAAATGCGCATGCGCGAAAGCTGCACGCTGCCTGTTTCGCTCCTCCAGCCTTTGAGGTCGCTTTTTGGCTGCTCGCTTACTGGTGTGTTTGGTGCTGTCTTGTTGAAACACCCATTTCAAGGGCATTTCCTTTACAGCACAAGGCAGTATGACCTCTTCAAGTATTTTGATATAAGCAAATTGATCCATGATCCCTGGTATACGATAAATAAGCCTGACACCATAGTAAAAGTAAAAGTTTAAACAATTTCCCTACGGGGATTAATAAAGTACTTTTGATTCTGTAAGAGAAACAGCCCCATAAGTACAAGTACAGTTACTGGGGTGACATCAAATTTACAGCACCTGTGTAAACCTGAGTATACATGATGCACTAAAAACCAAAACAAAAAAAGACATAGCTTTGGTAGTTGAGTGCTTCTTTGTCCTTTGACCTCTTTAACCTTTTGATTTCGATTGATTGCTCTGGTTCTGTTTTTTGTTTTTGTATGGGACTCTGTGTGGTTGTGTGTGTGTGTGTGTGTGCATTAGTTTGTGTGTGTGTGTGTGTGTGCATGCGTGTGTGCATGCGTGTGTGCATGAGTATGTGTGTGTGCAATAGTCGGAAATGCAACAGAAAAAGATCTCAATGAAACAGTATGGAATGGAGCCCCCAGCCATATAGTGGAAAATGACGTGAAATGATAGGTAACAGATTTTTTTTTTCAAGTCAAAAGCTTCGATTGAGCTTCGAAAAAGTTGTCATATGCACAACATTGTTTTATGCCAAAATTAGAGTAGGATCAAAAGTGTATGTTATAATGGGAGTTAATGGTACAAAAAATGTTCTGAGGAAATCCAGAGGAACTTTCTTTTCTACACAGTGTATCATAGCCCTGTTATTAAATCTAAGGTTGGTCTTATAAAATTGTATAAAAACCCAAAATCTTAGAAAGTTTTGTCTCACTACCATTAACACAGGCAAAATTATAGAGTTTTTTTCAAGTGAAAAGTGCACAAAATGTACCAAGGGAAGCATAAGGGTTAAAGGAAAAAAAGGGTATAGTTAATTTTGAAGCGTTGAAAGACATTCCTATAATTTTGTTAAATGTTTTTTTTGTTTCCAAAACTCATCTTTTTGATAAGTAAATAACTGAGTGTCATTATTCTAAAATCTGAGTGTTGTGATTTTATTGCATTAACCTGATAGTAGGGAATAATTTCATATTTAAAGAGACACATAGACACTTTTGGTTTAAAATCGGTAGTGAAACTAAAACTCTAAAAGATGAATTTATTAGAGGTGAGTTTAAATCATTTCACGTGTTTCATGTAAAAAGAGATCCAAGATAATTATTAAAACTAAATTAATCAGGGTTAACAACGTTTGATAAAGAACCCAAAAGCCCTTCCCTAATCAGTATACCTACTAAGGGGAGTGCTACATACAGATAACCTCATGACAATCAGTTAAGCAACAATGTCTTTCAACATTTTGCAGAAGTCGAGGCTTCTGAAAAAAAAAAACGTTTTTGCATATTGTCGAATCATCCTTGAAGGCCTTATTTTTTATACTAAAGAATGAAGAGCCTCTAAAAGGTGAAATTCATCAGAGGTGAGTTTAAATAATTGAATGTGTTTCATGTAAAAAGGGATCCAAAATCATTATTAAAACTGAGTTAATAAGGGTTAACAACATTTGATAAAAAACCCAAAAGCCCTTCCCTAATCAATATATCTACTAAGGGGAGTGCTACATACAGATAACCTCATGACAATCAGTTAAGCAACAATGTCTTTCAACATTTTGCAGAAGTCGAGGCTTCTGAAAAAAAAAAAAAAACGTTTTTGCATATTGTCGAATCATCCTTGAAGGCCTTATTTTTTATACTAAAGAATGAAGAGCCTCTAAAAGGTGAAATTCATCAGAGGTGAGTTTAAATAATTGAATGTGTTTCATGTAAAAAGGGATCCAAGATCATTATTAAAAATGAGTTAATCAGGGTTAACAACGTTTGATAAAGAACCCAAAAGCCCTTCCCTAATCAATATATCTACTAAGGGGAGTGCTACATACAGATAACCTCATGACAATCAGTTAAGCAACAATGTCTTTCAACATTTTGCAGAAGTCGAGGCTTCTGAAAAAAAAAACAACGTTTTTGCATATTGTCGAATCATCCTTGAAGGCCTTATTTTTATACTAAAGAATGAAGAGCCTCTTTGAGCTCGCATTAATCTGAAAACATCATACTTTGGCTATAATGTCCAACCTTACCTGACCTATGTCATACACCTGACTCACCCAGGTGCGCTCTCTCACCTGCTGCCCCGCCCCCTCGCTCTGCATTCATTCAGACGCATTCACAGACCATGGGAAATCACAGAACTCGACCATGAACATTGTAACACTGTAACATTAGAAGTTGTGCCTTTAATAAATATTTGAAATAATATAAACAACAGTACTTGTACTTTTACTTTCAGTACTTGAGTTTTTACATACTTCTACTTGCAGTACTTAAGTACAAAACATTTAGAATACTTTAGTACTTTTACTTAAGTATGGTGTTTAAAGAACACTTCAACTTCTACTCAAGTCAGTTTTTTCATATAGCACTTGTACTTGTACTCCACTCCTTTACTCCAGTACTTTATACATCTCTGACCATACCTATTCTACTGCATCAGCTTTGTGGGAAAAACATTTCTCTTTATGCCAAATCATCACTGAAGGCTGTTTTTATCTTGTATTTTATAATGAACAAGGAATAAGCTCATTAAGCAGCACTAACAAGTCACTACATGATGAAGGGTACACTAAGACATAAACTAAGATATGAATAAAACAGCTATACATTTGTTCTATGTGTGCAAATACAAATGAAGTGAGGTGCATTCAAAAGAGAAGTTGAGTAATTGTTGCATCAGGCTCTTTCTGGATCGCTCTTTTTTTTTATTAAATTCTCTTTTTAAGCATTAAATTGATGCATCTGTGTTGTATATGAACACACTGTTCTTCTTTATCTTTACCCCCTGGGCACCTACTGGCAGACCCCAGAGGTCACTGGAAGGACTATATAGCCCATGTGGCCAGGGAACACCTCCAGGTCCGCCAGGAGAAGCTGGAATTTGTTGCTAGGTAAAGGGGACGTCTGGAACGCCACGCTTAACCTGCTGCCACCGCTCCATGACCCCCAATAAGCATGAGGACATGGATGGATGGACTGGATAATTTATGGATAGTCTTTCTAAACTCAATTTATCTATCTATCTCGTCCAATTTCATACAAAGTAAGGGTTGCCACCATAAAATACCATAAAATAATAATGCTTTTTTTTAAGTAGACTCAGTATAAAGAATAAATGGCATGTTCAAAGTTAACATTAAACAAAGGAGGGTAAAAGATGACACGGTTGGGGTCAAGGTTAACCCAAAGGCCATGTCTATATACTACTGATTTCTTAATGATGTTTCTGAGAACAGGAACCGAGTTCCCTTTTTTGATGAAGATGATGAGGTAAGTAGCTGTATATAAGATCTGGCGTTTCTCTTGTTCAGTGTCTCTGCACAGGACGATTGAATCCACAGATAGTGAGAAGGAGAAGAAGTCATTCTGCAGCAGGTTCTGATTTCCTTTACCGGACTCACAGTGTGTACAGGTTGTCTGTTCTCTACAGAATTATCATTAACATGTCTGTCTCTCTGTATTTAAGGTAATCCCAGTCTCCACCATGAAGTTGCTGACTGTGTCCGCATTTCTTTGTGCCATGATAGCTCTGACCAGAGCTGCTGGTGAGTATTATATATAAGAAATGCTGCAGATGAATGTATTGCACGATGACAATCAGGTTATTAACTCCAGTGTCAAACTTTGTAGCTCTTGGGCCGCCGATCGAAACAGGTCAGTGAACTTTTTTCTATTTTCTTTCCTTGATAAAAGCTTTTTATTGTGGTAGTTTATTTAGATTATTTTGCATTGTGTTTTTTATGTTCAATTAAATTTTATTATATTACAAAGCGACTTATGAAAATGGAAACAATCAAGGTACAGTGCATCTATGTTAGTGCATCAATAACTTCAGTGACAGTTGTAGAGGGCGATACATGTGTCATGTCCAGTTGTTGGTAGTGTTGCAGAGGACGTCCTCTCTGTAGAGCTGGAGGTCTTCAGGAGGTATGTGAAGGTAGAGAGGGACATCCACCCAAATTTGTTCTTTTGTTTCACTCTGCATAACCCACCAAACTTTCTCAGCAAAGACTCACCTGGTCAATGGGTCCCCATCTTGCCCTTTTGGCTGGTCTGAGTTCAATGGGAGATGCTTCCACTTCGTTTCAAAAGAAATGACTTGGGACAAAGCTGAGGTAATGAGTTTGACTTTGATTCAGTGCATTAAACTTTCACAGTATGTCTATTTGCTATAAATGGATGTTTGGTTAATGAGCTGCTGATTTGGTGTCTTCTTTTTTTACTTTGTGCCTTCCTGTCTGTTCTCCACTGTAGTCAAACTGTCGCTGGATAGGTGGACACCTCGCATCCATTAACAACATCCTGGAGTACAATGAGATTCAGAAACTGATTAGGCGCGCCACTTATGCAGACAAATCAGCATGGGTCGGAGGCTCTGATGCACTAGGGGTATTTTATTCATTATTGCACAAGTTGCAAATACTACACATATTTATTGTATGTTATTTTATACAATATTAAACTATACTTATACTATATTTAATATTCCATACCATATTATAGCATTATTATTTATTCATTTCTACGTCATATACCATATTTCTCTTGAATGTGTAGAAGAATAATACTGGTTGTGGGTACTACATGCATATAGCTTTTCCCTTCAATTTTGACTTGAATTAGTTCTGTATTATCATTATTATTATTATTTAAAAAAAATACAAGCGGCTGAAATGAGCTTCCTTCGCAGGGTGGCTGGGCTCTCCCTTAGAGATAGGGTGAGAAGCTCGGCCATCTGTGAGAAGCTCAGAGTAGAACCGCTGCTCCTCCGCATCGAGAGGAACCAGTTAAGGTGGCTCAGGCATCTCGTAAGGATGCCTCCTGGACGTCTCTCTGGTGAGATGTTCCGGGCACGTCCCTCCGGGAGGCGGCCCCGGGGAAGACCCAGGACACGCTGGAGGGACTATGTCTCTCTGCTGGCCTGGGAACTCCTTGAGGTCCCCCTGGTAGAGCTGGATGAAGTGGACGGGGAGAAGGAAGTCTGTGCTTCCCTGCTGAAGCTGCTGCCCCCACAATCCAATAACGTATAAAGCGGGAAAAGACGTGATTATTATTAGTAGTAGTAGTAGAAGTAGAAGTAGTAGTAGTAGTAGTAGTAGTAATATTGTTGTTGTTAGACCACCTTCCTCTTTGGGATTAGTAAAGACTACTAAAATATACTCCACTCCTCCTAAACTTCAATTTTCTTTTAGGAGGGTAATTGGTTCTGGAGTGATGGTACACGATTCAGTTATTCCAACTGGTGTCCTGGAGAACCCAATAACCTCCAAGGCCAGCAGCATTGCCTTCAGATCAATCATGGAGGTAAGAAATCATAGTGCTTTATCTAGGACTGACTTAATAATGTTCATTTTATTGTTAAAATTTGATGAATGATTGATGAATACCAGACAAAGAACTCATGTATCTCTGGATCAGATAATCTTGTTTCCATCACATCAGTAGTTCATCATCAATACAGTATTGCATCATTTACATGATTAACTGATATTAAAGCAAAGAGGGGGTGCTGTTGTTCATTACATTGTTTTTTTGTACTTGAAGCTGGAAAGTGCTGGGATGACGTCAGCTGTTACGAGTATAGACCGTCCGTCTGTGCCAAGAAAATCTGATGGTTCCTGTGCTGCCACAGAGACTTGAAAGCATCTTTCTTTTTCTTTTGAGTTTCTTCATCTCATTTCAAATCTGTATGGCTGTAACGCTGCTTAAGGAATGAAGCGACAAGTGACATAAACTGGAGCTGGACTGTCTCTTTGGCCTTGTGCTTTTAAATAAGAGCAGACTGAATGTGTTATGAGAAGAATGCCTTCTGCTAAGTGTACTGATATTTCTTCATTCAATAATAATAAAGGCTCAAGCATTGAACAAACTGGTCTGTCTGAAATATGTTATGACTATAGGGAGTTTGGTGTAGCGCAGTGAGCTTGGGTTTAATTTAAACTGCAGATAGAAGTTCAACTTTGTGGTGCAAAGTTTGTTACATTCTAAGAAAGATGACAACCATTAATGTAACGTTAATGCAATGGTCATTAGAACACCTGTAAAGTGAAGTGATACATGTAGCTTCTACATTTCTACACAAAATAACGTGGGATGTGCTACTCACCTTCCAGGGCAACATAATAATAACACTTTCAAAATAAAGTGCTTCACAAGGCAATAAAAATAAGATAAATGATAGAAAGTAGAAATAAACAATAAAACAAACTTTTAAAACAGACCAATGATAAATATAAATAATAAAAATATAATAAAATAATGCTATTTCCACACTGACATTATAATGGCTAAAATAAAGTAATGAATCTAAAACATGATTTATTTGTTTTAAATGTACAATTAAGATGTCATGATATCTTAGAAACCAGCAGATCTCAGTTACAAGTTCACTCTTGAAGCTGAACCATCGGAAAAAAAAACGTCTTGCTCCTTTGGCTGCTTAATGTACCTGAGGGCCAGGTAGCTGTGACATCACCAACAACAATGATTAAAGGATCATTTCAGCATTTTTAAAGCTAAACTACTCTTAACATTGTCAGTATGACTCTTATATCAGTAACAGTAACGATAACAAGACCTCAGGCGTGAGCCATTGTTCCACTCAACACTTTTTTTCCTTATCATCATGACTTGCATATTTGTGGCTATTGATTAAGACAACAACTGTGTTTTTTGTTTTTTTGCCCCAGAATGTTTTGAGGAAGTAAAAACGAAGTGAGGTACATTCAAAAGAGAAGTTGAGCAATTGTTGCATCAGGCTTCTTCTTTTTCTGCAAATGACTAAACTTTTTAATTATTTATTTATTGCACCTATTTCTTACCTCTGAGCCACGTCTCATGCCTCTTACTGAGTAGACATACTTTGTGTCCAGCAAAGTCAATTCCCAGGGTGGTGTCAGTCCCTTTCCTTGTTAATTTTGTTGTTGGTAAAATTCTTTGTTCTTCTTTTGGTTCACCCTATCCTTGCCGCATTTAATTACACACAATTGGTATAATGTCTATTTTGGGTAATTCTATCCTCCATTGCAGATGTTGTACTTGAGTGTTGTAGTCTGGTCTACATTCCAAGCCTCACCTCTGGTCATGAGCTTTGGGAACTTTCCCCAAAAATGAGATCACACAAATGCAGGGTGTCTGGGCTCAGCCATAGATATAGAGTGATGAACTCGGATATCTGGAGGGAGCTCGGAGTAGAGCAGCTGCTGAGCTGCCTCCTGGGCACCGACTAGGTTAAACTGGCAGACCCAGAGGTCGCTGGAGGGACCATATAGCCCATGTGGCCTGGGAACACCTCTGGGTCCCCCAGGAGAAGCTGGAATGTGTTGCTGGGTAGAAGGATGTCAGGAACGCCATGCTTAACCTGCTGCCACTGCAACCTGACCCTCAATAAAAAAAAAATTTAAAAAAATGCGCATGCGCGAAAGCTGCACGCTGCCTGTTTCGCTCCTCCAGCCTTTGAGGTCGCTTTTTGGCTGTTCGCTTACTGGTGTGTTTGGTGCTGTCTTGTTGAAACACCCATTTCAAGGGCATTTCCTTTACAGCACAAGGCAGTATGACCTCTTCAAGTATTTTGATATAAGCAAATTGATCCATGACCCCTGGTATACGATAAATAAGCCTGACACCATAGTAAAAGTAAAAGTTTAAACAATTTCCCTACGGGGATTAATAAAGTACTTCTGATTCTGATTCTGTAAGAGAAACAGCCCCATAAGTACAAGTTCAGTTACTGGGGTGACATCAAATTTACAGCACCTGTGTAAACCTGAGTATACATGCTGCACTGAAAACCAAAACAAAAAAAGACATAGCTTTGGTAGTTGAGTGCTTCTTTGTCCTTTGACCTCTTTAACCTTTTGATTTCGATTGATTGCTCTGGTTCTGTTTTTTGTTTTTGTATGGGACTCTGTGTGGTTGTGTGTGTGTGTGTGCATTAGTTTGTGTGTGTGTGTGTGTGTGTGTGTGTGTGTGTGTGCATGCGTGTGTGCATGAGTATGTGTGTGTGCTGGGGGCGTGAGGGTCTGTGGGCATAAGAAAGAGAGGGAGAGAGATGGGAATGTGCAAAATGTGGTGAGCAAAAAAAATACTTTTTTCCTGTGCACACACTTTGTCTTCTTCTCTGTGCACATACACACACACACAAATTATGTTCTCAATACACACATTCATACCACACTTTTACATCAATACCAACACACCAAGACCATTTTAGTTGTAATTATGTGTTTTACTGCCAAGCAATAGTCAGAAATGCAACAGAAAAAGATCTCAATGAAACAGTATGGAATAGAGCCCCCAGCCATATAGTGGAAAATGACGTGAAATGATAGGTAACAGATTTTTTTTTTCCAAGTCAAAAGCTTCGATTGAGCTTCGAAAAAGTTGTCATATGCACAACATTGTTTTATGCCAAAATTAGAGTAGGGTCAAAAGTGTATGTTATAATGGGAGTCAATGGTACAAAAAATGTTCTGAGGAAATCCAGAGGAACTTTCTTTTCTACACAGTGTATCATAGCCCTGTTATTAAATCTAAGGTTGGACTTATAAAATTGTATAAAAACCCAAAATCTTAGAAAGTTTTGTCTCACTACCATTAACACAGGCAAAATTATAGAGTTTTTTCAAGTGAAAAGTGCACAAAATGTACCAAGGGAAGCATAAGGGTTAAAGGAAAAAAAGGGTATAGTTAATTTTGAAGCGTTGAAAGACATTCCTATAATTTTGTTAAATGTTTTTTTTGTTTCCAAAACTCATCTTTTTGATAAGTAAATAACTGAGTGTCATTATTCTAAAATCTGAGTGTTGTGATTTTATTGCATTAACCTGATAGTAGGGAATAATTTCATATTTAATGAGACACATAGACACTTTTGGTTTAAAATCGGTAGTGAAACTAAAACTCTAAAAGATGAATTTATTAGAGGTGAGTTTAAATCATTTCATGTGTTTCATGTAAAAAGAGATCCAAGATAATTATTAAAACTAAATTAATCAGGGTTAACAACGTTTGATAAAGAACCCAAAAGCCCTTCCCTAATCAGTATACCTACTAAGGGGAGTGCTACATACAGATAACCCCATGACAATCAGTTAAGCAACAATGTCTTTCAACATTTTGCAGAAGTCGAGGCTTCTGAAAAAAAAAAAAAACGTTTTTGCATATTGTCAAATCATCCTTGAAGGCCTTATTTTTTATACTAAAGAATGAAGAGCCTCTAAAAGGTGAAATTCATCAGAGGTGAGTTTAAATAATTGAATGTGTTTCATGTAAAAAGGGATCCAAGATCATTATTAAAACTGAGTTAATAAGGGTTAACAACATTTGATAAAAAACCCAAAAGCCCTTCCCTAATCAATATATCTACTAAGGGGAGTGCTACATACAGATAACCTCATGACAATCAGTTAAGCAACAATGTCTTTCAACATTTTGCAGAAGTCGAGGCTTCTGAAAAAAAAACAAAAAACGTTTTTGCATATTGTCGAATCATCCTGGAAGGCCTTATTTTTTATACTAAAGAATGAAGAGCCTCTAAAAGGTGAAATTCATCAGAGGTGAGTTTAAATAATTGAATGTGTTTCAGGTAAAAAGGGATCCAGGATAATTATTAAAACTAAATTAATCAGGGTTAACAACGTTTGATAAAGAACCCAAAAGCCCTTCCCTAATCAATATATCTACTAAGGGGAGTGCTACATACAGATAACCTCATGACAATCAGTTAAGCAACAATGTCTTTCAACATTTTGCAGAAGTCGAGGCTTCTGAAAAAAAAAAACGTTTTTGCATATTGTCGAATCATCCTTGAAGGCCTTATTTTTTATACTAAAGAATGAAGAGCCTCTTTGAGCTTGCATTAATCTGAAAACATCATACTTTGGCTATAATGTCCAACCTTACCTGACCTATGTCATACACCTGACTCACCCAGGTGCGCTCTCTCACCTGCTGCCCCGCCCCCTCGCTCTGCATTCATTCAGACGCATTCACAGACCATGGGAAATCACAGAACTCTACCATGAACATTGTAACACTGTAACATTAGAAGCTGTGCCTTTAATAAATATTTGAAATAATATAAACAACAGTACTTGTACTTTTACTTTCAGTACTTGAGTTTTTACATACTTCTACTTGCAGTACTTAAGTACAAAACATTTAGAATACTTTAGTACTTTTACTTAAGTATGGTGTTTAAAGAACACTTCAACTTCTACTCAAGTCAATTTTTTTCATATAGCACTTGTACTTGTACTCCACTCCTTTACTCCAGTACTTTATACATCTCTGACCATACCTATTCTACTGCATCAGCTTTGTGGGAAAAACATTTCTCTTTATGCCAAATCATCACTGAAGGCTGTTTTTATCTTGTATTTTATAATGAACAAGGAATAAGCTCATCAAGCAGCACTAACAAGTCACTACATGATGAAGGGTACACTAAGACATAAACTAAGATATGAATAAAACAGCTATACATTTGTTCTATGTGTGTAAATACAAATGAAGTGAGGTGCATTCAAAAGAGAAGTTGAGTAATTGTTGCATCAGGCTCTTTCTGGAGCGCTCTTTTTTTTATTAAATTCTCTTTTTAAGTATTAAATTGATGCATCTGAGTTGTATATGAACACACTGTTCTTCTTTATCTTTACCTCCTGGGCACCTACTGGCAGACCCCAGAGGTCACTGGAAGGACTATATAGCCCATGTGGACAGGGAACACCTCCAGGTCCTAGGAGAAGCTGGAATTTGTTGCTAGGTAAAGGGGACGTCTGGAACGCCACGCTTAACCTGCTGCCACCGCTCCATGACCCCCAATAAGCATGAGGACATGGATGGATGGATGGATAATTTATGGATAGTCTTTCTAAACTCAATTTATCTATCTATCTAGTCCAATTTGATACAAAGTAAGGGTTGCCACCATAAAATACCATAAAATAATAATGCTTTTTTCAAAGTAGACTCAGAATAAAGAATAAATGGCACGTCATCATGTACCACTGATTTCTTAATGATGTTTCTGAGAACAGGAACTGAGTTCCCTTTTTTGATGAAGATGATGATAAGGAGCTGTATAAAAGATCTGGCGTTTCTCTTGTTCAGTGTCTCTGCACAGGACGATTGAATCCACAGATAGTGAGAAGGAGAAGAAGTCATTCTGCAGCAGGTTCTGATTTCCTTTACCGGACTCACAGTGTGTACAGGTTGTCTGTTCTCTACAGAATTATCATTAACGTGTCTGTCTCTCTGTATTTAAGGTAATCCCACTCTCCACCATGAAGTTACTGACTGTGTCCGCATTTCTTTGTGCCATGATAGCTCTGACCAGAGCTGCTGGTGAGTATTATGTATAAGAAATGCTGCAGATGAATGTATTGCACGATGACAATCAGGTTATTAACTCCAGTGTCAAACTTTGTAGCTCTCGAAGCAGGTCAGTGAACTCTTTTTTCTTTCCTTGAGAAAAAGCTTATTGTATTGTGGTAGTTTATTTCTATTACTTTGCATTGTGTTTTTTATGTTCAATTAAATTTTATTTATTATATTACAAAGCGACTTATGAAAATGGAAACAATCAAGGTACAGTGCATCTATGTTAGTGCATCAATAACTTCAGTGACAGTTGTAGAGGGCGATACATGTGTCATGTCCAGTTGTTGGTAGTGTTGCAGAGGACGTCCTCTCTGTAGAGCTGGAGGTCTTCAGGAGGTCTGTGAAGGTAGAGAGGGACATCCACCAAAATTTGTTCTTTTGTTTCACTATGCATAACCCACCAAACTTTCTCAGCAAAGAATCACCTGGTCAATGGGTCCCCATCTTGCCCTTTTGGCTGGTCTGAGTTCAATGGGAGATGCTTCCACTTCGTTTCAGAAGAAATGACTTGGGACGAGGCTGAGGTAATGAGTTTGACTTTGATTCAGTGCATTAAACTTTCACAATATGTCTATTTGCTATAAATGGATGTTTGGTTAATTAGCTGCTGATTTGGTGTCTTCTTTCTTACTTTGTGCCTTCCTGTCTGTTCTCCACTGTAGTCAAACTGTCGCTGGATAAGTGGACACCTCGCATCCATTCACAGCATCCTGGAGTACAATGAGATTCAGAATCTGATTAGGCACGCCACTTATGAAGACAAACCAGCATGGGTCGGAGGCTCTGATGCACTAGGGGTATTTTATTCATTATTGCACAAGTTGCAAATACTACACATATTTATTGTATGTTATTTTATACAATATTAAACTATACTTATACTATATTTAATATTCCATACCATATTATAGCATTATTATTTATACATTTCTACGTCATATACCATATTTCTCTTGAATGTGTAGAAGAATAATACTGGTTGTGGGTACTACATGCATATAGCTTTTCCCTTCAATTTTGATTTAAATTAGTCCTGTATTATTATTATTATTATCATTATTATTATTATTTTAAAAAAATACAAGTGGCTGAAATGAGCTTCCTTAGCAGGGTGGCTGGGCTCTCCCTTAGAGATAGGGTGAGAAGCTCGGCCATCTGTAAGGAGCTCAGAGTAGAACCGCTGCTCCTCCGCATCGAGAGGAACCAGTTAGGGTGGCTCAGGCATCTCGTAAGGATGCCTCCTGGACGTCTCCCTGGTGAGATGTTCCGGGCACATCCCTCCGGGAGGCGGCCCCGGGGAAGACCCAGGACATGCTGGAGGGACTATGTCTCTCTGCTGGCCTGGGAACTCCTTGAGGTCCCCCTGGTAGAGCTGGATGAAGTGGACGGGGAGAAGGAAGTCTGTGCTTCCCTGCTGACGCTGCTGCCCCCACAATCCAATAACGTATAAAGCGGGAAAAGACGTGATTATTATTATTAGTAGTAGTAGTAGTAGAAGTAGTAGTAGTAATATTGTTGTTGTTAGACCACCTTCCTCTTTGGGATTAGTAAAGACTACTTAAATATACTCCACTCCTCCTAAACTTCAATTTTCTTTTAGGAGGGTAATTGGTTCTGGAGTGATGGTACACGATTCAGTTATTCCAACTGGTGTCCTGGAGAACCCAATAACCTCCAAGGCCAGCAGCATTGCCTTCAGATCAATCATGGAGGTAAGAAATCATAGTGCTTTATCTAGGACTGACTTAATAATGTTCATTTTATTGTTAAAATTTGATGAATGATTGATGAATACCAGACAAAGAACTCATGTATCTCTGGATCAGATAATCTTGTTTCCATCACATCAGTAGTTCATCATCAATACAGTATTGCATCATTTACATGATTAACTGATATTAAAGCAAAGAGGGGGTGCTGTTGTTCATTACATTGTTTTTTTGTACTTGAAGCTGGAAAGTGCTGGGATGACGTCAGCTGTTACGCGTATAGACCGTCCGTCTGTGCCATGAACATCTGTTGATTCCTGTGCTGCCACAGAGACTTGAAAGCATCTTTCTTTTTCTTTTGAGTTTCTTCATCTCATTTCAAATCTGTATCGCTGTAACGCTGCTTAAGGAATGAAGCGACAAGTGACATAAACTGGAGCTGGACTGTCTCTTTGGCCTTGTGCTTTTAAATAAGAGCAGACTGAATGTGTTATGAGAAGAATGCCTTCTGCTAAGTGTACTGCTATTTCTTCATTCAATAATAATAAAGGCTCAAGCATTGAACAAACTGGTCTGTCTGAAATATGTTATGACTATAGGGAGTTTGGTGTTGCGCAGTGAGCTTGGGTTTAATTCAAACTGCAGATAGAAGTTCAACTTTGTGGTGCAAAGTTTGTTACATTCTAAGAAAGATGACAACCATTAATGTAACGTTAATGCAATGGTCATTAGAACACCTGTAAAGTGAAGTGATACATGTAGCTTCTACATTTCTACACAAAATAACGTGGGATGTGCTACTCACCTTCCAGGGCAACATAATAATAACACTTTCAAAATAAAGTGCTTCACAAGGCAATAAAAATGAGATAAATGATAGAAAGTAGAAATAAACAATAAAATAAACTTTGAAAACAGACCAATGATAAATATAAATAATAAAAATATAATAAAATAATGAAGTGGTAAAAATAAAACCTTAACATTCATTACGTAAATATATAAATTTTGTTTTTTTTAAATTCTGGGGTAGGGCTCTCGCAGACCTCCCAAATGTCTACGTCATGGTTCTGTCATTGGTTACAACTGTAGGCAGGAAGCTAGTTAGCAAGGCATGCTAACGATGCAGCTCATGTGAAATCCAAGAGGCAAGCTCTGAAACTGGGAAATGAAGCCAATGCAGAAGTCCTGAAAACTGTAATTTCTCAAGTGGCCACTTGAGACAGGCTGCGGGAGTGAGACAGTGTCCATAAGTGGCAGTATTAAAATGCCTAGTTTCAGAAATAAACATGTTTACAGCCTGGTTACAGGTTTTGGTCTCTACGTGGTCTGAATGCTTTAAAAAAAATGTACGCTTTGTTTTTGAAAAAGGTTATAAGCGAAGCTAAGCTGCTATGATAGGGAAGCTGTGACTGTTGTGGGGTCATCAAGTCAAAATTATCTTTGGGCTGGGCTGTTAGGCAGTGAGTGACGTAGACAAAGCCAGCTGCTTTTAAAGTGAGGATAAAAACAGTAGGCACCATTAATTATTGCATCATGACATCAATAATAATAGATAATAGCTGTTGATCTTGTGCAGTGGCCTCGACCGTGGCCTCTACATACCGCAAGTAATCACAGACAGATCCAAAATAGTGCTAAAGGGCTTGCAGTGTTTCGTATAAATGTTTCTTACAACCTGAAAATTCAGTATTATTCTTGCATCTATTCGTGCATCTATGCTGCATGTATTACATGTTTTAATGTAGAGTTTGACAAAATAGGGGCCCCCAAATAGCCTCTTGCATGGGGCCCCCGGACAGCTAGAAATGTCCCTGGAGTCAGGTGTTTAAATGTTGGAGAAATGACATGCATACATTTTATTCCACCTGTTTTCCCGTGATAACGAGATAATTAATTCGAGATCTTGAGAAAACAAAACGATATTAAATCAAGTGTGTCCGTATTACAGAATGTACGGCCAATGCATCCATGATACGGGGCGAGCAAACTTATTACGCCACTGTAAAATCCCTTTGATCCATAATTTCTGACAAAGGTTTGTACACTTGATCTCGGGACTGGAGTGAGGATTAGCCAAAGTGCATCAACCTTTGTCAGAAATTATGGATCAGAGAGATTTTACACTAGAGTAAATATTGCACATAATGCCTTTTTCAATTCAAAATCATGAACTTTGAGGCTGAATTGTTCCAAAATGATGCAGTAAATATGCTTGATACTAAGTGGGGGAACAGTCAGGATGGTCCTGAGATCAAGTGTATCAACCTTTGTGAAAAATTATGGATCAAAGGGATTTTACAGTGGTAATAGGTTTGCTCCCTCTGTGTCATGGACTACATGCATTTGCCGTACATTCTGTAATACTTGATTTAATACACTAGACCAGTGGTTCCCAACCTATGGGTCGCGACCCCATAATGGGGTCGCCAAAGATCCACGTGGGGTCGCGAAGCCCTCCTGATTTTGAGGGGTTTAATTTTTAATAACCACAATTTAATAACCATAATAAATAAATGACAAAGCATTTCATTATTATGTGAAAAAGCAACAACATTGAAGTACAACAATTAACATTTATTCTGTTTAAAGTAGCCTAACTAAAGTGACTAAATTATTTTTCGCATATCACGTCACTGCCTCTCGTGCAGTCGCCCTTTTTCTAGCAACTTACTGAGCTAAGGGGAAAGATGGCTACGCGGCAGGTTGGAGAGACTGCAGAGGAATGTGTTAAAAAAAAGAAAGAGAGGATACCAAGAAAGATTTATAGAGTTTGGGTTCGTAGAAGCAATGGATAAAGTTCGAGCTGAATGTATTTTTTGCCATGACAAACTGGCGAACGAAAGTTTGAAGCCCTGCAAGCTAAAACGACACCAGACCACAAAACATCCAGAGACGGTGGGAAAACCGAAGGAGTTTTTTCTAAGAAAAAAGGAGCTCCTTGTTGCCAACAGGCCACAATAGACAGAATGACAGGAAACGTTGAGAAGACACTCATCGAAAAGCTGAAGACAGGGGGGGGGGGCGCCCAAAGCTTACAATGCTAAAAATATGGGTCCCTGAAAATAAAGGTTGGGAACCACTGCACTAGACTATCGTTTTGTTTTCTCGACATCTCGAATGAATTAATTCATTATCACGGGAAAACGGGTGAAATAAAATGTATATATGTATGACCTTTTAGGGCTTCCGTAAATCACACTGCTGTGCTCATAGACATACATACATAGACGCCGCATTTAGGGCTGAATCGTACGTAAACGGCGCCGCCATATTGGTTAGGGCAGATCTGCCGGTAAACTAATACAAGGAAATGGACTGAACTTCATAAAGCGCCTTTCTACAAAGTTCTTTAGGTTAATGCCTCTTACACACCCATTCACAGACACACACTAATATATCTGGGAAACAAACAGGCACCAAAAACAACGCATGTAACTTTTAAAGTGATGATTATAAATGTTTACTCCTTATGTAAGCACCAAACCAACGTATGTATGTTTCTAATGCTGAGTGTTTACAGCTACTAATGTGTGTAACACTGTTATATAATATTTATATTTAACATTTAATCTGTGTCTGTATGTGACATTAGGGTTTCTGAATAAAGAGCACTAACGTGTACATACATACACACACACACACACACACACATATATATATATATATATGCTTGATAAAATGGGAATTTACAACTTCAAATCAAACTTTTGTCCACAAGTTTTCTGACATAAACAGCAGAAATATCTATCTCTAGTTTATTTTTACATGTAGAAACATTGTTGAAGAGTTCATTTGCACAAGCCAGAAACCCTGGTGTCTATTCTTGCTTCTTTTTTATGAAAAATGAACCAACTGTGTCCAGATTTTTTCTTACACAAAATTCCCTAAAAGCACAAAAAAAAGGCACATTTTAAACTGTAATTTTTTATGCAATCTTTAACAATAAACCTCACTGTGTATGTTTAGCTCTGCACATCAGTGTGACTTCAACCTAACAGCATGCCTGTGCATTGAGGTAGGAAGTTATGAGTACAGAATATTCCCAGTGGTCATGAACGCCTCACCGAGCATACAGTCAAGTTTGTCGGAACAGTGTTTAGACGCTCAGGTAACCGGAGACTGCGCATGATCCAACAAAACTCAAGAACAACTTTAAACTGTTTTTCCGTCACGCGGAGAAAGAAGAGTCAAAGCCAGTCGCTCGTGTTTTGGGATGTGTTGTGGCTGTTTGCTGGTTGCCGCTCTGCTCTCTTGTTGTGCAGGTATGTGTTTTCTGTCTTTCAGAAATTATGCAAATCTTTGTTTTATTGTGAAACAAACAGCTGTAACGTGTCAAAGTCTAAAGGACAAACAAGAGGCAGGTGTCTGTTAAAGCTCATTCATTCTCTGCAGCCAGGATCTGGACTCAAAGACAAAGAAACATGATCACATCTGTCTGCCAGATATTTTAGAGCTCATTTTAAGATTGCATACTCTTTGCAAATCAGGCCCCGAGACCTGAAAATCAAAATCAGGACTGCAAACTCTTTTTTTTTTTTTTTGTTGAGACCCTTAAGGACTACAGAAGACATTTCCCCTGGAAACATCTCAAATTTGCTTCGACTGAAATGTGAATTCCATGATACAAATCAAGAAAAACAGGGAAACCAGACGGAAAGTTGTAAAATTGCAGCACTTCAGATTTAACGTGTGGCCTGACCTCTATGTTAGGAACAACAGGACTAAAGTAGCAAACAATATAAAGTTAAGTACAATGCTGTAGGATTACTTTCACTTTTGATACTTGATTTATATTTTGCCAGTAATACTAATAATCATAATAATAAGAAACTACGACTACAAAACAACTTTTACTTGTAACATCAGTATTAGTACAGTGTTTTTTCACTGTGGACTGAATGTGCGCTGTAAATTTCCAACACACAGTGTTTATACTCTGTATTTTTCCATCGCAGCTTCTGCCGAATGGAATTTTTTTTTATTTATTTAAACACGGAGCTCGTGAAACTTGAAACTCTTGGCTGCCGGCCAAAGGTTGCACAAGTCTTTGTTCCCGGGTTCCTGTTGGTCGAGATTCTTCTAATTCAGATGCAGGCTTAACCCACACGGATGCAGGGCTGTGGGAGGATGACTCATCATTTAGCCTTTTATTTCACCAAGCTCTCACCAACCACTAAAAGTCAGTCCCACATTTACTCTTCTCCTCTGCCATCATGTCCATAGAGGCTACTGAGCCCGGTTACCTCCTCTTCTTCTTTCTGGTAGTCCATAACGCCTGTTGGTACAAACACTCAGTTCGTCAGCTTGGCGGTGAGCTCAGAGCGACGGGGACCCGCTAAGCTGACGAACTGATCTAACAGCAGCTACAGCTGTCAGCAGTTTACTTCAGCCCAGCTCGGCGTCTGTCTTTCAGCTTTTTATTTCACCAAGCTCTCACCAACCACTAAAAGTCAGTCCCACATTTACTCTTGTCCGGCGGCTTCTTGCTCGCTCACTCTCTCCTTTTCTCTTCTTAACTTCCTCCGTCAGCGTCCTCTTCACTCTCTGCTCCTCTGCCATTTTGTCCATAGAGGCTACTGAGCCCGGTTACCTCCTCTTCTTCTTCCTGGTAGTCCATAACGCCTGTTGGTACAAACACGTCGCTCTGAGCTCACCGCCAAGCTGACGAACTGATCTAACAGCAGCTACAGCTGTCAGCAGTTTACTTCAGCCCAGCTCGGCGTCTGTCTTTCAGCCTTTTATTTCACCAAGCTCTCACCAACCACTAAAAGTCAGTCCCACATTTACTCTTGTCCGGCGGCTTCTTGCTCGCTCACTCTCTCCTTTTCTCTTCTTAGCTTCCTCCGTCAGCGTCCTCTTCACTATCTTCTCCTCTGCCATCATGTCCATAGAAGCTGCTGAGCCTGGTTACCTCCTCTTCTTCTTCCTGGTAGTCCATAACGCCTGTTGGTAGAAACACGTCGCTCTGAGCTCACCGCCAAGCTGACGAACTGATCTAACAGCAGCTACAGCTGTCAGCAGTTTACTTCAGCCCAGCTCGGCGTCTGTCTTTCAGCCTTTTATTTCACCAAGCTCTCACCAACCACTAAAAGTCAGTCCCACATTTACTCTTGTCCGGCGGCTTCTTGCTCGCTCACTCTCTCCTTTTCTCTTCTTAGCTTCCTCCGTCAGCGTCCTCTTCACTCTCTGCTCCTCTGCCATTTTGTCCATAGAGGCTACTGAGCCCGGTTACCTCCTCTTCTTCTTCCTGGTAGTCCATAACGCCTGTTGGTACAAACACGTCGCTCTGAGCTCACCGCCAAGCTGACGAACTGATCCAACAGCAGCTACAGCTGTCAGCAGTTTACTTCAGCCCAGCTCGGCGTCTGTCTTTCAGCCTTTTATTTCACCAAGCTCTCACCAACCACTAAAAGTCAGTCCCACATTTACTCTTGTCCGGCGGCTTCTTGCTCGCTCACTCTCTCCTTTTCTCTTCTTAGCTTCCTCCGTCAGCGTCCTCTTCACTCTCTTCTGTGCTTGTCAGACACTAATTTCTATCTCAAATTTTTGTGTTTTCCTAGGAGAATCCTTGGTGGATGGTCCACCAGAGAAGGTCCTGGCCTTTGCTGGCGGGGATGTCATTCTTCCCTGCAGTTACAACATTACGGACAACAATGATTTTCCAACGGTGGAGTGGTCCAAGGAAGGCCTGCAGCCCAGTGTCGTCTTCCTGTACCGGGATGGCTGTGAGACTCATGAGATGAAGAATCCGGCCTTCGAGTACAGGACGAGCTTCATCAATAAAGAACTGCAAAACGGAAACATCTCATTGAGGATCTCCAACGTGCAGCTGTCTGATGCAGGGAAATACAAATGCAAGAGGCTCTGGAAGAATGCTCCGTGGGACATTACAACGGTGGAGCTTGTTGTGGGTATGTCCTAAGTTTATTTATACATAGTTTGCAAAGGTCTTGCAGCTGGATAATAGTCATCTAAAACCTCTCTGTTTATATAATGAAGTAGAGGGCTGCAGAGGCCTGAAAGTTGGGTCCTTGCCAAGAGGATCTATTAAGGCCAGAGACCAGTTGAATCCAATTCATTCCAGCTTCACTCTTATCTTGCTGGCTTCATTCAGACCAGAGTTCAATCAGTCCTTGTTCATTCAAGTGACCATGATACAGCTCCGTCCATTCAGACCTGAGCCTGATCCAGCTCGAGTCTAGCAGGAACCAATTCTTATTCCGCAAAACTTTGTGACCTAAGCTAGTTTTTGATGTATATAACCTGAGCTGTTTAAAATACTCTCATGTAAACCACATACACTCAAGAGATGCAAAGCAGCACGAAGCCAAACAGCGATAGTAAAAGAAAAATCAATGCTGAGCACCGTCCAGCCTGTTTATTCAGCCAGTATTTTTAAAGGAAACCTTCCTTTCCATGACGTCTCCTTGACCACTCTCAGTACATCAATACAGATACTAACAAACAGCTGTAAGCTTAATGTTGCTGTGTAAAATGCATCTCAGTCTTTTGACAGGGCCGAGGAAAGTGTCAGGCGGGAGTCTACTGTTAACATTTTATAGATTATTATGTTTGCAGACATGATACATAGATTATTTAATGCTGGAAATATTTAGTTATTTAAGTTATTTGCTGTGATTTCTTTTTTAATTACATGGTTTGGATCAGTGTGATTGCATACTTAATTACAATGATTAGATTGAATAACATTATATTGTTCTCAATAGCTCGCTAAAAGTAAATTCAAGAGCGTCACCTAAAGTATGTTTTAGGTCAGGTGGTGACGCCTGTTTGAGTAGTTTGTTATTATCCTGTTTCCACCCACATGACATGAATGATTTGGACTTTCTTTTGAACAGGTATTCGATGAAGCATTAAAACATTCCTGTTTTTATAGGTGTGGTTTCTGAGCCGAAACTCTCAGTCGTTTCAGCTGAGAGTGGAGGAGTGACTCTTCAGTGTGAGGCCAAATGCGGGTTACCAGAGCTGGAGGTCACGTTTCTGGATGATCGGGGAAACATAATTCCTGCTGATGATGCAAGACTTCACGGTACCACTGTGACACGAAGAGTGGCTCTCCAGGATGCTACCAACAGGTTCAGATTGAGTCTATTACTTACTTTATATCAGGGGTCGGCAATTAGCGGCCCGCGGGCCAAAACTGGCCCGCCATCAATTATATCTGGCCCGCTAGATGACGTTGATCTATTTTTAAATATATCTTTTAAACTAAAATTCCACAGATTTCGTCATCCCCCCACCCGCAAAGCATGGTCATGGCCCGCGATGGATTTGTACGAAAAAAAATTGGCCCCGGTCCAAACTTATTTGCCGACCCCTGCTTTATATAATGTCATTTAGGGCAGCGTTGAGTAGAAATTTGCATTTTAGTGATTTAGCGTCCCCAATTTGGTGATATGGTGGTAAATATGTTCAACTGTACAACTTTGCTAACAGCCAATCATCAACCAGGTCCCCAGCAGCAGCTGATATCAGCGACTAGTCCAGCAGCGGCTGATATCAGCGACTAGTCCAGCAGCGGCTGATATCAGCGACTAGTCCAGCGGCGGCTGATATCAGCGACTAGTCCAGCAGCGGCTGATATCAGAGACTAGTCCAGCAGCGGCTGATATCAGAGACTAGTCTAGCAGCGGCTGATATCAGCGACTAGTCCAGCAGCGGCTGATATCAGCGACTAGTCCAGCAGCGGCTGATATCAGAGACTAGTCCAGCAGCGGCTGATATCAGCGACTAGTCCAGCAGCGGCTGATATCAGCGACTAGTCTAGCAGCAGCGGCTGATATCAGAGACTAGTCCAGCAGCGGCTGATATCAGCGACTAGTCTAGCAGCGGCTGATATCAGAGACTAGTCTAGCAGCGGCTGATATCAGAGACTAGTCCAGCAGCGGCTGATATCAGCGACTAGTCTAGCAGCGGCTGATATCAGAGACTAGTCCAGCAGCGGCTGATATCAGCGACTAGTCTAGCAGCGGCTGATATCAGAGACTAGTCCAGCAGCGGCTGATATCAGCGACTAGTCTAGCAGCGGCTGATATCAGAGACTAGTCCAGCAGCGGCTGATATCAGAGACTAGTCTAGCAGCGGCTGATATCAGCGACTAGTCCAGCAGCGGCTGATATCAGAGACTAGTCCAGCAGCGGCTGATATCAGAGACTAGTCCAGCAGCGGCTGATATCAGTGACTAGTCCAGCAGCGGCTGATATCAGAGACTAGTCCAGCAGCGGCTGATATCAGAGACTAGTCCAGCAGCGGCTGATATCAGAGACTAGTCCAGCAGCGGCTGATATCAGCGACTAGTCCAGCAGCGGCTGATATCAGAGACTAGTCCAGCAGCAGCTGATATCAGCGACTAGTCTAGCAGCGGCTGATATCAGAGACTAGTCCAGCAGCGGCTGATATCAGCGACTAGTCTAGCAGCGGCTGATATCAGAGACTAGTCCAGCAGCAGCTGATATCAGAGACTAGTCTAGCAGCGGCTGATATCAGCGACTAGTCCAGCAGCGGCTGATATCAGAGACTAGTCCAGCAGCGGCTGATATCAGTGACTAGTCCAGCAGCGGCTGATATCAGAGACTAGTCCAGCAGCGGCTGATATCAGAGACAAGTCCAGCAGCGGCTGATATCAGCGACTAGTCCAGCAGCGGCTGATATCAGAGACTAGTCCAGCAGCAGATGATATCAGAGACTAGTCCAGCAGCGGCTGATATCAGAGACTAGTCCAGCAGCGGCTGATATCAGAGACTAGTCCAGCAGCGGCTGATATCAGAGACTAGTCCAGCAGCAGATGATATCAGAGACTAGTCCAGCAGCAGATGATATCAGAGACTAGTCCAGCAGCAGATGATATCAGAGACTAGTCCAGCAGCGGATGATATCAGAGACTAGTCTAGCAGCGGCTGATATCAGAGACTAGTCCAGCAGCGGCTGATATCAGCGACTAGTCCAGCAGCGGCTGATATCAGAGACTAGTCCAGCAGCGGCTGATATCAGAGACTAGTCCAGCAGCGGCTGATATCAGCGACTAGTCCAGCAGCGGCTGATATCAGAGACTAGTCCAGCAGCGGCTGATATCAGAGACTAGTCCAGCAGCGGCTGATATCAGAGACTAGTCCAGCAGCAGCTGATATCAGAGACTAGTCCAGCAGCGGCTGATATCAGAGACTAGTCCAGCAGCAGTCAGTCCAGCTCGGCGTCTGTCTTTCAGCCTTTTATTTCACCAAGCTCTCACCAACCACTAAAAGTCAGTCCCACATTTACTCTTGCTCGGCGGCTTCTGAGCTTTCTGTCAGTGTCCTCTTCTTTATGTCTATAGAAGCTGCTGAGTCCAGTTACATTGCCCACTTGCTCAGTGACAGAGACACCATTCACCTGATTACAAGTCAGTGTAGCATCAACAAGATTTAATCTGTTAGTTTATCAGAGAAAAGTTACACAGTTTTGTTTTAGGAGTCCCTTTTTATTTTTATTTTTTATAAACATTACATGTATGAGTTTTGAAATAAACTTTGTCTCGATGTTGTCTTTACAGCGTCACCTGCAGAGCTCACCACCCAAAGATTAAACAGACCAGGAACACAGAGATTCTCATACCAGGTACGGCAGAGCTTCAACAACTCACCTGTACCAGCTGGATTACCAAAGAAAAGTCACAATTTAGGTGTCGTCATCATCATGAATTTTGAACATTTGTTTATATTTTGTATAACCCCAATCCCCCAAAACAGGACACTGTGTAATGTATTAGTCATTTCTTTTCATTTCAAGTTAACATATTTCATTTTTGTGATTTTTTTACCCTCAAGAAATGATGTGGGTATAGAAATCTGGTCATGGAAGACTCGCATGTAGTTTTCTATATCTGTGGGCAGTAGAAAATCCAACTGAAATCTGTCCAGGATAACAGATTAGTTTTGTAGTCTCCTTTTGGCGTATAGTCGTATGTAAATCTCATAATTTACTTACGTCGACATCGTGTTTATTGTGTTTTCAGTTGATTGCATGAGACCCTGCTTTCTACCCATTGTCATCGCTGTTGGAGTGACCATTGTCTTAGCTGGAATAGCATGTGGAATAGCTGTCTTTGTCTGGAAGACATCTGGTAAGTCACAAACACTGAGACGAGACTGAATTCGGCCTAGAAACTAATTAGACGAGGCAGTAAAGGTACAAATCTATTGGTGTTGGAGAGTTTAACCTCATATATTAACAAAAGAGTCCCACAAGATGGCAGACCAGCTCCAGTCAGGGAGGGAATAATCAGCGAAACGTCACACAGGACTGTCTTGTTGCATATTACTCGTGGGTTCCTTAGATTTAGAAAGACGTTTAGAGTCTACCTTCAAGGAAGTCACAGCGCTTTAAAAAGTGGGGGTGGCACATGAGCGAAATTATCTGCATTGATTATCGGGAAAATTAACCATATATATGTATAACTAGAAATAATTAAAACGCTCTGACCACTCAATCAACTTTGGCAAGTTATGGCTAACAGCTGAAGGCCTGTTGCCAGCATGGCAACAAAAAGTGGAAGAAACATTTACTTGCTTACTTGCTATCACTGGTGATGGTAGTTTGGAAGCAGGATTTGAGTTTGTCAAATAACTCCCCAACATCTAACTCAATCTTTATTTATATAGCACAACACGAAACAAATAAAGAATGCAATACAAAGTGCTTCACAAACTAAAAAACATCTGACAGAAATTAAGCGAATATATTGAAAACCCACCACAAGACAGAGATGAGATTTTCTCATGCGCCCTCACGGTCACCTGTGCGCCCCGATCCCCCTTTTTTTTATTTTCGGGCGCTCATGCGCCCTGGGCGGCCGCCCACATTGCCCATAGCCAAGACCGGCCCTGAATCTGGTTACTCCCAACCCCTACTCAAAACCCCCAATTTGGCAATTGCCTTCCTGTTTAACATGTCAAGCTTTTCCTTGTGAATATGGCACACAGCCACACTGTTCAGGCGTGGCAAAATTCCTCATTACTTACTGGTCAGATGACTGTTACAGCCTCTGCTCGCTGTCTGCTTCGTAATAAAGAAATGCAGATAGAGCTCTGAAAAAATGGTTATTTTTTTATTTTTCGCGCGGCGGACCTGGTGGGTTTGGTCAAATGGCTGTGATTGGCCGGATGGATCTAACTGGACCAATGGGTTTTCATGTAGCCTATGGAGAACTGACGTGCGCTCCGTTTCAGTATGCTGGTGGACCGCGAGGACGGGTAAATGGTTTAAATCTCAGAAAAAGAACTCGTCTTTTTGTAAAAGTGGGGGTGTCGCATCCCCCCCATCCCCCACGGGCGTGACGCCCGTGTCTACCTTCACGTCAAAACACTTCCTGTCACAGTTGAGCGCCGCTCTCATGACACACCTTGGCATTACGACAGTTGTAGTGATATTTGGTGGTTCTCTATTACACCCACTGAACGTTGCTAAAGTTTTTGTTCAAGACGAAACTTGCCCACAAATGTAGCGGAACAGGCGGCCTTATATGGCGACGTTAGGAGGCGGTGAATATGCAAATGATCAAACTCATGAAGGAACACCTCCTCGTGAACAAGGAACCTCTGACTAACTAGAAAAAGAGTAAAAGAGGTTTGGCGGGAGGAAGTGGAGGTCCATTGAAAGTCATGAACTTAGTATGACCACCGCAGATCAAGATCGGTCTACTTATACCAAAAGACAACACTGCCTGTTTCCATATTTAACCAGACACTCTTTACATGTGCTAATATTAAAGTAATAATCCATTTTAAATCTCATGAAATTAATGTTGAAACTTTCTGACTTTAGGTCAAATTAAAAGGCCACTAGCAGAAGCTCAAAAAGGTTCATAGGTTCAAAGCAAATCATATAATTGATCGAATCGACCATTAACAGATTTATTAACCAATGAAAGGATCTTGGAATTGTTTCTGAAGCAGACAGGTAGCCAGAGTTTTGGATAAACTGTAACTGAACTGGATTCTACTTTCTTTTTACCAGAAGGTCAATGAGCTAGAAATAGATTTATGTGTAACTAACAGTATTTTTTTGTTTGTTTGTATCCATACAGCAGTGGGACAGAAATTGCCTTTAACGAGGGTGTCCTCAGATCAGAGCACAAAGAGTTCTGTCTCCCTAAATCAACCACTTCTGAATCACCGACCTGAGGATAACAAGGGAAAAAGCAAGATTGGGGAGATGAAGAAACAGGTGGCCAACTTACAGTCAAAGCTTTGTGAGAAAGAAAAGATCATCCAACAACTACAGAACAGCAAACCTCAGCTAAGCCCTGTTGTTTGCCACCTTGACAAGCCGACAATCTGCCGTCCCGCAGCCTCAACCCACTGCAAGCTTCCAAAATCTGGCAGCTTACCCCAGAATCAGGCTCCAAAGCAAGGCATCTCACGACAAAACAGTAGTCCAGCACCTGGCCGCGTCATCCAAAAAAGCCATCGTAACCACAGCTGCCCTGCTCTGAACTTTAATGCTGCAGTGGCGTCCAGTTCTTCTTTGGCCAACGCTGCAAAGAAAAATCCAGAGAATCTCACCCGTTCACTGAGCATGACTTCTGCTAGGCCTGGTCCAAAAGTTTCCAAGACTCAGCGTCGATCTTCCGTAGTGTTAACCCCATCTGGACTGCTGTCCAGTAACCGCTTTGGGCCCCTGGCAGAAGAAGATGAGGACTGAGAGCAGCTATTGTCATGAGAAAATTACAAACACCAGTAAAATGTTCAGTCTTCCTGAAAACGTAGTGATTTGCATAACCAGTGGGGATATTATTTTTGGATTTTGGGGTCAACTGGTTTTCTAATTTCGGTCTTCAGAAGATAACGTCTCTATATCCTTTATCTGTGAAAATACTTTATCAGCTCTGTTACTATTTTGGGTTGGTTGAGCCAACAAGCAACATTGCACTTGTGGCTTGTAGCCACTGTCTACTCGCTAAAATAGATAAAGCTGATCTTAGAGATTTCTCTCAAACACTGACCTCTTTAAACTGACTCTCATTTTGTACTTGGGTGCTTTTCTAGAGATAACTTTATATATAATAACATTAGTGTTGAGCCTTATATAAGATTCTAGCCCTGTACACAGAAGTTTACATCTGTAGCTTGTGTTATACAAATTGTACATTTCTACACATCTTAAGCACATAAGCTTTATTTATATTCTTTGGTCTTAATTTAATTCTTATTTAATGTTTTTCTACAGATTGTGTGGGAATTAAATTATTCTATGTTTTTTTTTTACAGCTGTCCTTTTTTTATCTTTTATACTCTCATAAAATAAAACACTTGCATTGTTAAATTTCAGTGTTAACATGATCATGTTTTTTTGCCTTTACATTTTATCTTCCGTCAGGTTTTAGCTTCTCCGCTCTGCTTTATGACTTGACTTGACACCACTAGTCCCACCCATTCTTGGTCTGTGCTCCAATCACAGTTGAGCAAGCCTCGGTCAACTTCCTTGTTTTCTGTCCTTAGATACACTATGTGTGCTAGCTCATGTATGTTGAAAAGATAAAAGATTTTTAAAAAAATAAAGAAATAAACATGTTTACAGCCTGGGACAAAAAACACTCTCTATAGCTAATTTCCCTGTTCATGACAACTGTACTGAGCTAACAACGAGCTAGCAACCAGCTAAAACAAGCTAACAACCAGCTAAAACAAGCTAACAACAAGCTAGCAACCAGCTAAAACAAGCTAACAACCAGCTAAAACAAGCTAACAACAAGCTAAAACAAGATAACAACAAGCTAAAACAAGATAACAACAAGCAAAAACAGGCTAAAACAAACTAACAACAGGCTAAAACAAACTAACAACAGGCTAAGACAAGCTAACAACAGAATAAAACAAACTAACAACCAGCTAAAACAAGATAACAACCAGCTAAAACAAGCTAACAACAAGCAAAAACAGGCTAAAACAAACTAACAACAGGCTAAAACAAACTAACAACAGGCTAAGACAAGCTAACAACAGGATAAAACAAACTAACAACAGGCTAAAACAAGCTAACAACAGGCTAAAACAAACTAACAACAGGCTAAAACAAGCTAACAACAGGATAAAACAAACTAACAACAGGCTAAAACAAGCTAACAACAGGATAAAACAAGCTAACAACAGGCTAAAACAAATTAACAACAGGCTAAAACAAGCTAACAACAAGCTAACAATAGAAGTGTCAAAACTGCAGTTCCTCTAACGTCCACCTGAGGCTGGCTCCAGCAGTGAGTCAGTCTCCATAAGTCCCCATGTTTCACAGCAGAAATAAACATGTTTACAGCCTGGTACAAAAAACAGTTTTGGTCTCTGTAGCTAATTTCCCCGTTCATGACAACTGTACTGAGGGTGAATTTATATACAACTCACCTGTTCACATTATATTAAGGCTTAAAGTTATGCAGGATTTGTTTGAGCGACCATGGCTTCACCTCTTTGCCCATTTTGACATGAGCAGGAAGCTGAAACCTGTGGGTGATGATGTCACAGAGACATGATGATTTATGGTCGTTACTCTTCCTCACGTGATTTCTTTTCACAGCAACAGGTGTGCAAAGTACATAACCTGGAGATTGCAACATCTTTTTCTGTGTCTGTGTTGAGTTCGAGACTGTTTAGGGAGCCGGAAAATGACGCTAGTTAGGCAATGTAAATAGTTAAATGATTTGTTTTTAATTATTTTTCTTATTTAACTTGACTTTTAATTTGCCAATGTTGTTTTTGTTTACCAGTGTTAATTTAGAAACCCTGGTGTCTATTTTTGCTTCTTAATGCCATTTTGTGAAATATGAACCAACTTGTGTTGAAAGCAGTAAAACCTACAATTTTTTCATACTGTATTTTTTTGTATTTAATTGAGCTTTCTACCATCGGTGGGACTTCAACCGTACAGTCTGTCGGGGCACTGCACGTCAAAACAAGCGCCACTTTTCCTGAATAATCTTGAACGTACGGGGACAGGTGAGTCATAACTTTATGAATGAAGTGCAGTCCGACTCAGGCGGCCACACCGGGTTCAAAGAGCTTTTCCTGTTTCCTGCTGACATGTTTTTTTCTCTTTTTTCGTTTCCAGCAGAAAGAAAACACAGATTTTGTGTTTTGGTGATGTATTATTATTTTTTCCTGGTGGCCGCTCTGCACTCTTCTTGTACAGGTATGTACAATTTGGTTTATATTATCAAAAAATAATCAGAAATGCATTATTTCAAATATATAGTTGTCATAAACATACCTAACCGGTTATGAAACAGTCTCAATTAGATACTGATGCCTCTGTATGACTAGAGATCAGATATTTCTGCCACGGGGTTGGATTCGGTTAGAAAGAAGGTGGGAAAGACTTCTTCATGTCCGAGTATGTTTGAGTTGACATTTCTTCTCTAAACTTCGCATACGGTTTGATTGAAGTATGAACTCTTTCACATTATTCATTCAAATATCTGAAAACTTCCTCCAGCTCTGTACACGTCTTTGTAAGGGGAGCGACCTGCAAGGCGTTCAGTTGAATTTGGATGACTCTGCATTTGATGGTTTTACACTCAGTCACTCCTGTCTCCCTTGTTCTTGTACAGACTGATCATATAGATGATGGTGTCTATAATGTTCTGTTGGACAGCACCTTCTCGAGCTTGCGTTGCTTTCATACAGTGCATGCCTTTTACTGTATGTCAGCAGCTGATTCAATGTCGTTGGGCCAGCATTATGCGATTTACTGCTTGTTTAAGTTTTTGTTCAGAGTCAAGGCTGTAGTTTGCAGTGTGTTTGAAATGCACTCCTCCTCCAACCTATTTATTTTATTAAAGGAATATTGGAAACAGTCCCCACTATATCCAGTATCTCTCTACATTGATTTCCAAGGAGAATCCCTGATGCATGATCCACCAGAGACGGTCCTGGCCTTTGCTGGCGGGGATGTCATTCTTCCCTGCAGTTTCAACATCACGGACACTGATGATTTTCCAACGGTGGAGTGGTCCAAGGAAGGCCTGCAGCCCAGTGTCGTCTTCCTGTACCGGGATGGCTGTGAGACTCATGAGATGAAGAATCCGGCCTTCGAGTACAGGACGAGCTTCATCAATAAAGAACTGCAAAACGGAAACATCTCATTGAGGATCTCCAACGTGCAGCTGTCTGATGCAGGGAAATACAAATGCATGAGGCTCTGGAAGAATGCTCCGCGGGACATTACAACGGTGGAGCTTGTTGTTGGTATGTCCAGTGACGTTTGTTCGTTTCTAGTAAAGGTTTTGGAGCTGAATGATCTCAGCATGGAGTAAGGTCTCCAAGAGAGCCGCCTGAAAGTTTGAAAGTCAAACACTTTTGTGATTTGGTGTTTTTATAGGTGCAGCTTCTGAGCCGAAGCTCTCAGTCGTTTCAGCTGAGAGTGGAGAGGTGACTCTTCAGTGTGAGGCCGACTGCTGGTTGTTAGAGCCGGAGATCACATTTCTGGATGATCGGGGAAATAACATTCCTGCTGACGATCCAAGAAGACATCGAGATACCAGTGGATGTTACACTGCGACACGAAGAGTGACTCTGCAGGATGCTACCAACAGGTTCAGATTTAGTCTATTACCCAAACTAATATTTTGTATGATTGATAAACTTCATGTAGCGTCTTCTCACCACAGCGTCACCTGCAGAGTTCATCAGCCGAAGATCAACCAGACCAGAAACACAGAGATTCTCATAGCAGGTCTGTCATGCATAGATACAGGAGGAAAAGAAAAATGAAATCTGATCCCGATAACAGATTTTTTTTCTTGTCTTCTTGTTGATAAGATAATTGCATGAGGTCCTGCTTGCTACCCACTGTCATCGCTGTCGGAGTGACCATTTTACTTCTATTGGCAACATGTGGATCAGCTGTCCTTGTCTGGAAGAGATGTAAAAAATCGGGTAAGTCACAAACACTGAGACAAGACTGTGTTCAACTGTGGTGTCATCAAACTGTATGATCTAATGACATTTCTTTTGTCGATTGTACTGGGTATACTGACTTGTCCTTCAATAGGATCAATGTGAACTAACAGCGTGTGTTTTTTTTTGTATTCATACAGCGAGGAAACAAAAATCGCCGTTGACGAGGAAGTTGTCAGATGAAAGTACAATGAGTGAACCGCTTCTACTGAGTGTCAGGGTTGACAGAGCTGACGGCGATGAAGACGGCAACATTGAGAGATTGACGAGAGAGGTGGATGATCTGAGGTCGAAGCTTCGTGAAAAAGAAGAGATCATCCTCCAACTACAGAACAGAAGTCCCGATCTTTACCAACTTGGCCAGCCAACCGATTGCAACCCAAAATCAGGAACCTTACCCCAGAATAAGGGTCCAAAACCTGGCATCCCACGAAAAAACAGCAATCCAGGACCTGACCTCCCGATCGCAAGAAACCATCGTATCCACAGCAGTCCTGCCGTTTTGAACTTTGACGTTGTGTCGTCTAGTTCTTCTTTACCCAAAAAAGCAAAGAAAAAGCCAAACGATATGGATCCTTCGATCCGTCCAGTGGTTACCCCGAACCCTCGTGCAAGAGTTCGGCGTCGACATTCCTTAGCGGATCCATTGCCAGCCCTGTCTAATAACCCTTTCACACTCCTCGCAGATTTAAAAGAGGAATCAGAGTGGTTGTGAGGGAAAGAACTTAAAGCTGAACCGATGGACGTGAGATGTGAAAGGTCTTCACGGATCTACAACAAATCCAGCTGCAACAGATTTAATCTTTCTCAAAGAAAGATGACCTTCACAAACTTAAAGTTCAAACTCTGTTTTTTAATTCTAAGAACATAAGGTCTCTATATCCCATCAAACTTTGTTTATGCATGTGTCTGAATCAGCTTTTATGTCCAGGGTTGTGTATAGGGGTCTTGAATATTAATTTAAATTAATTGAATTCTTGCTTTATGTTTTTCGACAGATTATGTGGGAATTAAATTGTTTTTTAGGACTCTCCTTCTGTGGTGCCATTGTTTACTTCCTTCACACAATAGCCTAAAAACACACAAAGAGCACCCCCTAGTGAATCAATTCTAACATTGCAATTCCTTTTTTACCTTTGCATTGTGTCTTAGCAGGAGGAAAAGGTGCTAAGGAACTAAATAAATTCAAAGCGGGTCAGCGGTATTTCAGTCCTGGAGCATGGCTGGACTGTTTGCTAACACAATAATCACTGCACAGTGATAACACGTCAGGGTTGTATGTTCAAGTCTCACTGTGCTGCACCAAAGTTGCTTAAAATATGAATGAATGCAAGTTTTTTTTTTTGTTCAGGAAAGTGTTGATTAAATCAAAAGTTCTGTTTTTATGTGCAACAAAAACTGTGAGGGTGGAGCTTCACGGAAAGGAAGTGCAGAGACCCGTCTGTCCGTCTGTCTGTTGGTGGTGAGACAGGATGCAGCTAACACCTTTCTGCTTGATGCTGTGTGAGTCTGAACATTTCTTTACTTTTCTTTTGCTGCTGAGCGTATCTGTTAAAATCAATGATTTCATTTGTTCATATTCTCCGTTTTTGTCTTCAGTCTCCGATTCTCTTTGTTTATCATTCTCACTCTTTTGTTTTTCGTTCTACCCTCTTGTCTTTGCCCTTGCTTTTCACATTTGTCGTCCTTTTTATGTTTTTATACGGACGTCTCATACTTCTTTTATACTTTCCTCCACCATTCTCATCAGATGTTTCTTCTTTTCACATTTTCTCTGCTTGCTGTTTTTACTTTACTCTACTTATTTTACTTTTCTATACTCACTTACCGCCTACCTTTCCCTCCGTGCAGCCTGTCTTCGGGTCAGCCCCGACAGGTCTCAGTTCTTCTGGTACGAATCCATCACTCTGAGCTGTGAGGATCCGCTGAACTCCACCGGTTGGATGGTGAAGAGGAAAACATCGAAGAGTGGGGTCAGACCTTGCGCCAACGGCTGGGGCTCCAAATCCTTCAGCTCCACCTGCATTATCGAAAACACCTATCCGACTGACAGCGGGGTGTACTGGTGTGAGTCTAAAGACAGGGAGATGAGCAACGGCGTCAACATCACCATCACCGGTATGGCACACAAACACTGGAAATAAGTTGTTAACGTTGTCCTGATTAAAGTGAAATGAGACAATGGACTACGTGAGTTTCTTTCTGTTCTGAAGGTCAGCCTGTGATCCTGGAGAGTCCCGCCCTCCCCGTCCTGGAGGGAGCTGCTGTGATTCTGCGCTGCAAAGCTGAGACAAGCTCCTTCGGCCAAAGGTTCGATTTCTATAAAGACGGCCTTTGCATCAGAAGCAACTCCACCGGAGAGATGGCCATTCATAGCGCTTCGAAATCTGATGAAGGATCCTACAAGTGCAGCATCTCTGGAGGTGGAGAATCGTTGAGCAGCTGGCTGGCTGTTGAAGGTGAGACAATCTAACTCAGGAAACAGTCTACAGATATGTCGAAGTGTTAGATCTTTTTCCGTCCTAAAGGTCGGACTGTGATCCTGGAGAGTCCCGCCCTCCCCGTCCTGGAGGGAGCTGCTGTGACTCTGCGCTGCAAAGCTGAGGTGAACTCCATCAACCGCAGGTTCAACTTCTTTAAAAATGACCTTTGCATAAGCAGCAACTCCACCGGAGAGGTGACCATTCATAGCGCGTCGAAAGCTGATGAAGGCTTCTACAAGTGCAGCATCTCTGGAGGTGGAGAATCGTTGAGCAGCTGGCTGGCTGTTGAAGGTGAGACAAACAGTCTCTTCTTCCTTATTAAACCCAGGTGAACCTCTGACATTTGTTTGTAAGCTCAAAGATCAACTTCCCCTTTAACAGCAGCATAAGGATCCTCTTTTAACTTCTCACCTGGCCGGAGTGGTGTAGATTTGCACCGCAGGGAGTCAGGGGAGTGATGTTTTCATGAGCAAGCCACTATTCTGTTTATTGGATTATTTTGGCGCCTCTATTTTTTACTGCTATGACTGATGGTTGAATAAATGCAAACAATGCAGATTCCAAACAGAAAACTTCATGTTTTTTGGTCTCAAACAATATATTTCGACTGTGTTTATTTAAATAAGAGAGTTCGTTTATCATCACAGATCCACCTCCGTCTGCAGGTTCCAGTTCAGTTCCTGTCGTCAGACTGGTTTGTCACCTGGTGGTGGGAACTCCTTACCTGCTGTCCACCATCTTACTGGGAATCATATGCAGAGACAGGAAGAGAGGTAGGAGCAGCCCTGAGGGAAAATTTATTTGCTTGTTGATCAGTTTGAGAGTCGGAGGTGTTACTTTAGCTAAAAACAGCGACTATACATACAGACAGTATGGCCAAAATAAGTATTAAGGCTTTACTCCGAATATGTGCAGAAAAACTGATTGAATATAACAACATGTTGTATGTCAAGTAGTATCCAAGACAAAATGAAGCCTCCAGGTCAAATGGCGACTCAGTTTCCGATGCAATAATCGATCTAAATAAAGCCTTCACCTGATTAATCAACTCAACAGCCACAGCTGACACAAAGTGCTGTACATGAAATAAGACATATGAAACAAAGAACAATATAAAAACAATAATAAACGATAAAAAACAACGTTAAAATAATATTAAAACAGAAACAGAGTCTCATGCTGGGTTAAAAGCTAAGGAATAAAAATGAGTCTTAAGACGTGTTTTAAAAATGGACAGTGAAGGGGCTTGTCTGTGTTAACGTTGATTATTAATTAGGACATATATCTATTATTTGTGCACAAAGTTGAGCACTGATCTCCTTCTGCTCACAGCAGCACGGCTGGTTGCAGAGAGAAGAGGCAGCAACGATGTCATCATGGAAATCGCCGTGTAGTCCAACGAACGGGTGAAGGTGCATCACAAAATATCCTGGATCTCCGTTATTACCAGCAGTGATTACAAAACCTTGTGACCTCTTGGATGTGGACTACAGACCACTGGATCCTGATGTGCAACATCAACCCTACTTCAACCAGACTTTTCTGACAATCACGTACAAATTCAGATATGAATACAGAAGCTTCATAAACCCTGGGAGTTTGGAAAAGACTTTTTTCTGACTAAAATGTTCTGCTGTTGTCGTTAAATGTAAGTAGATGTTGATTTGTTCATCTCAGCGGATATAAGTGCAGGCTGAGATGTGCCTGTGGTTTGGTTTCATCGTGCAGCCTTGTGAGGTGTGAAGTTTTTTTTTTTTTCCATTTCACATTTAATCTCTGTCCAGAATTTACTCGAAATGTCAAACTCAATAAATCAGACACGACTAAACTCAAACAGCCTCCTCTTCTTACATCGCTTGTGGTGAGTTTGTCTGTATTGAAAGTGGGCCAGTGTTTAGCAGAAATGGAAACAAGGACGGTACACCGCCCGTCTTTAAAACCCACAAATGGGGCAACATTTCTCAAAACATGTCCATTTCCAAACTGTTGTGGTTTAGTCGCTGAGTGAAGCTGCTGCTCTCTGTTGTGTTCTCTGGCTAAAACACAAAACAACTATGACATTCAAAGGTTAAAGAAGAGAAGAGAGCATGTGTAACTTCCTTCATATATACTGCTGTGTTAGCAGAATGCACTGCGTGTATAGGATGTGGTGGCATAGATGGGGAACCCTGAACCAAAAGTTAATTTCAGAAATGGACTCACAACAAAACGTTCATGCGAGGGAACGTTTATATGACTCGATTTCAAACAATGAAATCTACTTTTTCAAATTAAAACGTTACAGACATATCTATCTATCTATCTATCTATCTATCTATCTATCTATCTATCTATCTATCTATCTATCTATCTATCTATCTATCTATCTATCTATCTATCTATCTATCTGTCTGTCTGTCTGTCTGTCTGTCTGTCTGTCTGTCTGTCTGTCTGTCTGTCTGTCTGTCTGTCTGTCTGTCTGTCTGTCCGTCCGTCCGTCCGTCCATCCATCCATCCATCCATCTATCTATCTATCTATCTATCTATCTATCTATCTATATTTGCTCATTAAAATAAATTAAGGTCCAGCAGGGGGCGCTGTGAGCAACAATAAGGATGCAGACTGCCGTAAAACTACACAGAAAAAGAAAGAAGAACTACATGCCCATGATGCATTGCGGGGCCCGTTGCCAGGAAACCGTACATTCCCACTCGGTGTGTAGCTGCTAGCCGCCGTTGCTAACATCTGAGCCGCGGACAAACGGAGCTCGGTCCGGTACCGACGCGTTTGAAACTCAAAGAACCGAGCTAGGAGATCCGTGTTGGCCCCCTCCATGGAACGAGCTGCCCGGGGCTCCAAAGACACCAGACTGCTGACGAACCAGCCGTACGACGAGAGCCTGGAGGTCATCGACTCCGAGGAGGTAGCCAGCGTCTACAGCCCGACACCGTGCGGCGGCCGCAGCCAGGTAACCAGGGGGACCAGGGGGACCGGTCCCTCCGCGGCCTCACTGCCCGGCTGCAGCGCTCTGCGGGCGGCCTGAGCCCGGCTATCATCACCGCTGCATGGTGGTGTTCATCAGAAATACACACAACAATGCAGCTTAAGTTTGAGTGGTTAGAGTTAGCGTTTCCAAGGATTGGGGCCTTGAAAGGTTTTGAAAATAATCATTGAATTCATATATTTAGTGCAAGAACTTAATTTGAGTAAACAGGATATACACCAATAGTTATTAACTCTGATTGTGTTGGGTCTTTGAATTCGATGTTTAAGAACATGTGGGTACCCTGAAGTATTCTCAGCGTACCCAGAATACTTCAGCGTACGAACATGTGGGTACGCTGAAGTATTCTCAGCTTCTCGGAACTGAAGTATCAGTAGTAAAAGTACACGAAAAGTACAGAAATACTCTCTTTTCAGTCAGACTGAGAAGCTGAGTATACTTCAGCGTACCCACCTGTTCTTGAACATGTGGGTACCCTGAAGTATTCTCAGCTTCTCGGAGCTGAAAATACTTCATCGTACCCACAAGAAGATGTGGGTACCCTGAAGTATTCTCAGCTTCAGGGTACCCACGTGTTCTTGAACATGTGGGTACCCTGAAGCTTCTCGGAGCTAAAGTATCAGTGGTAAAAGTACACAAAAAAAAGTACAGAAATACTCTCTTCTCAGTCAGACTGAGAAGCTGAGAATACTTCAGCGTACCCACATGAACATGTGGGTACGCTGAAGTATTCTCAGCTTCTCGGAGCTGAAGTATCAGTGGTAAAAGTACACCAAAAAAGTACAGAAATACTCTCTTCTCAGTCAGACTGAGAAGCTGAGAATACTTCAGCGTACCCACATGTTCTTGAACATGTTCTTGAACATGTTCTTGAACATGTGGGTACGCTGAAGTATCCTCAGCATACCCACCTGTTCTTGAACATGTGGGTACGCTGAAGTATTCTCAGCTTCTCAGAGCTAAAGTATCAGTGGTAAAAGTACACGAAAAGTACAGAAGTACTCTCTTTTCAGTCAGACTCCAGGAGTACCAGAAAGGGTCGAGGCCTGATGTCGGCCAACAGCGGCAGTGACGAGTTCGATGAAGACCACAAGCCCCTGAGGGCGAGCGAGCAATCCGGCGTGCAGCCCGGGGTCAATCCACACGAGGAGGACGAGGAAGAGGAGGACGATGAAGACGAAGAGGAAGAGGAGGAGGACTCTGACGAAGACGACTCGGACGATGACGACGAGCCTAGCAAGGCTCCGGAAGGGGCGTACGACCCCGCCGACTACGCCAACCTGCCGGTGAGCACCGAGATCAAGGAGCTGTTCCAGTACATCACACGGTGAGGGGTCTTCATCGTCAGTCGTCGTCGATTCATCGTGCTGATTATCTCAAATCTAAATATGGTTCTGACCCGTCTGACCTCTGTGTTTCCTCTCAGCTACACCCCTCCGTCCATCGAGCTGGAGCACAGCCTGAAGCCGTTCATCCCGGACTTCATCCCGGCCGTCGGAGACATCGACGCCTTCCTGAAGGTACGAACGCGCCGCCGCCTTCTGGTTCTGCTTGATGAAACCAACGACTACCTGCATGACCTGTTAACCTGTGTTGCTCAGGTGCCGCGGCCGGACGGCAAAGGGGACAGCCTGGGTCTGCTGGTTCTGGACGAGCCCAGCGTGAAACAGACAGACCCCACGGTGCTGTCGCTGTGGCTGTCAGAGGAGACCAAACAGCACGGAGCCACCGAGGTACTGACGCCCACTTTCAAGTACTTTTAATTTCTTATGGGGCCGATGTCGTGGTAGAAGCATGATTCATTTCAGACGGAAGAACTTCCATACACTCAGATTTGTGTCTGACACTGTATTAAAAGTCCTCCACGGGTTCATCATGTGACTCTAGTCACGATTTTTTGTTCACGATACGATTTTTAAAAAATCAAAATGAGCTACAGATAAATTATGACCAAATAAAATTATCTTTTTTATTTGTAGGAAAAAAATCTTTCTTTACAGAAACTCTCAAACAGTTTGTGTTCTCTTATAAAAAGTGCAACTTGCATCTTAAACAACAGAACTCATGACAGATATCTGCTTTCTGTAGAAACAGTCTCACAGTAAACTGCTGGTAACTGCTGTGATGTGCAGTTTTCCTCTCGAGGCGTAACCAGGCTCTAAATTAACTTTTTTGATCAGCAGCCAATGTGGCTGGTGAGTTTTGTACATAACAATAAAATAAAAACAATAAAACGTCAATTTCCACAGAGCACCTCGAGCGGGTGGAAGCCAAACACAGAAAAAGCAAAGAGAACCCGGTGGATTTTTAAAATAAAATACCCGTGCAAGCTGACTGTCGTAAAAACAGACAAACTAACTAACTACGTAACATATTTACAGAAGCATGTTTAGAAGAACATACACCGGGAAAATGTCCAAATCTGAGCAGGTAAACAAAGTCTGGCGGGCTAAGCGCTCGCTCCTGAAACTCTCCCGGTGGGTTTAAAGTCGCGTGCAGGACGGACCAAACACGCCACGCTCAAGCAACGCGCCGGGAAGCCTGTTTGACCAGTGAGAGCACGCGCTGTGCGGGTTCCCATTCAACAAGAATCAAGATTCATTTTTTCTGTCAACCGATGCGAGTCGTCACGCATTTGTACCGATTTTTAATCGTGTCACGATGCATCTTTACGTCCCTAATCACTACACTTCTCTCTCATAATGAACGTGTCCGATCAACCAGGAGGGAGACTGGAAACATTTTGTTGTGTATGTAACTTTTACTCACTATAAACTCACTATAGATTCTCTCGTGTCTTCGTCGTCCTGGTCAGAGCTGGTTCTAGTTGACCATGTATCCCCTGTCATCAAGCCGGCTTAGGCGCAAATTCCAGGCCCCAGTCCCCAAACACACTGCTCTCTGCGGTCCAAAGCTCTATGACAAACACCAACACTCCCCTGGTATTCAGTCAGCTAATATAACTGCTAACTAGCAGCTGGTACAGCAGTAGAATACTGGTAAGTAACTTCCTGTGTCATCCTCAAACTGTCTAACCTTGTAAAACAAACCTCCCCTCCTCCAGTTGAAGAAAGTGACGAGCGTCGCCAGTCCTCAGAGCAACCCTCGGGCCGTGGACAGCTGGGTGGAGAGCATCAGCGCCCTGCATCGCTCCAAACCTCCGGCCAGCGTCCAGTACGGCCGAGCGATGCCCGACATCGACAGCCTGATGCAGGAGTGGCCGGCCGAGCTGGAGGAGCTGCTGGGCCGCCTGCAGCTGCCGCCGGCCCGCCTGCAGTGCAGCCTGGGACAGTACACCGACATCATCTGCAGCCTGCTCGACATCCCCGTCTACAACAGCAGGGTCCAGTCTCTGCACCTGCTGTTCAGCCTCTACCTGGAGTTCAGAGACTTGCAGCAAGTGTTCACACGCAGAGCGTAGACAGCTTCTCACCTGAGACCAAAATCTATACAGGACTGTGCTGTACTGATTCCACTGATGTCTGATTTTGATTTGACTTACAGTGAGTATTAGCATAATAACACTATCAATACTTATTTACAAGAAAACAAGACATATTTTGTATATTTATATTTTAAGACAAAGTTATGAAAGTAAAGTTGTGAATAAATGTTCATTGATACTTTGGTTTCCTGTCTTTCTGTCCCCCGCTACTCTCGATGTCAATCCACCACAGTCTTTCTACAACTACTTACAGTAGTACGCCTTCGAATGCTGGTTATAATAGAATATAAACGCTTGCTTCCAATAATGGGACGAGGGCAAACATTTATGGAAAATGGGTGAATGTATTTCCACAACTTAAAGTGGATGCTGGTCTTCCGTCACACCAGTAGAGGGCGGTCCTCACCTGAACAAAACCATTTTGCATTACAGTCAGAAACCTGCTGGTTGAACCTGAACTGTATCTTAGTTCTTGATTTGACATTTATATTGCGCAATGATTGATCGGGCAGGATGTAGGAGCTGTTTGTGAAGTTCGTCTTTGTTGTGTTTAGTTGTAAATTTAACTAGCTAATTATGAGTAAGTTTGTTTGATTAAATTAAGTGTTTGCTTTATTTAGATTCATTTTTTTGCTAATATTCTTTGTTTATTTATTATTTGTTTGGGATATTTAGATTTGCAAGGTTGGTATTTTGGTTTATTTACCTTGAGTACCAGCATGCACCTGGGTGGATCTATGGTTTTTTTTACCAGTGCAAGGGAGGCAGCAGCAGCCATGTTTTTTTGTGTTTGTTCGTTTTGTTTGTTTTATTATTTTGAAATTTAAATCATCACAAAACGCAAGGATTCCGTTTGGACGTTCATCTTCTTTTGCCTGCGTTAAACCACATCCCCCATGGTGCATCAGTGGCCCTTTGATTTTGTTTGGTTTAAAGTTTAATTTTAGTTTTTTTTTATGGACAAATGGCGACTACACAGGACTTTAACTTGTAGGGGACGCACTGTCCAGTCAGTTATGTATGTGTGGCTCTGATGTAGGTGGCGTCCTTTAGGCTCTGTAATTATCACTTAAAAAAAAAAAAACAAGTCAGAAAATGTATCGTTTGATTTATTAATCAATTCATTTTAATTTAACAAAACAGTACATCTCAAAATATACATATCCTGAATCAAATCAACCTTGGTCACTGAAATGCTTCTGCTTGTAGTTGACTGATTACAATTTTAGTTAATTTGATACTAGCAGCATTGCGATGTCCATGGGTCATTAAAACCTTTCAGTTTTTCAGGTTTCTGGTGTTTGGGTTGTTCTTTTTTGGCTGTTCAGCACCTTCCACAGTAAATCTATTGGTTAAAGCTCTGTCGCAGTTGATGGTAAACCTCATAAGTTCATGCTCATCTGTCATTGGCAAATATATCGCAATATCTTGTCAATCACAGAGTGTATTTAGCATTCAGACCTACCTATAGTGTATAGCAGTGGGGTTATAATACACATTCTCCAATCAGTACCCACAACATGTTTGTCCTTTTCTGACCATTTTAACAGCAATCATGTAAATATTAGGGAGCAAACAGCAGCCAGACTCCATAAAATGGTAAACAGACTGTACTTATATAAGTGCCTTTCTTTCTTTTCAAGCTTTTATTTTGATAGAGACAGCTGAAGAGTGACAGGAATGTGAGGAGAGAGAGATGAGGAATGACATGCGGGGAAGAGCCACAGGTCGGATTCGAACCCTGGACTTCTGAGCCTTTGCACGCGAGGCGGCTAAGCTAGTCTACACCGCCCCGTAAGTGCCTTTCTTTCTTTTCAAGCTTTTATTTTGAAAGAGACAGCTGAAGAGTGACAGGAATAGCTAGTCTACGCCGCCCCGTAAGTGCCTTTCTTTCTTTTCAAGCTTTTACTTTGAAAGAGACAGCTGAAGAGTGACAGGATTAGCTAGTCTACGCCGCCCCGTAAGTGCCTTTCTTTCTTTTCAAGCTTTTATTTTGATAGAGACAGCTGAAGAGTGACAGGAATGTGGAGAGAGAGAGAGATGAGGAATGACATGCGGGGAAGAGCCACAGGTCGGATTCGAACCCTGGACTTCTGAGCCTTTGCACGCGAGGCGGCTAAGCTAGTCTACGCCACCCCGTAAGTGCCTTTCTTTCTTTTCGAGCTTTTATTTTGAAAGAGACAGCTGAAGACTGACAGGATTAGCTAGTCTACGCCGCCCCGTAAGTGCCTTTCTTTCTTTTCAAGCTTTTACTTTGAAAGAGACAGCTGAAGTCTGACAGGAATAGCTAGTCTACACCGCCCCGTAAGTGCCTTTCTTTCTTTTCAAGCTTTTACTTTGAAAGAGACAGCTGAAGTCTGACAGGAATAGCTAGTCTACACCGCCCCGTAAGTGCCTTTCTTTCTTTTCAAGCTTTTATTTTGAAAGAGACAGCTGAAGACTGACAGGATTAGCTAGTCTACGCTGCCCCGTAAGTGCCTTTCTTTCTTTTCAAGCTTTTATTTTGAAAGAGACAGCTGAAGACTGACAGGAATAGCTAGTCTACGCCGCCCCGTAAGTGCCTTTCTTTCTTTTCAAGCTTTTACTTTGAAAGAGACAGCTGAAGTCTGACAGGAATAGCTAGTCTACGCCGCCCCGTAAGTGCTTTTCTTTCTTTTCAAGCTTTTATTTTGAAAGAGACAGCTGAAGACTGACAGGAATAGCTAGTCTACGCCGCCCCGTAAGTGCCTTTCTTTCTTTTCAAGCTTTTATTTTGAAAGAGACAGCTGAAGACTGACAGGAATAGCTAGTCTACACCGCCCCGTAAGTGCCTTTCTTTCTTTTCAAGCTTTTATTTTGATAGAGACAGCTGAAGAGTGACAGGAATAGCTAGTCTACGCCGCCCCGTAAGTGCCTTTCTTTCTTTTCAAGCTTTTATTTTGAAAGAGACAGCTGAAGACTGACAGGATTAGCTAGTCTACGCCGCCCCGTAAGTGCCTTTCTTTCTTTTCAAGCTTTTATTTTGAAAGAGACAGCTGAAGACTGACAGGAATAGCTAGTCTACGCCGCCCCGTAAGTGCCTTTCTTTCTTTTTGAGCTTTTATTTTGAAAGAGACAGCTGAAGACTGACAGGATTAGCTAGTCTACGCCGCCCCGTAAGTGCCTTTCTTTCTTTTCAAGCTTTTATTTTGAAAGAGACAGCTGAAGAGTGACAGGAATAGCTAGTCTACGCCGCCCCGTAAGTGCCTTTCTTTCTTTTCAAGCTTTTATTTTGAAAGAGACAGCTGAAGACCTACAGGATTAGCTAGTCTACGCCGCCCCGTAAGTGCCTTTCTAAGCGCTGTTACCCTACATATTTCATTCACCCATTCACATACATTCATATATTGATGGTTTCATTCTCATAATTAGTATTCTGCATATGTAGTGTAGTAGGCACTTGTATTTACTTGGCTCCGGCTGTGAAAAGAAATGAAAAGAAAAAGAAGGTTTGCACACATTTATCATACAAACTTGTGATTCTAATGCGTTAACAGTATAACAATGTAACATGTTACGCTGTACATACTCTTCTAAATGGAGAAAATGTAAAAAATTTTACATACTCCATTTCATGAACAGGAGAAACGCAGCACCGAGGAGAACTGCAACGATGGCAATTTTTATGACAATGACGATCGCAGGATTGACGTGTTCTCCAATGTGGGCTGCAAGATAAGAGGAATTAGAATAATAAGAATAACTTCATTTACACAGCATCTTTAAACTCAGGCAAATAAACGACAACGTGCCAGACACTGAGGCCAAACAATGGGTTCAAGAAAATATTAATGGGGAGACGATGTGAGATACAGAGAGCCAGAAACATGCCAATACAAGACAAGACCATAAAAGTGAGTAACTAAAGAAATTATTTAAAATATATTTGAAATATTTGGACTACTTATATATATATATATATATATATATATATATATATATATATATATATATATATATATATATATATATATATATATAAGTATATCTTACAAAATTTGTTTTAAGTGATTTAAAATAACGTTTTAAATCGTTTAGATTTAAGCCTTGAGGATCTCCCGCTGTAGCCTGGTTCATAAGTGGTCAACATATCTCCAATGTCTCCGATGGGGTTCGACATTAGCAGCAACAACAACATTAGCTAAGGTCTATTAGCATTGTGCTAAACATTACAACATGTAACAAGAACAAATCATCAGACATCAGGGATAGTGGGCGTCGCAAATCACTGGTACCATTGTTTTCGGGGGTCACGGGCTGAAAAGTTTGGGAACCCCTGTCCTATGTAACCTGGAGCCAGACCCAGACGTGTTTTAACGTGATCAGTAAAATTTTGAAATCGCTTCTAAAAAGAACAGTGGAGAAGACCAAAACCATCACTAGATGATGACTGAGACTATTAAGTAAAATAAAATTCTGGGTAAAGAAGCAGGGGGCTCCTTCTCCTTTAAAACCAGGGGTGTCGCTTCTATTGGAGGACTTGAGTCTCAGTCAGAAAGCCATGTCTGTATAAAAAAGTTATAAAATCATTGGGTTACAGGGTTAGGGTTGTTATTTAGGGATGTGATATTCAAAAGACCAAAATCTACTTCATTAAAATTAGAGGGCAGGGGACAGCGGAGGTTGTCGAGGGACTTGAATTAAACTGTTGATTAGCAGCAGAGAGGTGTGATGATGAGCGTGCTACAGAAGGTCTGTGATGAAGAAGAAGGTATACCAGTCATTTTTTGGAGAGCTGAGTGGGCTACAGACAAAAGGGGGTAGTGGTGATTTAACATCTCCTACCACGCCGCCGTGTCATTCCCTCAGGGCAGTTCAGGGTTTTAACAAAAAAAAAGCTAAATTTCAGAAATTTCTAAAGAATGTCAATATTTACCAACAGTATAGTCATATATTTTTATTAAATAATGTAATTAAATTAAAGTATTTACTTACGTTTGGGTGTTGGGGTAAGGTCTTGAATTATTACTCTTTGATGAGCTGTTGAAAAAGACAAAAGTGATTTAGTGCTTCAGTTCTTCTCTGGATCAATTATCTATCTATCCATCCATCCATCCATCCATCCATCCATCCATCTATCCATCTATCTGACCATCTATCTATCTATCTGACCATCTATCCATCTATCATCCATCTATCCATCTATCTATCTATCTGACCATCTATTCATCTATCTGACCATCTATCCATCTATCTATCCATCCATCCATCCATCTACCCATCTATCCATCCATCCATCCATCCATCTATCCATCTATCTGACCATCTATCCATCTATCTGACCATCTATCCATCTATCCATCCTTCCATCTATCCATCTATCTGACCATCTATCCATCTATCCATCTATCTATCTATCCATCCATCTATCCATCTATCCATCTATCTGACCATCTATCTATCTATCTGACCATCTATCTATCTATCCATCTATCTATTCATCCATCCATCCATCCATCTATCCATCTATCTGACCATCTATCCATCTATCCATCTATCCATCCATCTATCCATCTATCTGACCATCTATCCATCTATCTATCTATCTATCTATCTATCTATCTATCTATCTATCTATCTATCCATCCATCCATCCATCCATCCATCCATCCATCCATCCATCCATCCATCCATCCATCCATCCATCTATCCATCTATCCATCTATCCATCTATCTATCTATCTATCTATCTATCTATCTATCTATCTATCTATCTATCTATCTATCCACGAGTTACAATGGACTACTTACATATGATAAGTTGAATGCTACAGGATCTTCGTTCCGTCTTACGCCCGACAAAGCAGCTGTATGTTCCAGCATCCATGTTTGTGAGTGATGATATTTTCACAGCGAGTTTCCCCTTGGCGATGTTATCGGTGCTCTCAAGAGAAGCTCTGGATTTGAACCGATCTGCCTGAATGCTGCCTGAAACACCTCCACTTCTATAAACAAGCACATGGACGGAGTTGTTGAATTTCCATTCGATTAGTTCTCCTGCCACATTTCGTTGAGATTTAAAGTGGAAATCCAATGTGACGTTTCCGCCGACTGTTGCTTCAACTGCCTTCGGACACGTTAACTGATCCATTTCTGTAACAAGACACGAGATGAAGCCTTTATGTAAAACACAGATGTCTTTAGCAGAAGAAGCAGAAATCCTTTCCCCCATTTATTACTACTGCATAGTTTTTTTCATTTGGGAATGGATGGTAGGGACTAACTCTACTAATAATTCTTAATCTGAAATGATATTTTAAATCATCGTATATAAAATATTTACAAAGATTTGGTGCAAAATGTTTTAAAAATTTACAGAAATGGTCCAAAATATCTGTAAAAAATGCCCCAGAGTAACTCACTCAGTTGAGATTTTGCCCATACAAGGGAGTCTTTCTTCGGCTGCCCTGTTAAATAAAGGTGAAAAAACAAACACATTAAGACACCAAGACTGATGATGGTGGTGATGTGTTAGCTCTTCTAGTTTTAAAGTGTCTGCCTCTGAAAAACAGCAATGTTGTCCATGGATGGGGTTGTTAATGAAGAGAAGAGTGAAAGAGTGAGATACGATTGTTAGGATTTAGTGTAAGATGTCAAAAAAAAAAGCCGCCCAGTAGTTCACCTGGTTGAGATTCTTCCATATAGTCATAATACTCAGAGTCTTCTGTTGAGTCTTTCTTCGGCTGCCCTGTTTAGTTTAAAACAAACACATTAAGACACCAAGACTTTGAGGAACACCACAGAAAAAAACGCTGCTCTGATTTGGCATCAAAAACTTTACACAGTGTGTAAGAATGGTGTCCATGGATGGGGTTGTTAATGAAGAGGATAGGATTGTTGAGATTTGGTGCAGAAATGGTGCAAAACATCTAAATATATATAAATATATAAAAAGCCCCAGTAGCTCACCTGGTTGAGTTCTTGCCATCGCTCGGGGTTCTGTTGAATCTTTCTTCGGCTGCTCTGTTAAAACAAGGTGAAAATAAAAACACATTAAGACGCCTCGCTCTCTCCATCACCCAGTGTTTGTTCGTTACCAGTCAGACACTGAGCCCTGAGGCAATGAAGACAAGCGTCAACAAGAAAACCACTGCTGAGAAAAGGAAAGAGAAGAAACATTTTTTAATTATTTAGTAATATAAAAATGATATAATGTTAATCATATAGTGTAGTATTATGTAGTAATTACACTTTTACTGTTATTTATTGTATTGTTTTTGTAATTATCTGTGTTATTTAAAAATGAGTAATAACACCCCTGAGTTATTTATTTGTTTGTTTATTGGTTTATTTATTTTAGAGGGAGCCACAAAGCAATTAAGTGTTGTTGAGGCTGTTGGACTAGTCAGTGATATCACAAAACTATATACTTATTTTTAGTCCACTTGCACATTGACTTCCTCAAACAACTTCTTCTTATTAACTCCTGTGGGGAAATCAACCTGACGCTTTAAAAGTAAGAGAGACAAAAACGGGATTTTTAATTTTATTTTGAAAAGGGATTTAAGTTGATGTATCGATGAGACTTACCCGTGGCGGCCTTGATCAGAAAAATTACAATCACAGCAGAAATACAGAAAAGCAGAGCTTTCCATTTCATGTGCCACAGCATCGATGTCAAAGTGTCGTCAATCCGTTTTTTAAAAGATCTTTAAAATATCTTTTAAAAGTTGGCTGCGTAGTTTTGACGCGGTTTCACTTTCGCTTTTGAGCAAAGGCGAAATAAATCTTTGTAAATCACAGTCAAAGAAAGATTTGGACCATGAGCGAATAAACACAGAAGTTCTTAACTCGATTAAAAAATGGAAAAATTAGAAAACCAAACAGGAGATCGACGCGCAGGAACCAGCTCAGTGCGAGTCATAATAGAAATGACAGTGAATCAAAGTCCACTTCACACATAGGGCGTGTTACTGTTACTGTAATATTTACGCAGCGGATGTTCATGTGATTATTTCTAGTCTATTAATCACAGATAAAAAAGGAATTACCATTATTACCAACAGGCTAATAACCAGATTGGGTTAATAATTAATTAAAACAAGCTTCAATATGATATTTCATACTGAAATTCTGTCAATTTATAATTCTACCATACTGCTTTAATTATATTTATATTAATAATCCTGCTTATACGGTTCATACTATATCTCCAGACTTTGTTGTGTGTGTATATTTTTATTTCATATTTTATTTTATATATTTTTTTACATCTTCACTTATATTTTGTATTTTATATTTCATGTTTAGTGCTGTTTGGACAGAGATAAACGTAATTTCAATTCTCTGTATGTCTCGTACATATTGCAGTATTGATAATAAAGCGGATTTGAACTTAAACTTGAGCATCACTCACATTATTATATAACACTGTGTAACAATGTAAGTTCTATATTTCTGGTTAGTTGCATGCAAATAGTCAAACAGAGAGATCTTTTATTCTTTATTTGGATCCTAAATAGCTTCATCTAAAAAATAAAAAGTGGGTGTTGAGTATCAATAAAGGCCAGAAACAGGAAACAGCAATGTAAGCAAGTGAGACGACTAATGAGACCTGTAGAAACAAAGACATGGTCACCAACGTACAGCTCCAAAGATTGTTCCAGCAACACTTGAACCAGTGACGGGATCATTCATGAGAGAGAGTGGATCACATGCAGAACATTTACTTTTCCTTTACCGTCAATCTGATCAGTCCAAGACAAAAATGATCCAGGTCATTTGGTTTTAGTGGCCTGTTCACCGTTCAACAGATTTTTCTCGTCTTCTCTGACAGATGGAGGACAAAGGAAGCTTTAATAGCACAGGAGAACATCTGCAGCTAGGGTGGCAACAAGGCGAAACCGTCCTCACTGTCCACTACTGGTGCCGGATGCGACATGAGGCACAGCAAAGCCTCGGTCCTCCACAGCCAGGATGCCATGTGTGCAACATAATGTCTTTCAGTGCGATTTTCCAAGTGGCTGTCCAAATCTGTGGTATAGAAAGTTTTATTTTATGCTCAGGCCCGTCATCAGTCTGGGTCGTCGTTGTTTCTCACGTGGTTCTGGTTCATTCTGGCAGCGTTGTACTTGTTTTGCTGTAGTCCACTTCGCCTGCACACGTCCCTATATGACAAAAAAAACAAGTTCTGTGGTAACTATGATTCTGTGTTCTGTGAATTTTTAGATTTGCGCCTTTATGAATGAGTCAAATCAAGAGAGAATCTCAAAAAGAAATCTTTTTAGCACACAGTTTGCACTTTGTGTTTCCTTGCTGAGCAGTGGTGGACACATAGTAAACATACCTGACTTGTTTTACTCTGACTGCTGTTGAGATTCAGATAAACACTTGAATATATTTTTACATTGTAAGTGCATTAAAAAGGGATGAACAGAAATAAATGATCACAGCATGAACTCAGTTGTCTACGGTGGCCCTGAAGTACAAAACACAGCAGCAAATTTACAAACACAACAGCAAATTTAATAACACAATAGCAAATCGAAAAACACGATATTGCTATTGTGTTTTTTAATTTGCTGTTGTGTTATTCGATTTGCTGTTGTGTTATTTGATTTGCTGTTGTGTTTTTTAATTTGCTGTTGTGTTTGTAAATTTGCTGTTGTGTTATTGAATTTGCTGTTGTGTTTTTTAATTTGCTGTTGTGTTATTTGATTTGCTGTTGTGTTATTGAATTTGCTGTTGTGTTTTTTAATTTGCTGTTGTGTTATTCGATTTGCTATTGTGTTATTTGATTTGCTGTTGTGTTATTCGATTTGCTATTGTGTTATTTGATTTGCTGTTGTGTTATTCGATTTGCTATTGTGTTATTTGATTTGCTATTGTGTTATTTGATTTGCTGTTGTGTTATTGACTTTGCTGTTGTGTTATTGACTTTGCTGTTGTGTTTTTGAATTTGCTGCTGTGTTTTGCACTTCGGGGCCACCGTAGTTGTACTGTTTGACTTCAAAATGATGAACCTGTTTCTCTAAATGAGGAAAGTGAAGAGAGAACATGTTTGTCACTTACTGATCTTTCTATAATTCATCAGTAGAATGATTCCAACACAGATCCCAACAACAACGATGCTGAAAGAAACTCCAACAATAGCACCGGTACTGATTCCAGCTGAAAGGACAAAGATGTCAAGATGTCTTTACTGTGGACAAATATCAAAACAACTCTCTGAAATGAGCAGATATTGATTAATTTGGGTTGATTAACAGCCACTAAACAAACAACGTAAACACCGTCATATTTTGTGGTAAAACCTTCATGCGGTATTTCAATTATTTAACGCCTGATGGTACAAAGTTATATTTATATGGAAATTACATGAGATAGATCAACAACCTCAAACCTGAAAGCATATCCTTCCACTGTTAATATAAAAAAAACCTGTACTGAATTTATTACGGTAAATTCTGGCAGTTTTCTTACCATAAAAAAACAATACATAACACATTTATTTGCGGAAAAATATTCAAAGCTCTAATAACTTAATTCTCCTTTCTGAACTGAATTCTGAAATTTAGCACGTCAACTTGGGAATTTGGGATTGGTGACGGATCGTCTTTCCTGTTTTCTGATGTTTAACATAAATATTATATATTGCAAGTCTTAATTAAATGCTTTAACCCTCCATCATCAACTAAATAAACACGTTCTTCAACTGGCTCCTTGTATTTTTCTAAATGCACATTGTCAACAACTCTCCAGCAGATGGTGCTTTTGATTTTATAAAATCAAATGGAAACATGGTGAACCTTTGACCCACAGGTAGAGAACATGTGTTGTTGATGTTCATGGGAACTTAAGATATTTACTTACCACTGTCTTCTGACCGCAGCACTGCCTCTGTAAAGTTGCGTACATTGCGTTTAAAATAAATAACATTTTAATTTATTGTAATGTGGATTAGGTTAGCTGTCCTCACCCAGAGTCATGGAGCATGCAGTGAAGTGTTCAGGGAAGTTTTCGGGCCTAACTTTGCAGGTGTATTTTCCTTCATCCAGTTCAGTTACATTGGTCAGTTTCAGTGAAACGTTTCCACTCCTCATTTCTTCACGGAACAGAGACGTTCTGTCTCTGAAGTTCTCGTCCTGATCTTTCAGATCCACTCCTTTCCGATACACGTGGACATCTTTTTCATCATCGCGGGTCCACTCCACTGTTAGAGTCGACATGTCGAATAGACGTGTCAGGTTGCATGGCAGAATGACGTCTTCCCCGACCGATACACGAATTGTTTCAGACTCTCCTGTGGAAACAAACATTTGCATTTAGACCTCCTGGTGCGGCAACAGTTTAAAAGTTTCCATGCAAATATTTAACTTCATTTACAAACTGCAGGTTTCCAGGTGCATTTCCCCTCCTCGCCACAAAGAGGACCACCCTCATTTCAGAGCAGTTTCAAAACATCCCACAGTATAAATACAGAGCTGGACTCTGCTTCCTCTTCTTTGTCTCCAAACATTTCACTTCTGAAGTGTTTGACTCACCATGTGTTACTGAATTACTCAACGTAAGTTAGGTTTCCTTTCCATTAGTCATTCCTTGATATTGTTACGCTTAACTGTTGATTTGATTTTGATTGACGTAGTTAAATCAGTTATGTTTGACTATTATCTGATATTTAGTATTTTAATTGACCCAACGTGATTTCCAGTACTATTATTTTTTAATTCAACAAAATATAGTTGGTACTGGCTGAATTTATTAAGTCTTTTATATCGTTACATACTTTCTTTTTTGTTCTCTGGTCGATTCCGTAAACCTGGAGTGAGATTGGCTGTAAAGGCGTTAGATGATATTTGGAGTTTACTTTCGCATTTAGACTCAAGCTTGTGTTCAGGGACGCTCTTTGACGGCGTAATATTAATGTATTTATTCTTATGCTGCTGGTGTGGATTCATCTCTACAGCTGCAGCAGCCTTCACTCGCACGTCGTCCATCGTGAGGCAGGTAAAAACATCATTTCCCTTTCTAGAAGTTTGGAGAAACTTGCCAGTGAAATCCCCGGATGAGTTGATCCATTTAAATGAACGTCGTGTCATTGGTCGGCCCTTCATGGCACCCTATGGTAGTTTTGTGATTGACTTTTGATTGTATGCATGGGCGGACTCGGACAAAAAATCGCAGTGTGATCTACTCGTTAAATACATATATCGGGACTTGTTGGCCCACCAGGCAAATGCACGGTATGCCATATTGCAAGTCCGTCCCTGATTGTTTGTCCCCTGTATCCTAACCTTTTTAAAATCAGAGAGAAGTCAAGTATCCATGCAGCACAGTTTTTATACACACATTATTTATGTAACTGCTTATCCTCATCAGTTTCCGGCGGCTTAAGTTGAACCCAGCCGTTATTGCGCTCTGGGCAAGTCACCAGTTCATTACAGGGTCGACTCATAAAACCGTTCACACTTGCATAACACAATCAACCTTTTAACTTCACGTCTTTGGAACGTGGGAGGAAGCCGGAGAGAAACCACACGGCACATTCCTGTTTGCAGAGTAAAGCTGCTCTGAGGTGAGATGGACGCTTTGTTTTAAAACTAAGGCTTAAATAAAACGTACCTATGAAAAGTTTGCATTCAAATCAGCTCAAGGTGAGAGCTGTGTTTTATTGGACATGGGATTCTTTCTTAATTTTAGTTTTTTCTAATGAGTGAATTTGCCAGTCTCTCATGTACACAGGTTTTGCTGTGTACTTGTACTGTAAAATTAATTGGTACTTGTACTTTACATGATGCTACACGCTTCCACATTTCTCGTACTTTTGACTTTAATACATTTATCTAACAGCTTTTAAATGAACAATTGTGAACTTTCTCTCACGACCCATCAGATCTAACATGTGGCCCTTTAAAGGGGCCCAGACCCATACGTTGGGGAAACCAAAGGACGAACCTCCATAATAGTTTAAAGCACTGATTCAATAATAACTCCACCTCAGCACTTGCTGCAGTAAAAGTTGCACGTTGTAAGTATATCAATCGACGTGCCCACGGCCGGATCATCGCACAGGCTTCATAGGCTTAAGCCTAGGGGCCCCCACGCCCCCTCGCCTCGGAGGGGGCCCCCGATTGGTCAAAAGAAAAAATTTTATATCATATTCATTAGCTCAAAATCACGCCCTCGCCGCCCAGGGGGCCCCCAATTGGTCAAAAGAAACAAAAACTTTCATATTCATTAACGCAAAATGAATATTTAAATAACCGGACACTGATTGGTTGTGGGGAATCCGCCTTCCATATATGAACGTTTGGCATTACGCACTGTGTCAGTCTGACTCTGTAGTTGAACAGCGACAGTACTTATGAGCGATAGAAAATACGAAAGCGGTGCCCAAAAGCGCAAAGCGCAGCGGCAAAAAGCCCAACAAGGCCAAGCTCTCTTGAGCAACATGCCAAAACTATCTATCTATCTAGATTAAATAGATGTAGCGTATGAATTAAGCCTGAATTAGCCTATGAAATAAGGTGGGCGGACGGGGGACGGGCAGACGGGGGACCGGGAACGGGGGGGGGGGGTATTGGGGCCCACAGCAGCTTGTAGCCTAGGGGCCCCTGACCATGTTAATCCAGCCCTGGACGTGCCAGCTGGTTAATCACTGAGTCATTGTTTTAAGTTAAAATCGTATTAATTGACACAGTTGTTCAAAGAAATGAAATGCACATTAAGTTGCTGAGAATCAATTAAATGTTTCATTCAAGTAGAAGCACGTACCTGCAGCGCCGTTCACAAACAGTCCGGAGAAAAGAAACGGGAACAAAAACTTCATTTTGTTTTTCTTCACAGGATGAACAAGAACAGTCACACGTTTAATGAACCACGAAACTGAAAAATGATTAGTGACTCATTTGTCAGCGGTGTGTAGAAAGTTACTTTCTGTTTCTGGCCACACCCTGAGGAGGTGCAGACGTCTGCCAACACAGTCAGTTTCTTTGGGATCAGTCAACTGTACCAAAGTTTACTTTATACAGTGAATACCAAGTTTAATCAGTTTTCTAGTTTATTGCAACTGTTTACAAGTTTGTCCTGATCTCATTAAGACTTTTTCCTGTTGTAATTAAACTGTCTAAAACATTTTGGCCATCTTGATTGTAAAGGTAAATTTAGACCTCGACATGTGTTTGAACCAGTGTTCTGGATTTTGTTATAAATTTGCCATTCTGTGCTGTAATGACATAAATATATGAATATATTATGATGGTGTGTTTGTATAATGTTAAGACGGTTGTTGAGGTCAGCAGCTCTTTCCACAGTGAACCAGTTATCGAAGACGCCAAAACTAAACATCAGTTTTACCAGAATCTTTTCACATGTAACATGATTTTCTTTCTTTACCGTTTGTTTTGTCAAGCAACAAAACCTGTGGGTGATGTCAATGATGCATAAAAATCTGAAAATAACCACACCCAATTCCCCAAGAGTTTGCCGGTGTATTTCGTAAGCTGCGAGTTCATCTGCTGTGCAGGCAGCAAGTAATAACACGTAAGAGGGAGCGTGACGAGGCCACGACATGCAGAGCGATGGGCAGAGTGAAAACAGCTCGACCCGTAAAATCAAGAACCTGTTGGACTCGTCTATTCGTTACCATGGGAAACCCAATTAAAAAGCAAAATGGAGCAAAGGCCACAAACACTGTGTAAACAGTGATTAAATAGGCCTATTTTTTTTTAAGGAAGTGAATATAGTAACAAACTGAATAATCTTCTTAAACCACTGATCTTTCTCCATCTGTCAACTCTCCACCAAATGAAAATGGGGCCACTGAAACCACAAAGACCTCATCTGCAGAACACAGCCAAGCGTCGTCCAATGAGATTTGACAAATATTAACTATACATTAGCTTCCTAAGTAGACTGTCACTGTCTCAATTATATTATTAAGTGACTATAGGGAAGAAGGCCTAAAAGCAAGATCCCTTCCATCAGTTGGCCTGTCTGTTTCCTGCGTGGTGTTATTCCTTCATGGACGTTTATCTCGTCGTGGAGTTGGTTGTGCTGCTGTACATAATACTGTGATGTACTGCATGTCTGTGCTGTGTATTTAAATGTTAGCTGAGAACTGTGTCCGGATGTGTTCCTTGTGGTCACTAATGTGGCTGCTTCATGTTTTGTTTCACAGACATGTGACTCATGAAGACCAAACCTCTGTGACCACCATGAGGTCTGTGACGAGCATGAGCTTGAAGTTTGACTCTTTCCATGCCGCGCTGGGCGACGCAGTCGAGAAGCGCTCGGTGGGGATATCTCATCCAGATAAGGATTAATATTTGCAAAATGGTCACGTTCTTGGAAGGATTGCAGAAAATTAACTGGTTTTGACAGTGGCGGATTGATTTTAGTAGGTCAACAAATAGTTTAAAAAAGTTTAGCTGGCTGTCGGTTTCCTATAAGCTGAGGATGTGGTTAGACTGTTGGTTAAAACTGAACAAGAAGAAGAGACGGTATCGAAGCAGGATGGAGGTCGCCTCGCTCTGCCTAATAATCTGTAAGAAATGCAACTTTTTTCATTAGATATACTTCTTTGGTCTTTTTCAAGTCAATGCACTTTTTACGGTTGTTGTTTCTGAGTAATCGATTACAAGATTAGATTCTATGTCGTTGTTGTTGCAAAGATACAGATGAAATGTGCATAAGCGAAAATGCAGAAAACAGTAAAGACTAATGTGCATACCCAGAACTACTGTAAGGTTTCTTGTTGTAGATTAAAACAGAAGTACATAGAAGAAGAATCATGTGGTAAAGAAAACATATGTAACCAACACTACTACTTACTTGAATGTCCTTATAGAGGGCAAGTGTTGTGTTCCTCCTGTGTTCCCTTTCGCTCAGGGCAATCCAAACTTTTCTCGTCCGACCAGATCGGGGCGTCCCTCTCTACCTTCACAAACACCTCCAGCTCTGCAGAGAGGACCTCGTCTCCTAGCACTAGTCCTAGTTGCACTGTGCCATGATGTGTTTGGGGTCATTGTCCTGTTGAAAAACAAATGATTGACCCACTAAGCTCACACATGCAAAATTGCAAATGACATGCGTTCATCTCTGCGTCTCAGAAAGACACGGCGGTTAGAACCACAAAACACAAATGTGAACTCATTAGATATGAACTGGTCTTAGGTCATTCCTAGAGTTTTTTGGCCTAAACAGTTCCATTACATTACATTTAGCAGACGCTTTTATCCAAGAGTAGTTGTTAGTTTTAGGCAAGAAAAGCATTCTGGACAGAGAAAGGTTTTTACAAGTTTTTTTAAAGGTAGAAAGGGATGTTGCTGTTCTTGCAGCCGTTGGTAGGTCATTCCACCATTTGGGGACGACCACAGAGAACAGTTTAGAGTGACCTCGCTTTGCGAGAGGCGAGGGTACAACTAGACGGTTTGAATGAGCGGAGCGTTACGCCCTGGTCGGGACGTGAGCCTTTAGTAAGACGCTGAGATAGGCAGGGGCAGATCCTGAGGTGGTTTTGTGGGCTAGCGTCAGAGCTTTGTGTTTAACTCTGGCAGCTACAGGCAGCCAGTGCAGGTCGCTGAAGAGTGGGGTGACATGTGACCTTTTAGATTGGTTGAAAACCAGTCGCGCTGCAGCATTCTGGACCATTTGTAATGATTTGATCGCGCAAGCAGGTAGGCCGGACAGGAGCGAGTTACAATAATTGAGGCGGGAGCTGACTGTAGCCTGAATCAGGAGCTGAGCGGCATATTGGGTCAGGTACGGTCTGATTTTACTAATATTATACAATGCATAGCGACATGACCTCGCTACAGAGGAAAGAAAGACGATCATCTAGTACCACGCCCAGGTTTTTAGCAGCATGGTTAGTTCCCTTCTTCTTGTTGGTCTCCCTCAGTCGTGGTTTCTTTACAGTAATTCAACCATGGCGGTGTGATTCGCACAGTCTTCGCCGAACAGTCGATGTTGACATGTGTCTACTGCTTGAAGTGTGGGCTCTAACCTGAGCTGCTGTTAATTTCCGATTTCTGAGGCTGCTGAACTCCTGCAGCAGGGGTAACTCTTGGTCTTAATATTTCCGGGGCAGTCCTAATTTTGTGTTTTTCCATTTTGTGACTCCACTTAAAGACGCGTTCAAAGTTGTTGAAATGTTTTGTACTGACTGACCTCCATATCTTAAGGTCATGATGGACTGTTGATTCTATTTACTCGAGCGGTTCGTGCCATAATATGGATTGCTACAGTTGTCAAATAGTTATTTACTGTATGTCAGCACTAGCTCTGAACAACACAACCAATGGTCTCAAACACAAAAATTAGAATCGTTGATGCCACATGTAATAAATTACATCAAATCACTCATACCCACTCACAATCTGGTAGATGTTGACCTGATGTTCTTAAAATCATGTCTTTATTTTCCGTTTCAACCACCAGCAGCCACACTGAGCATCTCTCCTGACAAATCTCAATTCTTTCGGTATGACCGCATAAACCTGACGTGTGCGTCCCCGGAAAACTCCACTGGCTGGACACTGAGGAGAAATGGTTCTTCTCAAGCACTTGTCCCATGCAAGGCGGGCTGCGTCCTCGACGATGTCTACCCTACAGATACCGACTGGTACTGGTGTCAGTCTGAGGACGGCAAGTGCAGCAACGTTGTTAGCATCAATGTGACGGGTATGCAACTTTTTATTCATACGCTTTTCTAGTTTAAAAAGGACATTAGAGTGTACAAACTATACGCCAGTAAAGCCCTGCAGCATAAACCATAGTTGATCGTTTGGACAGATATTGGTATTTCTAGAACTGAATAAAAGTGAGTGAGGTCAAAATATGCAAGAGGGGAAAACCAATTTCCTAAATTACAGATTGTTACAGGTTCGGCATGGTCAGCTCTACCACCAAGCGGGACCACAATAGCATGGCTCAATAAGGTTTGAGGCTTGATGTGGCTCGGAGCTATTAAGGAGGTCAAACAGTGAAATAGTTGGTGTTGTGAGACTTAGTGCCGTAAAGCGTTACGTACTTTTCCCAGGAGCTACATAGTGCGAGAATAGACGTAGGCTAACTGATATACATGACTGATATACTGTAAGGTTACATAATGGGGCTTTAAACCGGGCTCATTGTATTTGCTCCGGCTGACTTTACGGGCAGATTCATCAACTTGAACAAAGTTATTCATCACCGTTTGTATAGATTAACTGCATAAGTACCTGAATCCTCTGACAAATCCTTTCCAAACACTCAAAGTTGTAGAGATTACAATAAGTACTACAAATGTACAATAAACAATGACACTTGGTTTGTTTTCCTATATTTAAGCTGGTGCTGTGATCCTGGAGAGCCCTGCACTTCCCGTGACGGAGGGAGATAAAGTGACGCTTCGCTGTCGCTACAAAGAAAGATATGCCAAGAATTCTACGTCGGATTTCCCTGCAAAGTTCTTCAGAGGCGGCGTCTTCATCGGCATTGAGCCTACAGGAAAGAAGATCCTCCCAGCAGTGTCCAAGTATGATGAAGGCTCTTACATGTGTCAGCACCCCATGAAAGGAAAGTCCCCGGAGAGCCGGCTGGTTGTAAGAGGTGACATGATGTTCTATTTGATTGGAGGTCAGCTTTAGCCAAGTTACTCTACTTAAAGTCTGGCAGGCTGAATGTGGTGAACAGACCAGAACGGTGTTGTGGCTCTGACATCACAGGGTAACAGTCACTTGCCCCAAAACTAATTTGTTATTTATGAGCGTTGGACTGGACTATAGTTACACTAGAGGTTAGGGCCCTGCATACATTTAGTTTTCCGACTGTCCCAGACCAAAACAGAGCAAATATGTTGTCTCGACACGCCGATGGACGATTTTGGTTTTTGTTGGCCACCAGAAATTTAGGACCAAAGTCTCTCAATGTATCTACAATCCAGAGCCATAAAACACTCATTGTAAGCGCCATGCTTTTGTTTTATTTTCCAAATGTACATCAAGAAAGTTATAGACTTGCATATATTCGTTGTACTTGTTTCATGTGCCACTGTCCTCTTGTTGCACTTGTCAATATTTGTATATCTAGATAACTTGTTTACTATTTTACTATGTTTCGTGTAATATTTAGATGAAATTAAAACTGATGTTTCATGTTCCAGCCTCTCATAGTTGTTTCCTTCCTCACAGCTAAGCCTAGAGAAGACCCTCTTCTTCCTTCACCACCTCCTCCTCCTTCTTTCATGCTGGAGCTGGTGTGCATCATCCTGCTGTCCATCATCTACGCTTTCATAATCATCATGGGTATATACGCATGCCGACGGTGTGCTCGAGGTAAAAACGGCTCCTTAAATCCTGAAAATAACTGAATTTGTTGATGTTTACATCGTAAAAAGATCTGAATATTCTGCTTAACTTCAGAAACATTGTTATTTTTAACGCTCCAGGCCTGTAAACCTCCTCTTCTTTCTTCTTGATGGTTCAAATCTCCTGTAGTACAAACACTAACACTCCCCCGGTGCTCTGAGCTCACAGTCCAGGCAGCCCTGCTAACAAACTGTGCTAACATAACCTAACAGCAGCTAAAGTTGACCATAGTTTACCTTACTTTACATCAAGAAAAGGAGACAACAGGAGAAAACCAGGAAAGATTTTCTCTGTAAAATAGAAGAAGAAGAAGAATCTTGTTGAATCAAAGAAGCTAAAACGTGTTTTAAAGTTTGGGCATGAGCGTTTCCTGGACTCGATTTGAGTGCGTTTGTTCGGATAAGGAACCACATGGACATAAAACGCACAACAAAACCTCAAGTCATCTCTTTTAAGCCATCTAAATGTCTTTATTGTCGCATTATAGTCAAGTGGGACCTGAAAACAAAAGCTGATGCCTCCATGAGGAACTGTCAGAGAAATGTTTTGTGATTCTACTGACCTATAAAAGTATGAAATCCTGAATTACATTGAATTGAGATGAAAATTTTGTGCTCTGGTTTCCCTGCAGCTCACGACTGTGCTCGAAGAAAAGCATCAGCAGATGTCAGATTTGAAGAAGTACAACCTGTTTATATAATCACATGACTGGTGCCTTTGTGTTTAGATTTAAAATGTTATATTTCTTATCTATATCTATCATTCGCTTTGATCTAGTATGCAAAATTGTGCAGCTTATTATTCATTGTTGCTTCACACTATCACATTTACTGTTTAGAAAAATAAAGGCAGGTGAGAAAAGTTAAAAACTCAGCATGTTTATTTATTTCCATAATAACCAAAGAATGAAAGGAAGTGATAAAAATATACTTTTATTAAAAAACAGACATAATAAAATAAAATAAAAAACAGACACTTCAAATAACTTGAATAAACATTCAGAATTACATAGAAAAGTAGAAACGGTGAACAACAACCACAGAAACATTACGCTGACTCTGTCCACGTATTGTTTTGGTTTAAGAAAATGGACAAGTCAAATGTTTGTATGAGTATTAATACAGTGTGGGTACTCCAATGAACCATTTTCAGTTAAACAGTAACATTTTTGTCGAAACCATTTTAGTTACGGAGTTAATTTAAGATGCAGTACATCATTTAGAATTTTGAAATGTAAATTATGTTTTGTTAACTTTATTACATATATTGTAAACATTTCTAATTGCTTTCTCTTTAAAAACTGTAGCTAATAAATGTGGGTGAATGAGATATGTAGTGTAGACGAGCTTTGAGTGGTCGGAAGAGTAGAAAGAAATTTACAATATAGCTGCGTTTGTTAAAACTGAACTACCTAACTAACTGAACCACATTTTAAAGATTTGAAAGCAGCACTTTAACTTGTAGTGGAGTACTTCCACAGTGTAGTACTACCTCAGGTACTTTTTCATTTTAAAGTATCTGCACCATTATGTTACAGTAAGGTCACATAAAAAGTTCTCATGTTCTCAAATAATAACAGTGAGACAGCAGCGCCCTCATGAGGTTAAACAGGGAAACATGGAAACATGGCCTGATATTTGTCAAACAGCAGTGAGTGAAACAGATGTAACAGTCTTATGTAACTTGAGTCTGCAGTGACCTTATGAACATTAGAAAATAATTACCTAGATCACTTTTCGCAAATCCTAAGTGTTTTTAATTAACATGGATGTTCTGCTTGAGGCACCTCAGTTAAGAGTTTTTAAGAGATATGATCAATTATCAGCGTTGTCTCCTAGATCATTCAGAGGGATGTTCACCTGATCGTCATCCTCTGAGCTCCTTCCTCCGTCGTCTCCTGCATTCTGCTCTATACGACACAAAAGATGTTGTTAGTGCTTTTCAAAATAAGATAAACCTGTCTCACTGTCCATGTGGGCACTCCATTATTGTTTGGAGACAAAGTTGTGAAGCTATTCTTTCAAATGAAAAATGAAGAGAGGACAAATGTACGACTCACCAGCGTTTTTACGTCTCATCCATACAAAAAGACCAATTCCAATTCCAGCCAATCCAACAATGACGGCAATGACAATTCCAGCGACAGCACCACTGCTAAGTCCACGACCATCAGCTGGTGGCAAGATGTCTTCTCCACCATGAACTGCAAGATAACATGCATCCATTTCAGATCCTCAGTATCACAATGTGTACTTGGACTTTTGTTGCAGTCTCATACAACACTACAAAAAGCATTTCATCAGTGCTGATAACAGCTCTGATGAACGTAGGAATGAACTGAACAGTTTCAAACATGAAGATTTCTCACTGGTTCACTCACTGGCTGAAAATAATGCAATAATATTGAACATGTTTGATTTTATCAGACTGATATTCCCACCAGGTTATTTCACTGGTGTGGATCTATTTGTATTTGACGAATCATAATCTGTTGGCATGTGAGACCGGGACTGTTCAGTTGGTTTTTTGGCGTGGTTACGGCCGACAGTCACCGAGTCCTGGAACCAAACCGTTCAGCAATAAATGCAGTTTGTTGAATTCATCACGTGTCCGGCTGGACGCTACAATAGTAACGAGTAAAAGTGCGGAATGAAGTAAAAGTATTAAATTAATCAAAAATGTGTAGCGCAGTAAAAGTGGAAGTTGGGGAAAAAAATAATACTCCAAAAAAGTACAGATACTGCATTTTAGTACTTAAGTACAGTACTTAAGTAGTTCCACTTTGTTACTCTACATCTCTGTATAAAATAAATATCACACTCGAGGATGTGCTGTTATACTATTTTATATCATCTCTAATTTCTGACAGTCAGTTCTCAAAGATACAAAAAAAATCAAAATACTGAACCAACTCATTGAAATGAGCAGATCTGGGTTTCAAAGTGTTTTACAGTTTCAATAAAGACCATAAAGACTCATTTGAGTCAACCTGCAATAACATTTTTGTTGTTTGCTAATGTGGATAGAAAAAAATAGAAGTCAAAACATTCACTGACCAGTTTCATTGGTCTGACGTCTTTTGTCTGCATCATCCACTGACTCTGTTGAAACATTGTTAAATAGTGACTGAGATAAAATACTTTAAAACATTAAAATTATAAATTTTTTAACATGAACTCACCAACACTGAGGGTAACGTTGCCTCTCTTGACCTGACTGTGCAGTTTAGGAACATGGCAGGTGTAATTTCTTGCATCCAGTTCAGTTGCGTTGGTCAGTTTCAGTGAAATGTTTCCTCTGGTCATTTCTTCATGGAAGAGAGATGTTCTGTTTTTATAGTTCTTGTCCTGACCAGCTAGATCGTCGGCTCTACTTCGATACAGGTGCACAATGGTTCCATTATATCTCCACTCCACTGTTAGAGTCGACACATCAGATGGAGGCTCCAGGTGGCATGGCAGAATGACGTCTTGACCGACTGTTGCTTTGACTGGTTCATGTGAGCCAATCACATCAGACTCATCTGAGGAAACAAACATTTGCATTTAGACTTCCTGTTGCACAAACCAACTTTAAGCTGCCCATGACTCCCTTTAAGTTTTAATGAAACCCGTTAATTCAGTTAATCAGTTCTCTACCTTTTTCAGACAGTCTGACTTACCAACAGTGAGTTGGATGGACGCTTCCTTCTTCATTGATGGAAGATAACATTTATATTTTCCTGCATCAGAAAGTTTCACTTTCAAGATTTTCATGGAGACGTTTCCGTTCTTTAGTTCATCCACAAACAGTCTGGTGCGGTAATGATAAGATGAATTTTGATTCGTAAAATTCAGTCGTCCGTCTTGGTGATAATGGATGTACTTTGGGTCTAAACCAGGTCTGGTCCATATCACGGTCTTTGACTTGACATTGATGGGAGGTTCAAGGTAACATGGTAGAATGACACTATCACCAGCCAGGGCCACGATTGGTTTCTTTGAACAAATCAACTCTGACTGCTCTGCATGGTAACCTAGAGAGAAAACAAGAAACAGTAGCATGGTTATAATTCACGTCATCAAATAATTTTTTTTAATAAAATAAAAAAGACACACTCTCATTCTGTGTGTTGACGAGACGCTATCGTGTTATCTAACAGCTCTAACCGTCGTGCTCACCTGTCCACAGGTTAAAGCATTGAACCCGGTTACTGGGTTTTAAACAGCCAAATATTTCTCAACACTTTGGTCTGAAAACAGCCCGTTAAATCTAAATGAACAACAAAACGTGGTAGTTTGGAACAGTTTGCTGATAATTGTTGCTGATAGTCTTTCCATGATCGAAACACAGATCATGGAAAGACTATCAGAAGGGGAACCTTTTTTCTCGTGCGCCATAGGTGTGCCGTGCGCCATAGGTGTGCCGTGTGCCCTGGGTGTGCCGTGCGCCCTAGCCTAACCGTCCCCCCGCTCCTGCGCGGCCCACATTGCCCATCGCTAAACCCAAGAGTGTGTTTGGGATGTGTGATCTACTCGTTAAATATATATATATATATATATATATATATATATATATATATATATATATATATATATATATATATATATATATATATATATATATATATATATATATATCGGGACTTCTCGACCCACTGGGCAAATGCACGGTATGCCAGATGGCCAGTCTGTCCCTGTACTGAAGGATCCTGTTCTGCCTCAGCACAGAACAAACACATTGTTTCTACATTTACACGTCGAATAACCTTTGTAGAACTCTTTTACAACTATTACAAAACATTACAGTAGAGACATCAGTTTAAAAAACGTCCGCACAACTCATTTCCTGCTTTTCCATCTGAGAAGACAAAGAAATGATCAGCTGATGACAAGAAACTTACCTGTAACTTTTACAGTGAAAATCAGAAACACCAGAAAAGTGAAGGTCATCCTGAATGTTTGTTAGAACAAAAACTGATCACACCGACTTTATAATCCGTCTATGAAGACTAATTTTACATCTGGCTTATGTCCAAATGTACAAACTATGTCACGTGAGTGACAAAAGTATAAAGTATTTTATATTCTTTTATGGCATTCACCTGCAGTTCAACTGTCAGCTGACACGCTGCCTGCTCATCTTCTTTCATGAATGGAGCTCAGCAGGGGGCGGGGTGGACGGACTGAACCATTTCATGTAATAGACGGGGGTGTTGGGCAACTGAGGACATTTCTTTTGCTAAAAACAAGTGAATAAACATAAAGCGTCTGTGAACATATTCATGAAGGTAGGTTCATAATAAATAAAAAAGTCATATATGCTAATACATAATAATAATAATAATAATAATAATAATAATAATAATAATAATAATAATAATAATTAAAGATGTAGTATTTGTCAGGCCCCCTGTCAGGCACAGGTCTGAACTTCTTAATACAGAGCCACTGATGTCATGTGAGGTAACAGTCACTCCTGGTGTGAGTGTGTACACACACACCTTACACACAGACTCAAACACACTTCTATTGTTCATCAAACGATGGAGATGAAGTTCAACAATGTTTAAAAAACTGGTTTGAATTTTTGAGAATCACTTTTTTGCATATTTAGAACAATATTTGTGAACTTAGAAATATTTTAAATATTTAAATCAAAATGTTAAATGTTAAAATCTAAATGCTAAATCTAAATGTTAAATATAAATCTAAATGTTAAAAATAAATCTAAATGTTGAAGCTAAATGTTAAATATATATCTAAATGTTAAATCTAAATGTTTCGGGTGAAACGAAATATTTAGCTAAAATGCAAATTCAAATGACGGTAACCGTAAGTGCCAAAATAAAAGCTCGAGGAGGTCAGAGCGTCTTTATAGTGGCAAATAACGAATAAAACCCATCTTATCCGGGGAAATGGACTCTTGGACATGGATTATCGTGATAATAACTAACTAACACTTTGACTGTCTGTCATTTTCGTGTAGGATCGTCTACACCCGCCCGCGTTCACCCCGGTAAACTCTACTGTCGGACATACCTCTGCAAACATGTAAATAAATGAGTCAAGTCAAAGTGATCCCCCTCGTGGCTGGCTATAGTGGCTACAGGTCATAAGTCCCACACCCTTGTGACACTAAAAACTCAAAGTACTCTTCAAATAAAGTTTCTCCAAACAGGTTTGTTCATCTAGGTAGTTATTATCAATAATCCATGTCCAAGAGTCCATTTCCCCGGATAAGATGGGTTTTATTTGTTATTTGCCACTATAAACACGCTCTGACCTCGAGCTTTTAATTGGGCACTTCCGGTTACCGTCATTTGAATTTGCATTTTAGCTAAATATTTAGTTTCACCCGAAACATTTAGCGTCAACATTTAGATTTAGATTTAACATTTATCTTTATATTTAGCATTTAGCTCCAACATTTAGATTTATATTTATATTTAACATTTAGATTTATATTAAACATTTATATTTAGTTCACAAATATTGTGCAAAAAAGTGACTCTCAAAAATTCAAACCAGTTTTTTAAACATTGTTTTTAGCTAAATGTGACAAAATGTTGCTGTTATTTTCAGAGCGAGACGCTTTACAAACTGCACCCCATAGTTTGAAACATTTTGAAACCCAATGAGAAAACAAACCACTGACCCTGAGCGAGAGATGTGGATGTGAACAATGGATGGATTAAGAACAAACCCTGACGTCTTTCCTCTGTTGTTCCAGCTCAAGTCCCTGGAATTGTCATTGGCTGTGTCATAATTTCACAATTTTGTCTTCAAGCAAAGTCAAGTGACCACATGTACATTCTGAGAGGTTTTACTTGTGTGTGGCTATCACCTGCAGGCAGAGGCAGCTTTGACAGCCTTCTTCATCCCAGCATCACAGACTGGACCTAGAGATGTGGAACGTCACCTCACTGGTGGGGAAGGAACCAGAGCTTGTGCGACAGCAGTTCCGGTCTTCTGGGAGTCTCTAGCTGGCGTCCTGGAAGGGATTCCTCCTGGTAACTCTTGAGTTCTGCTGGTGGGTGATGATGGAGAAACCTCGTCAGGAGAGTTTGGGAGGGACGGCCTGCTCCATCTGAACCTGAGTGATGTTTTATGATTGGACTTCTGTGCTAGTCGTGAGTTGGTCATAACAAACACCATGTTGGAACATAAGTTTGTTTATATGTGTACTTGGTTGGTCTTATGTCCTGGACGCTCGGGCGAGCAGTCGAGCGGTCAGCTGATCACCGTCTGAGGGGTTAGTTGGATCAGATGGCGGGGCAGAGCTGTCTTCAACTCAGACCTCCAGAACAATTTTTTGCAAGTTGGGGACATCCGAGTGAGGTGACCGTCTCTGAAAAGTCAACTTTTAGTCAGAAAAACTATTTCAGCTTTGTAGCTTTGCATAGCAAAGTATGTCTGTCCTCAAATGTTGTGTTGAATTATGTTAAACATAAAAAATCAAATCTGTACAAGTTAAAAATCCTTTTATTATCAAACAACAGACTTAGAGATTAGACACATGTGGTACAACCACTCCCCAGTTCACAGTCCAGGCAGCTCGGCCAACAAACAAACTGTGCTAACTGCAGCTACAGCTGTCAGCAGTTTAGCTGTGACCTGAATTGTTAAAAATGTCAATGCCGAGCTAAAGAACATCATCTGATACTTTTATACAGGCAAATCTTAAGACAAACACATCCCAAATACATGTCATAAAGCATACAATACAAAATATTCAAAATTACATAGAAGAGTTTTTTTTGGTGGCGTGTATCTTTTATCCTGTTTGTCTTCAATACAAAAGAACAGTTTCAGAAAGAAGTTTATAAAACTCCCGTTACATGTTATTCTGCTTAAAAATGAGCACATCAAAAAGTTGCATGACAATAAAATGAATACAGTGTAAATACAAAATAGTGTTTTTCACAGCAGACACAGGGCAGTAAAAACACACACACACACAGTTACATACATACATATACACATCTTTCATATATCAATCACACAGTCACAGTCGCTTGCTGGTACCCTTCAATAATCAACTGCTGTACTATAGTCTAATTTAACCCTTGGAGGGTCTTCCCGTTATGTGTCCTGAATAGTTCCTAAGACGAAACATGGCTCCTTCCTAAAAACTGCTATAAAATAATATATATTAATATTTTTTTCCACTTTAAACACGTCAGTCTTTTAGAACTACTTCAGCCTGAAATATACTTCTTTCGCAGAAAACAGTAAAAAGTGTGAAACTTTGCTGCACGTTTTGAATGGCTAAAATGGCGCCACGTGGTGGACAAATATAAAAACTACAAATTGAAAGCCAGTGGTCCAAAATGAAATCTTAACATAAAGGAATGCATTAATTTATTTTAGGATAAACGTGGGATCAAAAAAAGTGTTTTTTAATGATTTTTAATGGGGCACGTTTTGCCGCTAGGAACTATTTAGGATGCATTTCTGTTGCTAAGCCATTTTAGGCCTAATAAAGTACTGAGATTTATATTCTAAAAAAAATTAAAAATGAATGTCTTTGACCAAATTTTAGCTTTATCTTCATTCAACACAGCCACATTTCTTAAAAAACAAACAAAGCAAAAAAAAAACCCCCAAAAAAAGCCACGAATGGTCCTAAGATGGCTCAAGGGTTAAAGTTATCTCTGTGACTCCACTACTTCACTTAAAGCTTAATAATATTATCAGTAGTTAGAGTGCAACCTGAGTGTTTTTAATCAACTTGGATGTTTGGCTTGAGGCACCTGATTCAAAAATATTTGGTTGGAATAGAAGAGTTATGATCTGTTATCAGCGTTGTCTCCTAGATCATTCAGAGGGATGTTCACCTGATTTTCGTCCTCGTCTTCCTGTCTTCCCCCGCCGTCTCCTGCATTCTGCACTGTACGACACAAAAGATGTTATTAGCCAGTGCTTTTCAAAATAAGAAGATAAACCTGTCTCACTGTCCATGTGGGCACTCTATTATTGTTTGGTGACAAAATTGTGAAGCTAGTCTTTCAAATGAAAAATGAAGGGAGGAGAAATGTACGACTCACCAGCGTTTCTACATCTCCTCCATGCAAAAAAAACAATTCCAGCCAATCCAGCAATGACAAGAATTCCAAAGATAATTCCAAAGACAATTCCAACGACAGCAGCTGGAAAAACAAAAGACAACAGCTTTCAACAGTTTCTTGATGAATGAAGGATGACTGGCGTTATATCAACATGTATGTTACAGGGTGCAGGTTTGTGGCTCCATGTGTACAGAAAGAAATGAAATAAAATATTAATATATGTGATAAAAACACAGCAAGAGTAGCTGTTTTCTTTCTGGTTTAAACTAATGTGGATAGAAATAAGTCAAAATATTTACTTACAAGTATTATTAGTCTGACGTCCTTTGTCTGCATCATCCACTGACTCTGTTGAAACATTGTGTTAAATAGTGACTGTGATTAAGAGATAAAATACTTTAAAACATAAAAAATATGACTTTTTTAAATCTTACTTAATTTTAATAACATGGACTCACCAACAGTGAGGGTAACGTTGCCTCTCTTGACCTGACTGTGCAGTTTAGGAACATGGCAGGTGTAAGTTCCTGCATCTCGTTCAGTTACATTGGTCAGTTTCAGTGAAATGTTTCCTCTGGTCATTTCTTCATGGAAGAGAGACGTTCTGTCTTTGAAGTTCTTGTCCTGACCATGAAAATAGTCCTTCCCACTTCGATACAGGTGTACCTGTTTTTCATCCTGTTTCCACTCCACTGTTAGAGTCGACACATCAAATGGAGGCTCCAGGTGGCATGGCAGAATGACGTCTTGACCGCGTGTTGCTTTGACTGGTTCATGTGAGCCAATCACATCAGACTCTCCTGAGGAAACAAACATTTGCATTTACTGTAGACTTCCTGTTGCAGCAACTCTGCAAACTAAGATGGCTGAACAGCAGCTGGTCCTAACTGAGCCTTTTATTTGAACACGATACACATGCATATAATTCAAATGTAGAGCAGCCTTCAACTGAATGTCCAGAAAATTAGGAAATGAAAATGTGAATTCACAAACATTTCCATCAATTATGTGAATATTAAGAGGCGCATTGACATCATGGACGTATCAGAATCATTGGATACTGGACTCAAAGGTAGCACCATTCACTAGTGCACAAACCAACTTTGGGCCGCCCATGACTCCCTTTAAGTTTTAATGAAACCCGTTAGTTAACTCAATCAATTCTCTACCTTTTTCAAACCGTCTATTTGATTCTCAGAATTCAGTCGTCCATCTTGGTGATAATGGATAGACTTTGGGTTCAAACCAGGTCTGGTCCATATCACGGTCTCTGATCTGACATCGATGGGAGGTTCAAGGTGACATGGTACCATCACCAGCCAGGGCCACGATTGGTTGATGTGAACAAATCAGTCACCTTGAACCTTTAACCATTAATTCATGCTATCAAACTGAATTTTTAAATATAAAAAAGCACCGGCCAACATCAGTGTCTGACTCAAGAGTCAATGTCTGTGACTGCTGAAGTCTAAAAAGTCACAGAGTACGATGGTGACAGTAAAATGTTGCTACCAAATAAACACCAGCGTCCTCACAAACGTCTACAGGAGCACTGGCAACAGACTTCAACCAACAAACCCTTCAGAAGGCACACAGCGTTTTAAGGACCACAGCTACCCACAGTTGGGTCACGTCAGCCCGGGAGTTTCAGGCCCAAGACCGGCCCACTTTTTACAGTTCAACTCTTTCTAGTGCGTAGTTTTTTCTTTTTTACCACAGTTCAACAAATTAAAATAATAACCCACATAAACAGAGAGGTTAACAAAAAACAAAGAGGTTGGTAAATTAACCTACACTAGTCTCTGCCTGAGTCTCTGGGATCTCACTCTCACCTGTCTGACTCACCTGCATTACTTAACATCAACAAAATGGCTTTTATGAGGGGGGAGGGCGAGCTGCAAAGCAGGAAATAGATTGTGTCACCATTTTAATTCAAATATATATATAAAAAATAAAGTTTTATAACGGTTGTCAAATAGTTTTACAAAAGTTTTTCAAAAACCAAATGTAGAAACCATTGTTGTGTTCAGTGGTAGAACAGAACAGAATCCTTTATGAACATGAATTAATCTCTACAGATCAAAGATTGTTTTTTTCTGATTAATTATTCATTGTAATATTTGAAATCAGTGCCCAGAATATGAACCGAATAAAGACATAAACATAACAGCTGAGAGGAAAACATTTAGTCTGGAGTGAACGACAAATAAAATAGTTCATAGTTCAATAGTTCATGAAAGGAAACTTACCTGCAAGGTTCACGATGAGCGAACACAGGAAAACATGAATGAATGGCGTGGACTTCATCTCCATTGTTTGATAAAAACCAGAATCACTGTCGATCACACAGAGCGAGAAAGAAAAGGGCTGAACATGAAAAGGGATCACGGAGAATTTAAGTTTCACTTTCACTGCTGAAAGGTCACACACAAACATAGATTACTGATTAACATGAGTAACACAGGAACGTGTTTAACAGTCATCATGATTGTGAAACCTTTCTGTGCTGAGCGTCATCAGTTTATAGGCAGGTCTCTGTAGAATAATACGAAGAAATAAGAAAAAAGTACAAAAGCACATTATTATTTCTTGATTAAAATGTCAAACTATTTATTTACTCGGCTCGGATTTGGATATAAAAAGGTGAATTCAGTTTAAAATTCCTCATTCCTCTTGTTCACACTCGGCCTGCACTTTAGGTACACATGTACCTGTGCAATACTTTTTGATCCCATAACTGTATGACTGGAATTTCCTGTAAATGTTGCACTCTCTCAATGGCTGCTGTTCTTCCATAACACCAGCAGATAGCGCTCATTGCATGACCAGACCACTTTCTCCTCTTGTAGTAGGGCCTGCAGTCAGAAAGCTTGAGCTGAGTCTGAGCTGAAAACCTTTCACTCACTTGGAAGTTAAACTTGGAGGTTTTGAACTTTTCAAGTTCCCGGTTGGAAGTTTCAGCCCCCTGAAGTCAGATTTCTGATTCAGAACATCTGACCTCTAAATCCACGATAGCTGCCTGAATTCAACCTAAGAGTTTGTGTTTGTGTTTCCTGTTTTATTTTGTAGTTCTCCCCTGTCTGTCTTCCACTTCCTGCCTTAGTTTTACCTGGTGTCCCGCATGGCCATTGAGTTCCTGTATTTCCTGTTTTTGTACTATACCTCTATGTGTCTTACGTGTCTGACAGTATGTTTTTAAGCGTACCCGTGTTCTTGCTCTGTTCCAATGTTCATATTTTTGCCCTGGACCACCTTTAGTTTATTTTCAAACGTTGCTCCTGTGTTCCTTTGTGTTCAACCCAGGCCAGTAAGTAATTGAAGATAGATTTAATGCAAATACCTGGTCTCCATAGCACTATGTCTGCTAATGGGTCCACTCCTAAATCCCTGTTTGTGTTTGGGCATCACTTTTAGTAAAGGCCTCCTGTCGTCTGTGCTACCTGCAGCTGAGTTGCATGCTTTGATTTCTCACTTTAATATAGATACAGTTTCAAATACAACCTGAACAATTTATTGTTTGGTGCGTTTGTGGCTCAGATGTTCTATAAAGGTAGTTTCCAGTCAGTCTTTTTGATGCACTCTTTTCATTTCCTGTTTCTCTGAAATGTCAAAGATAGCCTTCGTGTGGCTGGTGACAGGTTTGACTTTGTGGCTTTCAGTGACATCTCTAGACCTGTATTCTGAAAGTTTGATTCTCATGTTGGAATCATGTTTCTGAAGCAGGTGAGTGACCTGCACACACGAAGTAAAAGATCATCAGCAAACAGTAACATCTTTTGGGGGACTTTGATTGGCAATTAACAAATCATAAAAGCAAATTAGCGAGTAAGTTTCCAAAATGCGTGGTCCTGTCCTGCATTCGACGATTTCCTGTGCTAGTCAGGATGTGGTTACCACCGTGTAAAACTAGACAGAGAAGTTAAAACACAATGGAGTTCACATCAGTGATCTACATCTTAACGCTCTGTAAGTAATTTACCGTTTTTTTCTTTTAAGATAATCTACTTTCTGCTCTCTTTCTCTACCTGAGCACTTATCTTTCACTGACTTGTCCTTTTCTTAAAATCAGAGCTTGCTCAAAAAACAACCCAGAACAATCCGACATTGAGTCCTTGATGATTTATGTAACTTTTGAAACAAAGCCAGATGTTGTGTCCTGATCACCTGGATAGTTTTAGTTTTGTCAGATTTGAAGATGCTAAATGTATGATGTTTTATCTGAAGCCATTTTCAAGAAACTGCGTCCAGTATGCAGGTTCGTCTGTTTTAACACATGAAACTCAAACTGGGCAGTGCCAATCAAACATGAAACAAGATACTCAAACGTTTTCTGAAACACATTTTAGTCTACTGTTTAACTGTTTTTGATAAAGTTTGTTAAAGTTTTTCCCCGCTTGAAACTTAACCAAACACCACCAGAAGGTTTATCCAATAGCGTACAGATGCATTTTGGTCTGCGCCTATTGATACCAGCCTTTGGAAATCAGAAATGGACAGAGCAGTTCCAGCTTAATGCACATTTTCGAATTAGTCTGGAGATGCTGGGTTAGTCTTCGACGTCTCCAGGGACATAAATATCTCTCATGTTGCTAAATGTTCCATGTTCTTTACAAGCTCGTAAGCACTAAAACTAAACAACTTTACAGGCTTGTTCATGTGCTGAAAGAGATTAACAAGTCCTGCAGAGTGGCAGAATTTGTGGAATTTCTCTTACTGCAACTCCCTTTTGGTCGGCCTACCTGCTTGTGCGATCAAATCTTTGCAAATGGTCCAGAATCTCAGCGTCTTACTAAAGGCTCACGTCCCGACCAGGGCGTTACGCTCCGCTCATTCAAACCGTCTAGTTGTACCCTCGCCTCTCGCAAAGCGAGGTCACTCTAAACTCTTCTCTGTGGTCGTCCCCAAATGGTGGAATGACCGACCAACGTCTGCAAGAACAGCAACATCCCTTTCTACCTTTAAAAAACTTGTAGAAACATTTCTCTGTCCAGAATGCTTCCCTGCCTAAAACTAACAAAACTAACAACTCTCAGCTTATGTCCTCCTCTGTAAGTCGCTTTGGATAAAAGCATTTGCTAAATGCAATGTAATGTTATGTAATGGCTCATTTTGAGTGACTCTTTGCAGACGACACTCAATTATTTGGATTAAACCAAATCTTAACTGACGAAGGTTTAAATTAAACCCACACAACAAACAATCACAGCAATGCACACGATCAGCTGTGTACACAAAGTATTTAAATCGATTCATGATTGTTATTTCAGGTGTGACGCCCGCTACAGCCAAACTGAGCATCACTCCCAACAGAGCTCAGTTCTTTCAGTATGACTCCATCATCATGACGTGTGAAGCAGGCGAGGTGAGAAGAAACACCGCCACTGCTTCCTCTGAGGCATGTATGGCTGGATGGGGGCTCAAAGGTAACTCCTCCTGCGAAGTTGAAGATGCCTTCAAATCGGACACCGGAGTGTACTGGTGTGAATCTCAGCGAGGGGAGCGTAGCAACCCAATCAACATCACAGTGACCGGTAATAATAAATGTGTATGCAACTCGTTTGTCTTCTCTGCTTATTATATGCTGGACTGCAGAGAGGTATAGTAACGAAGTGGAACTACTTAAGTACTGTACTTAAGTACTAAAATGCAGTATCTGTACTTTTTTGGAGTATTATGTTTTTTACCCAACTTCTACTTTTACATATTTTTGATGAATTTAATACTTTTACTCGCATACATTTTTCATGTGCTGAGTCGTTACTCGCTACTATTGTAGCGTCCAGCAAGAGCCCCGCCCCCTCGCTCTCGCATTCATTCAGACGCATTCACAGAGCATGGGAAATCACAGAACTCTACCATGAACATTGTAACACTGTAACATTAGAAGTTGTGCCTTAATAAATATTTGAAATAATATAAACAACAGTACTTGTACTTTTAGTACTTAAGTAGCATTTTTTTTTACATACTTCTACTTGCAATACTTAAGTACAAAACATTTTGAATACTTTAGTACTTTTACTTCAGTATGGTGTTTAAAGAACACTTCAACTTCTACTCAAGTTAGTTTTTTGATATAGCACTTGTACTTCTACTCCTTTACTGCAGTACTTTATACATCTCTGCAGGACTGTTAAAGGAACAAGGTGAAACTTTGCTTGTAAGAGTGACATCTAGTGGTTAAAAATTGCTTCTGCAGTACTAAAGTTGTGGCTTTATTTTCCGTGTTTTGATTCATTTCACACAGCTTGTGCTTCAGGCGAGGATGTTTCCTCAATTTCTGACATACATAGCATGCTCATTTTATGATTTAGTACACATAAATATGTCACATATTGTTCCTTTAATCATTTTTGTAGTTAAACAGTAAACTCAACTTTTTCAGAGGGTGCCGTGATCCTGATCAGCCCTGCACATCCTGTGACAGATGGAGATGAAGTGACACTCTTCTGTTCCTACAAGGCAGGAGGCGGCGACATGACTTCAGATTTCTTTGCTAAGTTCTATAAAGATGGTGTTTTTTTTGGCATGGAACCTGCAGGGAAGAAGATCATCAAAAAGGTGTCCAGGTCTGATGAAGGCTACTACGAGTGTGAACATACCACGAAAAAAAGGTCACCGAAGAGCTGGCTGGCTGTGAGAGGTGACATTATGTTCTTCTTCTTATTTGCACTAGTCCAATGTGTGTATGATAGGCAAAACAAGGTTGTAGCTGACAGTACTTTAAAGTACTTTATGTAAGTTCATCTATGTATGCAACTTAAAATAAGTCAACGTTTGACTCTTGGTTCCATGTGGGACATGAACCCTGATTTCCTGGGTCAAAGATTAGAATACATATGTTACTTAGTAGCTTCATTTACATTACATAACTTAACCTATACCTAACATATCTGCTGTATATAACTTTAAGTAAGTTAGCATTGACTCTTCTGAAATCAGAACTGTCGACGATGACGTGCTTGAATGTTTCCTGCTCACAGGCAGAACTACAAGTAACTCCACAAGTATCCCTATCGAGCCTTCTCCACCAACTCCTCCTGTCATTACTGTGCCAAAGCTGGTGTGCACCATCCTGCTGTTCATCCTCTACACCGCCATACTCATGGTGTGCATATACATGTATCGAAAGTGGGCTCAAGGTAAGAACTGACAAGCCTGATTGTCAGGGTCACGGGTGTTGTCACGGGTTTCTGAAGAGCTGTATGTGGTTAGGTTTATGATAAGATCATGGTTTTGGTTAAAACTAGAACACTGGTTAATCAACTAAGCTATGTTAACTATCTAACTACTTGGAAGTTGAAATTCTGTATTCCTAGTTCCCAAATTTCCACTGTAACACCCAGTGAACTCGAGTTTTCAATTTGGTACGTTGAAAGAACGTCACCAACCCCGACCTCAGAATCCGAGATGGTTGGTGTTATTCCCAGCTCCAACTTCCACCCGCAGGACAGTCTGCATGGAGAGTGTATTTTCAAGTGTTTGGGATAACAGGCTTTTCAGACCAATGGGCCTTCTGTTCAATGGTAGATGCCGATTATTGAGGTTTCAAATAATGGAGCATCAGAACAATGGCATGACACCAGTTGAGTTAGCTGCAGGCTCCTTAACCTAAAGCTGATTATGTGTAAATTAAATTCTTCTTATGAGAAAAATAATAATTAACTCCTTTTAAAAATGTTCTTTGCTCTGGTTTCCCCACAGCTCGAGCTGATGGAATGAAAACGGCTCCTGATGAAGAATTTTGAAATGAAAGAGGAAGACTCACATTAAACAGCTTGTTGATATGCCAACACCAGTGTAAATAGAAAATATTTATCCTATACTATATACCGTACTATATAAACTATACTACCTTATACATATTGCCTCATTTTGTGTATAGCAACATTTAATTAACTGCTGCATCTGATAAAAACATAAGTTTAGCTTTTTAAATGTTTCAATAAAAAGTCTGGTGGCTCCCCAACGGTGTGGTCATTTCTCCTGACAGAAGATGAACTTGGACCTGACATGATGCTTCGGTGGTTTATTGCACGTATATTGAATGTGAACTTGTTAGTGTGTCACCAAAGATCATCTGAGCAGCATCAGTATCTGACGAAATGATCATTTTCTGATTTATGAATTTAATGCACTGATCAGTTTTCACGACTGATATTGTAGTTTATCGCCATTTATTGGAAATTCAGATCTAAAACTCAAGTTGTGTTGTTGTTTATGCTGGATTTCAATATCCCACATACCCTTTGTTTGATTTTGTTCTTCATGTGTATTAATAATTCCTTCCTTTCCTTCTTTCATGGTTTATTTCCATACATATGTAGTATTAAGGCTCTGCCAGCAGATGTCTCCTAACAGTCACATTGATTCATTTAGTGACCTGACTTTGAAAACCTCATTTTATGTCGATATAGATAAACCAGCCAAATCCTTATCAAAACACAAAATATAATAGATTTCTATTATTATTATTTTATTATATAGTGTGGTTATTTCTGAGTCTCCAGATGCACTGTGTGGGTTATAGATGATATGAGGTTTTATAGATGAAACCAGAGACACATTATGATACCAGCAGGGGGCGTTAGCCAATCAGGTGTGGAGAAGTAATAAGTGGCAGGTGCATCTACGACTGAATCACAGGTGTGTTAAAGTTCAGTTGGTATTTATTAATTAATATATGACAACAGATGATGACGCGTTTGTTCGTTTGGCTCTGTCAGCATAATTATTTCACAGCTTGACTTTAAGACTTTAAAATTCTCGCTTGCGAAATGATCAAAATAAAGGTACACTGTCAGTATGTTTAGATGTCATGTTTGAGTTTGTGATTTATTGCATCTGACAGCTCATTTAAACGTCACTTCAAAGAAAAGCTGTTTCCATTGTGAAGCAGATCTGAAAAACAAAATGTAGACAATGAAATGTTGAAGTTTAATTTCCATTTCATTGAGTTGTGTTTATATAGCACCACATCGTAACAGAAGTTATTTACAGACACTTTTCATACAGATGTTTTCCAGGGTTCAGATCAGGCAGGTGAAACTCGAGGCCACGCCCAGCGATACACGGAACAGAAAGTGGCGGGCAAATAAACAAGGAAAGGAAACACACGGGGAAACACTGGGGACTAAGCAGACTCATAAAAACCTTTTTGTTGGGAAAAACCTTCAACAGTTCTGCCAATGAATCATCAAGTCAGCACAATTAAAATAGATGTCATGTTTTATCTACACTGCCTCCCGGCTGATCTAAAAATCAGCAAAGTCAAAGCGTCCACGCAAGCCTTAATATAATGTGAACAGGTGAGTTGTATATAAATTCACCCTCAGTACAGTTGTCATGAACGGGAAAATTAGCTACAGAGACCAAAACTGTTTTTTTGTACCAGGCTGTAAACATGTTTATTTCTGCTGTGAAACATGGGGACTTATGGAGACTGACTCACTGCTGGAGCCAGCCTCAGGTGGACGTTAGAGGAACTGCAGCTTTTGGCACTTTAGTAGGTCATAGCTGAGTCTCAGGAACGTAGGGGTGTAATCGGTGTGAAAACATTGACGGTGAAGACGTTCCCTGTGGCTGACTTGGTGGAATGAGGACATACCTGTTCCATCAGCTATAAATACACATTACAGAGGCGGAGTTAAAAATATGTCATATGACAACATGTTAATAGTAAATATCTGAGATGACAAACACGTCATTTCCGTAGACCAGTTTCAATGAAACGTTTAGCGGTGTGGGAGTTCAGGGCTTTCCTTCCTCGCTGATGAAGTTTCAGTTCATGTTTATTCTGGGAAAAGTACAAGGAACGTTTCTTCTGTTTTAATCCATAAAGTCCAGACTGGTGCCGTTTTTCCTGTCAGGTGTTTTCAGCTTTGACTTTTGTGTAGAAGGTCGGTGCAGCGCTTCGATCTGTGGAGGAAGAACACGTACCAATTATTATATATCAGTCGCTACACGACATGACATTAACGTTTGTCATCTGTCTTAGATTGTAACAAAGATGAACCCAACCATTGACTGCTGGTCGAACAGGATAATCAATCCAATAACTAACAGCGGTCAACGTCACACAACCTTATCATACTTTAACAGTTACCTAGTGTTTCTGTAGCATTGTAATGTTCCAAAACAAACATATTAGCAGTTTGAAGTAAACTAAAGCTCCCCCGCCAAAATAAAAGAAATATGGCATTTTAACAATTTATTACGTGTCCGTAAAAACACATTTAAACATTAATTTATGACTGTGTTGGACAATGACAATGGATTTTTGTCATTTTTTGAGTGATATAAGAACAGAGCAAACATATCAATGCTCATAACGCCAGCTGGGATTCATTTCTTAAATTATGGTATGTATCTACTCTAAACGATATCGTAGTTGAGGCTTCGCAGGGCGTAATTCAGACAGGCTGAAACTGAGGACATCTTATAGATATGCGAACTAAATGCAACAGATCAAATCAAGAATTTTTCATGACGTTAGAGTCAGTAAATTTTTGTTGCAAAGGGGCAGTTGGTTACGTATTGGTTCATGAAAGGAACATTTCTTTAGAGATCTTTCCTCTTGTTCAGTAGGTTTGACATTTAGCCATATGTACTTCACATGAAAAGTTGGTTTCCCTTTGTTGGGTAATGCAACCCTTTGAGAGATCCTGACTCAGGGCAATGTTCATTTGTTACCCGGTTTCATTGCTTCCTGTTTGAAGACTCTTATTTCAACACCACACTTCAGTCCTAGTCCCGCGACCAGCAAATGCTCCTAGTGGCTCACATATATATGAAGTTGATGTGTAATCTGTAAAGTAATTAGTTACACTAGCTGCCACCCAATACTCAGCTTTATTGTCATTATGTAACCCAGGCCTCCTTTGTGCTATACACAAGAGTAAATATGCAAATATTCAAATGTTGTGAATTATAACAGAGCTCAAAGAGCTTCTCTTGTTTTCATCTAATCTGTGTTAATCTTTATATTTTGCTCCGTCTCCATGTGTTTTTATTACATAAACAGTATAAATAGAAACTAGGTCAGTCTAATTATAGTAAGTTTATGATGCACAGTTTCTATGGAGCTCAAGTGCAGGCCAACTGTTGTTGTTAAATGCAACCTGCATGGTGATGGAGGTGTGCCAAGAAGATCTGGACCAATAAGAGCTGGAAGGAGGCGGGACTCTGGTTTCCAGGAAGCCAGCAACAAACTTGGTGACCCAGAGGGATTCATTACAAAGGAAGCGATACAATGATTGGTGTCTCTGTGTCACCAGCTAAAAATAAAACGTAGTTTGCTTATCACACAACAGAGAGTCGTGTGAACACGATCAAAAAAAATATTTGTTCATACAGCTTTAGGATTTTCATTCTTTGACACAAAGCTGAAAAACTCATGAATATTTATCATATATCTCTTTGTTCTCATGAAACTTGTAAATGTTATTTGTGGTTTCCTTTTTACGGTTGTTTACTCTTTTGTGTAATTTCCTGTTACCTCTGATTCTCTTCGGTTGCACATCCTGTATGACGACGACATCAACATACGAGACGTCAGGGTTGTCTTTATCTGCAACACAAAACTCACTGTTGCACAACAGTTGCACGTTGTATGTTTTATGTCTGCATTCATGAAGATGCTGCTTCAAGCAATCCACACACAGACGGTACCGGACAATAAACAGGTTTTTATCTTCAACTTCTCGTTCACAAAGTAACTTTTTATCATGTTTCTGTCTTAAAACTCCATTTGACTTCTTTGAGTTTGAGTGTGGACACGGTAGTATGGTTGTTTTTTAGTTTCGGTTATTTAGAAAAAAGGACAGAGAAGCCAGAATTATCCTAGAGGCTATTTTTCATCTGTAGTTGGCCAATGTGTTTAAAAGATTTCCTAAGATACAACACGGCAAACAGTAAAGCATATATACTTATAGAGCAACACGATTGTAAACAAACAGGACACAGAGATGGCAAAAGGGGAATATCAGAATTAGCAAATCAGCAAAACTATTTGGCCGAGGTGTGAAGAATGTTTCCTGAAATACATCAAAGTAAACATTCAATATAAGGATCGTAGGCGGACACACGCACGAGTGTCAGAAAAAGTCCAAGTAGTTATGACATCATGACATTTATACACGAAGAACAAGCAATGACACAGGATGCAAAATGTCACTTTATTGACGTGAAAACAGGCTGACCTTTGTGGTTCCTCCATAGGCACAAGAGCAACACCGAAACCAGCGAGAGCAGCGAGAGGGACACGACCACCACAGGAAGTAAAATGTCGAACCCGAGCGGAGAGTTTGGCAGATCACGCTTTCCTTCAAAACAGAAACACCACAGGTTGGCCTGAATGCAACAAAACAGCAATCTACATGCCTCTCACGTGTGCTGGGCCAAACACAACCTGGTTAAAAAACTCCATGACACATAGTGATTTACATTTATATGAATCTATATATATATACCTCATTGCTTATACTCATATATTTTTTAAGGCTGATCTCACCTCTGATGATGAGCCTGCTGTCTGGTGATTGTCCGGCTCCCGAGATGTTACACTCGTACTCTCCTTCATCAGATTTAGAAACACTGTAGATGGTCATGCTTCCTGTAGAGCTGCTCCAGAAGAGACGTCCATCTTTATAGAAATCAGTCGTGAGATTGGAGGAGGATTTCATCCTGCTTGTACAGCGCAGAGTCACGTCATCTCCCTCCGTCACAGGAAGAGCCGGACTCTCCAGGATCACAGGTCCACCTGAGGGACAGATCGTGATTATTTACAAGACTGTACAAGACTACAGGACTCTTACTTTCAAAGTTCAAACCCACGGGTCACAGTGATGTTGACGGGGTCGCTGCACTCTCCTGCTGCAGATTCACACCAGTAAACTCCACTGTCTGCATGATAAAGGGTATCGATGACGCAGAGGGATTCATTCACTCTACCCCAGGATGTGAAACAGTCTTGGTTTATCTTTCGTGATGTGTTCCTCTTAACCGTCCACTCAGAAGAGTTTCCCTGCTGCTCACAGCTCAGAGAGATTTCCTCGTACTGGAAGAACTGGGACCTGTTGGGAACGACTCTGAGAGCAGCTGCAAGAAACAAAGAGATGATGGAAAATTCAGATTTTTATCTTGAATGAACCTCAACAGATAAACGCTGAACAAATGTGTCCACTTCGTCGTGTTTTTCTTGCTTCCTCATTTCACGCTGGATGTTATTCTGAATAATAAGTGACCTCATCGTTGGTGCTCTCTTAAATTATTTACTTAAGTTATTTCTCCATTTATGAAAACCAGTGAGTGCTTTGTGTCTGTGTGCGACAGCGTGCCAAAGAAGAAAGGGCGATATCAAAAAGAAGAAAAAATGTTCTGCAGCTGCACAAGACGCGATCAAAGCTTCACGAGTATAAAAGTAAGCGTGAAGCCACAACAAGAAGATGCAGAGCCTTTGAGAGATTAATATCTGGCTCTGAGGAGAGATAGTTGTTTTTATGATACCATGTTTTTGTTGCACATACTTATTAATACATAATTATCTAGTGTCTATTAGATTTGTACAAAAATATTGCTTGTTGCTTAGTTAATACGGTAAAACAATGTCGCATCAGCAGTAATTGCTTTAGTTGCAAGATAAGATTGTTTCTTAGAATTACATTTAACAGAAATGTTTTCGTTAGTTGTAAAATAACAATTGTAAACTTAGTTCCGGGACAAACCTTGCGAATTCATATTTTAATGTCTTAAGTAAATATACATTACAGAGCAAAGATCAGGTTTAGATTTTTATCCGAACACAGAGAAGATTCAAACGTTTTCAATCAAGGGTGGATACGAACTTTTAACGCCTTTTAGAAACAAGAATTCACTTCATGTTTTAGAACGAAAATTCAGCACTCACCAACAACAGCGCAGAGTGTTGTTATCTCCATGTCGCTCGGCTGCTGATACAAACACTGACTGACTGACTGGTTTGGGGGGACGGTATCACACCCAAGGTCTACCTAGAGACTAGAGGCCACAGCTTCCTGTCTGAATCTGATCTTTTTTAACACCTCAAATGTCACGAGTGGCCTCGTTTTACCTTCGATTTCCAGGACAGAATTTCAAGAAGTTTGACTTTGCCACGTTTTATCTTCTATTTTTTTGTAATCTTTAGCTAACATTAAATTTCATGTGTTGCAAAAACTGGTTGACGTGCCGTCTATGATTGTGGTAACTGCACAATATGATAGTGGTTTAGACCACATAGGTCACCAAAACTGGGCAATGGTTGCTTCTTTCTAAGCTATGTTGCCTTTTGTGGGGTAATAAAAACGTGACTTTATAGAAGGGTACTTACTGTGACACCTTCTCATTGCGTCTTTGATATGCATCAGTTGTCTTGTTCAGAGATAGTGTTGGCTTTCGCAAAGCTGTATCCAGGCCAAATCATGCGTTGCGGCGAATCGTTGCAGGGTTGTGCGGGGGAGAGCAGACCGTGTGAATCAGGCCTTCATGACCTGAATTAGTGCAAAGAAACCGTGACTGAGGGAGACCAGCAAGATTAAGAGGACTGCTTGATCCAACAAACACAGAGAACGGACACTAGATCGGTGGAAATCTGGACTTTGGTCTGATGAGTCTAAATTTTTGGTTCCACCCACTATGTTTTTCTGTGATGTGTAGAAGGTGTCTATATGTGTGGTTCCCACTGTGAAGCATAAATCTGGATTGAGCTTAGTGGGACCTTTTTTTTTAGTCATGATAATGACCCAGAACATACCTCCAGCTTATGTAAGGACTATTTGACAAAGACCAATCACCTGATGTAAACCCATCTAAAATGGTTTGAGATGAGTTGGACCGCAGAGTGAAGGTAAAGCAACCAACAAGTGCTCAGGCTTATATGATTTTCATTAAATAACTCATGACAATGATCTTTTCTGCTTTGTCAGAATGAATTGCATGTTCAGTGCTGTGCTGCTGTTGTGACACAGCAGATTGTGCTTTGAAAACAACCGTAGTTTTCTTCATGTTTAGTTTTATTTTAAATGTTGGTAATGAAAGATGTTGACTCATAGGGACTCATTTATTTGCCCCAAATGGAGTTTACAAGAAGTTACAAGAGTATGATGTAATAATAATGATAATAAAACAAATTAATAACTAAAAAACAGTGTCTATTAACTTGCTGAGTCATAAAAAGAGTGTGACTCATACTATATAACGTGACTTGGGGTCACAAGTCCATCATCAGTTTGTAAAAACGTTATTAACACTATCATCTGATTATACCTTCTCACACTATATGAATGTCCATCTGTAACCGCTCATCCCCATCAGGGTCATGGTGGTGCTGGAGCCTGGAGGCCGGGAACACCGTGGACGAGTCGCCAACATATTACAGGGGCACATAGAGACAAACAAACATTCACACCTACGAGCAATTTAGAGTCACTAATTGCATGTCTTTGGACTGTGGGAGGAAGCCGGAGTATCCAGGGAGAACCCACACAGGCTACATAAAAATAAAAATAAGAGGAACACACCACAAAAAAAACACAACACAGTTAGGATGAAGAGGATTAGGGCCACACGACACAAAAAAATCTGTTTAAAATATTAAAAAATCAGAAATAAATCAGAATTCTTCTAAAAATTAAGTCAGAATTTTGAGTTTTTTTAAAAGTCTTGAAACTTTATTGAATATATATATATATATATATATATATATATATATATATATATATATATATATATATATATATATATATATATATATATATATATATATATATATATAGAATAAAGGTAAATAATAAGTATAGTAAAGGTATATAATAAAGGTAAATAAAGGTAAATAAAAAAAGCGTGTGTGTAATTTAAACATAACAACGAATTATGTTTTGGAAATATACCCAGGAGTTTCTCTCACGTGTTGTCACGTGAAACTTACGTCACTCGTAAAACACGCACATGCCACGTCATGACGCTATTAAAGCGTGAGAGCAGTCCCGCCTCATTCACACGGGATCACCCTCACACACACACCGACGGTCGGTAGTTCTCGGTCTCCCTCTCCGGTTCTTTCTTACGGTTCTCTCCGTGGACTTGATGTTCGCCTTCACTTTGACTCTCTGGACTGTAACGGTACATGTGTTCACCGCGGCGCGGGCAGCCCGTACAGGTGAGTTCAGGTGTTTGTTTTCATTCATTCATTCGTTAAATTCAAACGTAGCCGTGTCGGTGAGGTCCACACGTGTCTCACTGTTCACTCCTCAAAACTGTCACGTGGGTTTAAATGTGTCGTTGTGCTCATTGAGGTCGCGCTCTAACTAAATAAGATATACGCGTGTTGATAGTAGTAGTAGTAGTAGTAGTAGTTTGCTGTGACGTCACTGTTGCTAAGCAACACAACACAACACGTGTTCCAAACAGTAGCCTGTTAGCCTGTTAGCTTTGACGTGTGTGTGTTTCCACGCCGTTAGTCTTATGTAACCGGTGAACTCGGAGTGTGTTAACCGTCACTTCGTTGGAAATATGAGTCTTTGATAACATAACACGTTCGTTCGTTCCTTCGTTCGTTCGGCGGGAAAACTCAGTTTATGAAGAGTGACCGTTAGTGGACCGTTAGAACGTTCGTGCTTTGCCTTCGACGTCTGTTGAAACACGAAGAGACAAAGCTGTCAGTTAAAGAAGGAAGGTAGGTAAGTAAGTAGGTTTGTTTCTAACATTAAAGAGTTAAAAGAAGAAAAAGAAGCTAAACAATGAAGGGAGGACAGCTAACTACTACGACCACAGATGTGTCACCAGTTAACATGGTCACTCGTTAAACCGAAACACTGTGGGTTAATAACCGCCTACTTTTCTCAACGCTACAGAAACGTTGTGTGACTGTTATGTAAGATAAGGTTGTCTGACGTTGTTGTTGTTACAATACAATACAGTTGCGTATCATTTTCATAGGTTTTGTTTGTCAAAGACAAAAGACACCAGAAATAGATTCTGGGTGAACATTCATCCAGCCAAACCCAACTGCCGGTTATCTTTACTCCTTTTATCGTCAGTGAACTTCAACCGTCAAACTGGTTTTAAGTAATTTGAAGAGGAGGATGTGGTCTGAAACGTAATATTAGGTCAACAAACGAAGTCATTTGCAGGATGTATGTTTATTGTTTACTTATCATCGTACCCCGTCTGTCTGCTTGTCATGAGCCCACAGCTTTAATACCGTTACTTATCACAAAGGGCGTATGTGTGTCCTTTTAGATATTTAGGACACCCAAAATATCTAAAGGACACACCCGTACCAGAGCCAAACTCTGCGAGTACTGTGTCAGGCTAGCTTTCTGCCACATGGTCATGACAGATTGCGTTGTTCATGAGTTAAATTGTGACTGACTTCAGACAAAGAATATCATTGGTGTGAATTTACAGGAAAGATTGGGATAACATTGGTTGAATGTTTCCCTCCTTTTTCTAGGTCAACCTCATGTGATTGGGTCGCTCACGCCGATCGTTGCCGCGCCAGGCGACGACGTCATACTGCCATGTCACCTGGAACCTTTCATGAACGTCGAGGCACTGACGGTGGAGTGGTCGAAGCCCGATCTGAAGCCAGACCCCTTGGATAGGCTCAGTCGGGTCGAGTATGTGCATCTCTACAGGGACCGCCGGGAAGTCCCAGACATGAAGATCCAGTCGTACGTCAAGAGGACGGCGTTGTTCACAGATCGCCTGAAACATGGGAACATATCGCTCAAAATTCTGAATGTGACGGTGGAAGATGAAGGAAGATACAAGTGTTTCATCCCAAAGTTAAACAGCCCCTTTAAGGATTCAATTGTTCAGCTTGTTGTAGGTGAGTTTCTCATTCAAATTCACTGTCATCCTAGTAGGTCCCATATTGATGATGTTGACTAATGATCCCAGTTGGCAGAGATTTAACTAAAGAACGGATCAATCATTGCAAATCTTGTTGGTTTTCTTTTACAGATTCAAACTCAAAAGAAACAACAACAGAGACAACACTTCATCCCAGAACTCTCCAGCCACCAGAGCCAAAGAATGACACAAATGTTACAGGTTAGAAACAAAGAAATCTTTAAAATTAAGGATTTTAATACTCATGCTTTGGATTCAAGAAGACACTAAATCATGCTCATCTGTTTTCTTTTCAGCTGGTCGGTCCCATCTGGCTCTGCTCTTAGTGGCAGTTTTCTGCGTCGTACTAGTCCTGGGTGGTGGAGTCGGTGGATATTTATTTCATAAACGCAAGCATCATCAACAAAACGTGAGTCAGAGACTTTTTGTTGCTCCTTGTCAAATCAACACAGACTTTTTCTTTAAATTAAACTTCTGTTAATTGTCCCTCCAGCTTCTGAAGTATGATGCTGCCTCAGACAAATCACAAGCAATCTAGGTGCCTTGCTTGAAGGCACGTCAAGTCGAGTCGATGTTAACGGACATGAGAGCGTCGATCTTCCTCATCTGTTCGGGGATTCAAACCAGCAGCACATCCAATGAGATCTTCACGATGGCCACAGCTCATCGTGACAAAGAATGTAAGCATAAACCTTGATGAGCAACTAGAAAGTAGATCAAACACCTGAACTGAGGAGTTTGAGTCAAAGATATTAACTTGACTTGTGACTTGTAGTATCTTCATTTAATTACTGCACAGTAAAAATGATAACTGGACAAAGTTTGCCTCTTTAGCTACATCTAATGGACTTTTTTTCTCAATTCACAGTTCACCCGATCCTCTTGGATGTATCAAATACTAGCTTCCCTTCCTAGAAGGAAGGGAAAAGCTTGAAAGGTGACACCGTAACTGATGGATTTTCTCCCCGAACATGTTTGGTTTAGAAAAGTTAAAAACTGCAGAAGAACTGTGCCAGAACTGTAAAATCCTCTTGTGGGCTCTCAACAAGATCGCTTCAGCATCTGCATGAGACGTTTTCTATTAAGAGAAAGACCCAAACTTTGTGGCAGCACCAACTTTCAGCACTATAGTTTTTCGTCAGTCATTTCCAGCAACCAGAGACTTTATTTTGGACCTCAAAGCAACCCGCGATGGACAAACGGGTTTATCATGGGGCTGATTCCCTTCTTCCCAAAAAGGAAGATAATTGTGATAATTTGTGTTGAACTGAATTTTCTAGGCTTGTTACTTGATTGTTGCGTATGTATCCAAGCCTGTTGTTGACAAACCTCAAGAACATTTTGCCAAATTTTTGGTTGTGGCAGCTGCTCCCAGAGTTATACATATTACTTTGTCCTTACTAAATATTTACCGCCAGGTGTAACTGTTGTATTGCTAAGTTAACCAAATGACAAAACTATCGTTATCTTGTTAAGAGTAGAAAGGATGATCCAAACCTCATAAATGCTCTTTGATTTGAATTTTTAAATCATTTTTTATAGAAACAACGCAACGTACCTCAAATATGAAACGTTAATTTGACTAAATAAGTTGTCTTAGGGGAAGCAGAATTACTACTTGCTCACTGTGATACATGTATTGTATTTTTTTGGATATATTTCGAAGTTCTGCTAGCTTGTGATTCTATAATGACTTCCTGTCCTGAGTTAATTGGGCGTTGCTGCAGATTTATGCATTTCTAAGTCTTTACTAGAGACATTTCTTAAGTTTTATTGCTGCAACCTGATTTGGTGGATCACTCGTCTGGAACGAGTTAGAAGTAGGAAAACCTTTACATTTAAACTTTAATTTATTTATAGCTCTAACTGGATGAAGGAGAAGAATATAGGATATATTTTTGTATTAAGGTCCAACATCAGACTATGACCTAGGAACTAATGGAGTAATTAATGGTGCTGGTCCACTGCCTCGTTAATGCAGGTGCTGCCTTATTTGTCGGTTAGCCTGGCCAACATTTTAGTGACCACAGTTAAAGGCTAAAGCCGACTGATAGCACTTTGTATAATATTTTGTTAGAAACATGCTGTGAATTTTAGAAATCATTTAATTTTTTACATTTAGTTTACTTGCACTGTTGTGTAATTGCAATATTGCATTCACGGATGCGCTTTACCATCATTGTTGCCAGGTCAGTCCCCAAACAACTGACTTGTGGTCACCCCACTACATAATGACTAGATAGGAGCCCACAATCAGGGTGTAACTGGGTGTGTACTATGGAGGGGGTTTCTGGCACGTTCAAGGACGAATTTACTAAATCGTTTGAAACGCTCTCCACTCCCTCAACATCAACGTGCCTTTGAGCAAGGCTCTAGAGTTCTATATATTATGTACATATATCATGCTCTGTTTGTGGGGGGGGGTGCTGAATAACCTTAAAGTTTGGGATTTAGATTAGTGCTACATTCTGTTTTAGGGATATTATTTAAAGTATTTAGAATATTTCTTCATAGTGCACTTATTGTTCTGATATTGTTGTCGTTAGTCAAATAAAATGCATCTGCAAAATGACTACAGTGTGTTGTCTTCATTGTGCTGTGACGGTAATGTATGTGCTGTCCTTTACATGATGCTGGAGTTCAGTATGAACCCCTACAGCTCTATCACACAGTAATATCTGTTCGCATTCATTTTTGAATGGAAAAGTTTATTTATTCCTGATGAAGCTCTACATGGTGAAGCCCCTGACCATGTTTTTCTATTCTTACATTCATGTAGGTTCTTAGTCTCTCAGATCAGCTCAGGGTCACTGCAGGGTTCAGGGACCCTTATTTGAAGATGTTTTACCTTCTTGTTGGTGGTACTTCCTGTATAAAAACCCTGATCTGCATTCGGAGCTTCTGATGTTTGTCCTGTTGTTTGGCTCCCACTACTGTTCTAAAAGCGGCACTGACACTCTAAAGTACACTAAATATCAATTCAGAAACATTTTGTTGCTCCTTGTGTAGTTCAACAGACTTTTTCTTTAATTTAAACTTCTGTTAATTGTCCCTCCAGCTTCTGAAGTATAATGCTGCCTCGGACAAATCACATCCAGTCTAGGTGCCTTGCTTTAAGGCACTTTGAGATTCGATGTTAACGGAAATGAGAGCGTGGCTCTTCCTCATCCGTTCAGGGATTGAGGTTTTTGTTTACTTAAACTTTGTGTCTGTGTCATGTAAACAAATATGAATAGATACACTAGAAGTCGACTTTTAATAAAGTAATACATCTGAACTTCAAATTTCAACTTTCTTTAATGATTATACTGAATTTATACATTTACAAGATAAGAATGTTTATTGACAGATTACCTCTGTTGACACATTTGTAATAAGATTTAAAAGACTGTTCTAACTTTGTTTTACTTTGAAAATTCTCTACTTTGACACGGCATGTTGTAGATTGATTGAATAATTTTCTGAATCAACAAAGGTAATTTAAAAAATAGCAACCCCTAAAATTGTAGACTTTAAATGTAGTTACATTTTTACAGCAAAAAATTGTAATTCTGTAAAAATTTGATTGTAAATTTACAAAGAATATATAAACAGAAAAGCTGTTATTTTACAGAAATTCACTGTTGAATTATGTACAGTAACTTACTGGAAGAGAAACATCATACAAACATCATCAATACAAACGTTCAGCCAACATTTAGAGAACATAGACGTTTACATTTCAGGACAAACTAAAGTCATCATGAGCAGTGATAGCCTCCATGGCTGAACAGACACAGGAAGGAGTGCCACCTAAACAAACTCAAACATTTACACAACGACCAATGAGAAGAGGGCAAAGTACCGCCCACAGTGTTTGATTGACAGGTGAGGAAATACCTGAAGCTGAAGACATGAAACACAGAATTTAACCCTTCAATGACTTCTGTCTATTTGACTTCACACAACTCAGCAGAGGATTCAGGATAAATATGAAGTCCAGCATAGAGAGGCTGAGTGAACGTGGTCTGGACTCTGTGGAGGAGAGTCATGGTTTCAGAGACGCTGTAGAAGGACAGAATACCTGCACTGTGATCCAGGTACACTCCAACTCTGGAGGACCGAGGACCTGAGACGGGAGTGTGGACATTGTTGTACCAAAAGTTATAACTGTTTGTGTCACAATGTAACATCCAAGATTTGTCATTGTGCCCAAATAAGCATTCATCTGAGCTCCCTGCTCTGCTGATATTCTTGTATGTGACTGCTACATAAACTCCCTCTCCTCTCCTTTCCACCTCCCAGTAACAACGTCCAGTCAGTCTCTCTGCGCTCAGGACCTGAGCCCAGCCAGTGAATCTGTCTGGGTGACTAGAATAAGACTGAGGTTTCCTCATTAATGTCACTTTTCTGTTCCCCTCAGATACTAACAGCCATGTGTTTGCTGTGTTTGGATCCAGTGTGAGTTCACGTGAATATTTCAAGAACTCAGCTCTTGTCTTGGGCTCTGGTTCTGGTCCTGACAGTGAAACATGGACTTCAGTGTCTGTCAGTGAGATGTTTGTCCGTTGGTCCCTCAGAACGTCCTGTAGTTTATCTCTGAGCTCTGACACAGCAGCTGTCACATCCTCAAAGTACCTCAGAGGACGGATCTTGATGCTGGATGAGTCTGTAGATTGGCTGAGTAGTGACAGTGAGGGGTAGTTGTGTAGAAACTGGTTGTGGTCCTCTGTGTGTGAGAGCTTCTCCAGCTCAGCGTCTTTCCTCTTCAGCTCAGTGATCTCCTGCTCCAGCTTCTCCTGAAGATCTTTGACTCGACTCACTTCAGTTTCCTGCTGGGATCTGACCTGCTGCTTCACATCAGACCTTCTTTTCTCCATGAGACGGATCAGCTCAGTGAAGATCTTCTCACTGTCCTCCACTGCTTTATCAGCAGAGCCATTGATAGCCTCCACCTCCTGTTGGAGCTCCTTCACATCTTTCTCTCTGACCTGGATTCTCTGCTGGATGTTTAGTCGACTCACCTCGAGCTCTCTCTGCCTCTCAGTCCTTTCTGCTGCAGCTGAGACTGTGTCGTGGCCTTTATGTTCATCCACAGAGCAGAGATAACAGATACACTGCTGATCAGTACGGCAGAACATCTCCATCACCTTGTCATGACGGGAGCAGATGGTGTCCTGAAGCTTAGCAGAGGCTTCAACAAGTTTGTGTTTTTTAAAAGTCGGAGATTCATAGTGAGGCTGGAGATGTTGCTCACAGTACGAAGCCAGACAAACCAGACAGGACTTGAAGGCTTTCAACTTCCTCACAGTGCAGACATCACAGGCCACATCTTCAGGTCCAGCATAGCAGTGATCAGCAGGAGCAGCTTGGAGTCCAGTCTTCTTCAGTTCCTCCACTAAAGCTGCTAACATGGTGTTTCTCTTCAGGACAGGCCTCGGTATGAAGATCTGTCTACACTGAGGGCAGCTGTGGATTCTCTTCACATCCTCTTGATCCCAGTGGCTTTTGATACAGTTCATGCAGTAGCTGTGTCCACAGGTAGTAGTCACCGGATCCTTCAGTAGATCCAGACAGATCGAACAAGAGAAGGTTTCCCGGTCCAGCTTAACTCCTTTCTGCGCCATTTCACCTCTCAGTGTCGTCGACTGTCAGAAATGAAACCAGTTTGAGCTCTGATCTGAACAACGTGTCTCTGCAGTGAACATGAAGTGAAGTTCGCAGCCCTGATCTCGTCAAGCAGGTCAGTCCACATTCTCAGAGCCTGAACTGCAAAGACTTTTTACTGATGCCAGAAGGCAACGAGTTACAGTAATGTAGCCGGCTGGTTCTGAATGCATGGATGACAATTATCAGGTTTTTAGCAGACAGAAATGATCTGATTTTTGAAATGTTTGTCAGGTGATGAACAGGACTGAACCTTGTTCGTTTACTTGAACTTTGTGTGTCTATGCACTAAGAGCAGGAGAAGTAGGAGGGGGGGGGGTATTCATTTGGTTGCACTCTGCAAACCTTTTGTTACATGACGCTAAACCACACCGGACCATTAAGACAATATAGAATAATCATTCAGTTGATTATATTCATCGTTCATTGGAGGAATGCAATGGTCAGGAGGCAACATGTGTCTGTAACATGTAAACAAATATGAATAGATACACTGGAAGTCGACTTTTAATAAAGTAATACATCCGAATTTCAAATTTCAACTTTCTTTATTGATTATACTGAATTTATACATTTACAGGATCAGAACGTTTATTGACAGATTACCTCTGTTGACACATTTGTAATAAGATTTAAAAGACTGTTCATTTAAATAACTTTTCTTTGTTTTACTTTGAAAATGCTCTACTTTGACACAGCATGTTGTAGATTGATTGAATAATTTTCTGAATCAACAAAGGTAATTTAAAAAATAGCAACCCCTAAAATTGTAGACTTTAAATGTAGTTACATTTTTACAGCAAAAAATTGTAATTCTGTAAAAATTTGATTGTAAATTTACAAAGAATATATAAACAGAAAAGCTGTTATTTTACAGAAATTCACTGTTGAATTATGTACAGTAACTTACTGGAAGAGAAACAACATCATACAAACATCATCAATACAAACGTTCAGCCAACATTTAGAGAACATAGACGTTTACATTTCAGGACAAACTAAAGTCATCATGAGCAGTGATAGCCTCCATGGCTGAACAGACACAGGAAGGAGCGCCACCTAAACAAACTCAAACATTTACACAACGACCAATGAGAAGAGGGCAAAGTACCGCCCACAGTGTTTGATTGACAGGTGAGGAAATACCTGAAGCTGAAGACATGAAACACAGAATTTAACCCTTCAATGACTTCTGTCTATTTGACTTCACACAACTCAGCAGAGGATTCAGGATAAATATGAAGTCCAGCATAGAGAGGCTGAGTGAACGTGGTCTGGACTCTGTGGAGGAGAGTCATGGTTTCAGAGACGCTGTAGAAGGACAGAATACCTGCACTGTGATCCAGGTACACTCCAACTCTGGAGGACAGAGGACCTGAGACGGGAGTGTGGACACTGTTATACCAAAAGTCATAACTGTTTGTGTCACAATCTAATGACCAAGATTTGACATTGTGTCCAAATAAACATTCATCTGAGCTCCCTGCTCTGCTGATATTCTTGTATGTGACTGCTACAACAACTCCATCTCCTGTCCACTCCACCTCCCAGTAACAACGTCCAGTCAGTCTCTCTCTACTCAGGACCTGAGCCCAGTCAGTGAATCTGTCTGGGTGACAAATATAAGACTGAGGTTCTCCCATTAATGTCACTTTTCTGTTCCCCTCAGATACTAACAGCCATGTGTTTGCTGTGTTTGGATCCAGTGTGAGTTCACGTGAATATTTCAAGAACTCAGCTCTGGTCTTGGGCTCTGGTTCTGGTCCTGACAGTGAAACATGGACTTCAGTGTCTGTCAGTGAGATGTTTGTCCGTTGGTACCTCAGAACATCCTGTAGTTTATCTCTGAGCTCTGACACAGCAGCTGTCACATCCTCAAAGTACCTCAGAGAACGGATATTGATGCTGGATGAGTATGTAGATTGGCTGAGTTGTGACAGTGAGGGGTAGTTGTGTAGAAACTGGTTGTGGTCCTCTGTGTGTGAGAGCTTCTCCAGCTCAGCGTCTTTCCTCTTCAGCTCAGTGATCTCCTGCTCCAGCTTCTCCTGAAGATCTTTGAGTCGACTCACTTCAGTTTCCTGCTGGGATCTGACCTGCTGCTTCACATCAGACCTTCTTTTCTCCATGAGACGGATCAGCTCAGTGAAGATCTTCTCACTGTCCTCCACTGCTTTATCAGCAGAGCCATTGATAGCCTCCACCTCCTGTTGGAGCTCCTTCACATCTTTCTCTCTGTCCTGGATTCTCTGCTGGATGTTTAGTCGACTCACCTCGAGCTCTCTCTGCCTCTCAGTCCTTTCTGCTGCAGCTGAGACTGTGTCGTGGCCTTTATGTTCATCCACAGAGCAGAGATAACAGATACACTGCTGATCAGTACGGCAGAACATCTCCATCACCTTGTCATGACGGGAGCAGATGGTGTCCTGAAGCTTAGCAGAGGCTTCAACAAGTTTGTGTCTTTTAAAAGTCGGAGATTCATAGTGAGGCTGGAGATGTTGCTCACAATACGAAGCCAGACAAACCAGGCAGGACTTGAAGGCTTTCAACTTCCTCCCAGTGCAGACATCACAGGCCACATCTTCAGGTCCAGCATAGCAGTGATCAGCAGGAGCAGCTTGGAGTCCAGTCTTCTTCAGTTCCTCCACTAAAGCTGCTAACATGGTGTTTCTCTTCAGGACAGGCCTCGGTATGAAGATCTGCCTACACTGAGGGCAGCTGTGGATTCTCTTTACATCCTCTTGATCCCAGTGGCTTTTGATACAGTTCATGCAGTAGCTGTGTCCACAGGTAGTAGTCACCGGATCCTTCAGTAGATCCAGACAGATCGAACAAGAGAAGGTTTCCCGGTCCAGCTTAACTCCTTTCTGCGCCATTTCACCTCTCAGTGTCGTCGACTGTGAGAAATGAAACCAGTTTGAGCTCTGATCTGAACAACGTGTCTCTGCAGTGAACATGAAGTGAAGTTTTAAAGTGAAGTTCGCAGCCCTGATCTCGTTAAGCAGGTCAGTCCACATTCTCAGAGCCTGAACTGCAAAGACTTTTTACTGATGCCAGAAGGCAACAAGTTACAGTAATGTAGCCGGCTGGTTCTGAATGCATGGATGACAATTATCAGGTTTTTAGCAGACAGAAATGATCTGATTGTTGAAATGTTTGTCAGGTGATGAACAGGACTGAACCGTGTTCGTTTACTTGAACTTTTTGTGTCTATGCACTTGGAGCAGGAGAAGGAGGTGAGGGGTATTCATTTGGTTGCACTCTGCAAACCTTTTGTTACATGCCGCTAAACCACACCGGACCATTAAGACAATATAGAGTAATCATTAAGTTGATTATATTCATCGTTCATTGGAGGAATGCAATGGTCAGGAGGCAACATGTGTCTGTAACATGTAAACAAATATGAATAGATACACTGGAAGTCGACTTTTAATAAAGTAATACATCTGAATTTCAACTTTCAACTTTCTTTATTGATTATACTGAATTTAAACATTTACAGGATCAGAACGTTTATTGACAGATTACCTCTGTTGACACATTCGTAATAAGATTCAAAAGACTGTTCATTTAAATAACTTTGTTTTACTTTGAAAATTCTCTACTTTGACACGGCATGTTGTAGATTGATTGAATAATTTTGTGAATCAACAGAAGTCATTTAAAAGATAGCAACCCCTAAACTTGTAGACTTTAAATGTAGTTACACAGAATTTTTGGGATTTTAACAAGTTTTAGAGATTTTTGTTTTTTTACAACAAAAAATTGTAATTCTGCAAAAAATTTGATTGTAAATTTACAAAGAATATATGAACAGAAAAGCTGTTATTTTACAGAAATTCACTGTTGAATTGTGTACAGTAACCTACTGGAAGAGAAACAACATCATACAAACATCATCAATACAAACGTTCAGACAACATTTAGAGAACATAGACGTTTACATTTCAGGACAAACTAAAGTCATCATGAGCAGTGATAGCCTCCATGGCTGAACAGACACAGGAAGGAGCTCCACCTAAAGAAACTCAAACATTTACACAACGACCAATGAGAAGAGGGCAAAGTACCGCCCACAGTGTTTGATTGACAGGTGAAGAAATGCCACAACAATTAGCAACAATGATGGAAACAAAACAAGCGGAAGACATAAAACACAGAATTTAACCCTTCAATGACTTCTGTCTATTTGACTTCACACAACTCAGCAGAGGATTCAGGATAAATACAAAGTCCAGCATAGAGAGGCTGAGTGAACGTGGTCTGGACTCTGTGGAGGAGAGTCATGGTTTCAGAGACGCTGTAGAAGGACAGAATACCTGCACTGTGATCCAGGTACACTCCAACTCTGGAGGACTGAGGACCTGAGACGGGAGTTTTGACTTTGTTGTAATAATAGTAATAACTGTTTGTGATACACTCTAACCTCCAAGATTTGTAATTGAATCCAAATAAACATTCATGTGAGCTCCCTGCTCTGCTGATATTCTTGTATGTGACTACTACACCAACATCTTTTCTCCTCTCCACCTCCCAGTAACAACGTCCAGTCAGTCTCTCTCTACTCAGGACCTGACGATAATGAGTGAATCTGTCTGGGTGACTAGAATAAAACTGATGTTGATTCATTCTTGTCACTTTTCTGTTCCCCTCAGATAATAACAGCTGTGTGTTTGTTGTGTTTGGATCCAGTGTGAGTTCACGTGAATATTTTAAGAACTCAGCTCTGGTCTTGGGCTCTGGTTCTGGTCCTGACAGTGAAACATGGACTTCAGTGTCTGTCAGTGAGATGTTTGTCCGTTGGTTCCTCAGAACGTCCTGTAGTTTATCTCTGAGCTCTGACACAGCAGCTGTCACATCCTCAAAGTCCCTCAGAGGACGGATATTGATGCTGGATGAGTCTGTAGATTGGCTGAGTGGTGACAGTGAGGGGTAGTTGTGTAGAAACTGGTTGTGGTCCTCTGTGTGTGAGAGCTTCTCCAGCTCAGCGTCTTTCCTCTTCAGCTCAGTGATCTCCTGCTCCAGCTTCTTCTGAAGATCTTTGACTCGACTCACTTCAGTTTCCTGCTGGGATGTGACCTGCTGCTTCACATCAGACCTTCTTTTCTCCATGAGACGGATCAGCTCAGTGAAGATCTTCTCACTGTCCTCCACTGCTTTATCAGCAGAGCCATTGATAGCCTCCACCTCCTGTTGGAGCTCCTTCACATCTTTCTCTCTGTCCTGGATTCTCTGCTGGATGTTTAGTCGACTCACCTCGAGCTCTCTCTGCCTCTCAGTCCTTTCTGCTGCAGCTAAGACTGTGTCGTGGCCTTTATGTTCATCCACAGAGCAGAGATAACAGATACACTGCTGATCAGTACGGCAGAACATCTCCATCACCTTGTCATGACGAGAGCAGATGGTGTCCTGAAGCTTAGAAGAGGCTTCAACAAGTTTGTGTTTTTTAAAAGTCGGAGATTCATAGTGAGGCTGGAGATGTTGCTCACAATACGAAGCCAGACAAACCAGACAGGACTTGAAGGCTTTCAACTTCCTCCCAGTGCAGACATCACAGGCCACATCTTCAGGTCCAGCATAGCAGTGATCAGCAGGAGCAGCTTGGAGTCCAGTCTTCTTCAGTTCCTCCACTAAAGCTGCTAACATGGTGTTTCTCTTCAGGACAGGCCTCGGTATGAAGATCTGTCTACACTGAGGGCAGCTGTGGATTCTCTTCACATCCTCTTGATCCCAGTGGCTTTTGATACAGTTCATGCAGTAGCTGTGTCCACAGGTAGTAGTCACCGGATCCTTCAGTAGATCCAGACAGATCGAACAAGAGAAGGTTTCCCGGTCCAGCTTAACTCCTTTCTGCGCCATTTCACCTCTCAGTGTCGTCGACTGTCAGAAATGAAACCAGTTTGAGCTCTGATCTGAACAACGTGTCTCTGCAGTGAACATGAAGTGAAGTTCGCAGCCCTGATCTCGTCAAGCAGGTCAGTCCACATTCTCAGAGCCTGAACTGCAAAGACTTTTTACTGATGCCAGAAGGCAACGAGTTACAGTAATGTAGCCGGCTGGTTCTGAATGCATGGATGACAATTATCAGGTTTTTAGCAGACAGAAATGATCTGATTGTTGAAATGTTTGTCAGGTGATGAACAGGACTGAACCTTGTTCGTTTACTTGAACTTTGTGTGTCTATGCACTAAGAGCAGGAGAAGTAGGAGGGGGGGGGTATTCATTTGGTTGCACTCTGCAAACCTTTTGTTACATGACGCTAAACCACACCGGACCATTAAGACAATATAGAATAATCATTCAGTTGATTATATTCATCGTTCATTGGAGGAATGCAATGGTCAGGAGGCAACATGTGTCTGTAACATGTAAACAAATATGAATAGATACACTGGAAGTCGACTTTTAATAAAGTAATACATCCGAATTTCAAATTTCAACTTTCTTTATTGATTATACTGAATTTATACATTTACAGGATCAGAACGTTTATTGACAGATTACCTTTGACACATTTGTAATAAGATTTAAAAGACTGTTCATTTAAATAACTTTTCTTTGTTTTACTTTGAAAATGCTCTACTTTGACACAGCATGTTGTAGATTGATTGAATAATTTTCTGAATCAACAAAGGTAATTTAAAAAATAGCAACCCCTAAAATTGTAGACTTTAAATGTAGTTACATTTTTACAGCAAAAAATTGTAATTCTGTAAAAAATTGATTGTAAATTTACAAAGAATATATAAACAGAAAAGCTGTTATGTTACAGAAATTCACTGTTGAATTGTGTACAGTAACCTACTGGAAGAGAAACAACATCATACAAACATCATCAATACAAACGTTCAGACAACATTTAGAGAACATAGACGTTTACATTTCAGGACAAACTAAAGTCATCATGAGCAGTGATAGCCTCCATGGCTGAACAGACACAGGAAGGAGCTCCACCTAAAGAAACTCAAACATTTACACAACGACCAATGAGAAGAGGGCAAAGTACCGCCCACAGTGTTTGATTGACAGGTGAAGAAATGCCACAACAATTAGCAACAATGATGGAAACAAAACAAGCTGAAGACATGAAACACAGAATTTAACCCTTCAATGACTTCTGTCTATTTGACTTTACACAACTCAGCAGAGGATTCAGGATAAACATGAAATCCAGCATAGAGAGGCTGAGTAAACGTGGTCTGGACTCTGTGGAGGAGAGTCATGGTTTCAGAGACGCTGTAGAAGGACAGAATACCTGCACTGTGATCCAGGTACACTCCAACTCTAAAGGGCCGAGGAACTGAGACGGGAGTTTGGACATTGTTGTGATAAAAGAAATAACTGTTTGTGCCACAATATAACAACCAAGATTTGACATTGAATCCAAATCTACATTCATGTGATCTTTCTGCTCTCCTGATATTCTTGTATGCGACTGCTGGAGAAACTCCTCTCCCTCTCAACTCCACCTCCCAGTAACAACGTCCAGTCAGTCTCTCTCTACTCAGGACCTGAGCCCAGTTAGTGAATCTGTCTGGGTGACTAGAATAAAACTGATGTTGATTCATTCTTGTCACTTTTCTGTTCCCCTCAGATAATAACAGCTGTGTGTTTGTTGTGTTTGGATCCAGTGTGAGTTCACGTGAATATTTTAAGAACTCAGCTCTGGTCCTGGGCTCTGGTTCTGGTCCTGACAGTGAAACATGGACTTCAGTGTCTGTCAGTGAGATGTTTGTCCGTTGGTTCCTCAGAACGTCCTGTAGTTTATCTCTGAGCTCTGACACAGCAGCTGTCACATCCTCAAAGTACCTCAGAGGACGGATCTTGATGCTGGATGAGTCTGTAGATTGGCTGAGTGGTGACAGTGAGGGGTAGTTGTGTAGAAACTGGTTGTGGTCCTCTGTGTGTGAGAGCTTCTCCAGCTCAGCATCTTTCCTCTTCAGCTCAGTGATCTCCTGCTCCAGCTTCTTCTGAAGATCTTTGACTCGACTCACTTCAGTTTCCTGCTGGGATCTGACCTGCTGCTTCACATCAGACCTTCTTTTCTCCATGAGACGGATCAGCTCAGTGAAGATCTTCTCACTGTCCTCCACTGCTTTATCAGCAGAGCCATTGATAGCCTCCACCTCCTGTTGGAGCTCCTTCACATCTTTCTCTCTGTCCTGGATTCTCTGCTGGATGTTTAGTCGACTCACCTCGAGCTCTCTCTGCCTCTCAGTCCTTTCTGCTGCAGCTGAGACTGTGTCGTGGCCTTTATGTTCATCCATTGAGCAGACGATGCAGATACACTGCTGATCAGTACGGCAGAAAATCTTCATCACCTCATCATGACGGGAGCAAATGGTGTCCTGAAGCTTAGCAGAGGCTTCAACAAGTTTGTGTTTTTTAAAAGTCGGAGATTCATAGTGAGGCTGGAGATGTTGCTCACAGTAAGAAGCCAGACAAACCAGACAGGACTTGAAGGCTTTCAACTTCCTCCCAGTGCAGACATCACAGGCCACATCTTCAGGTCCAGCATAGCAGTGATCAGCAGGAGCAGCTTGGAGTCCAGTCTTCTTCAGTTCCTCCACTAACTCTGCTAACATGGTGTTTCTCTGCAGGACAGGCTTCGGTATGAAGGTCTGCCTACACTGAGGGCAGCTGTGGATTCTCTTTTCATCCTCTTGATCCCAGTGGATTTTAATACAGTTCATGCAGTAGTTGTGTCCACAGGGAATAGTCACCGGATCCGTCAGTAGATCCAGACAGATCGAACAGGAAAAGGTTTCCCGGTCCAGCTGAACCCCTTTCTGCGCCATTTCACCTCTCTGTATCGATGACTGTCTGAGTTTGACTTCCTCAGAAATGAAACTAGTTTGAGCTCTGATCTCAACAACATGCGGCCTGTCAGCTGACACGTCAGCACATGTTGGTTCCACCCATCTCCAAACTGTAGATCTGAGGGGGAGGGAACAAGGAAACATGAGCAGAGAGGAGCTGGCTGTGTTTGAGAGCAGGAAGAAGAGGGAGGGCTTATCAAGAGCTGAGTCATTCCAGAAAGAGGAGCGGTGCTCTGAGTCTGAACTTTGTTTCCTCTTTTACACTGAAGAATTTATTCATACAACAGCGTTAAACACACAGTGACAGATGAAGCAAAACACAACAAAACAAAACACAGTAACAACAAGTTAAAAACAACAATTGAATAAAAATTAGAACCAAATGTCACAAAGATCATAAAGAGGTCAACTAAAGGCTGTTTTATCAAAGTGCGTTTTTAAAAGTTGACACATAGTTTGCAGCCCTGATCTCGTTGAGCAGGTCAGTCCACATTCTCAGAGCCTGAACTGCAAAGTCTGCGTCACCTTTGTGTTCAAATCTGGACCAGAACAACCAGGACTGACACACCTGAGGATCTCAGGGAGAGAGAGAGGATATAGGGCACTAAAAGTTCAGCTGAATAACTCGGGGCGAGGCCTCTCAGGACTTTAAAAGTAATCAGTAAAATGTTAAAATCAACAGAGTTTAGCTGCAGGAAATTTTGTGGGCAGTCTCTAAGGTTGTCTGCATTCTGAAGTGATTAGACGGGTCACAGCTTAGATAGAGCTGGGTATCGCCTGCGTAAAGACGAATAATGTGACCTAGAGGGAGCATATAAATGAAGAACAGGATTGGACCTAGAATTGAGCCCTGAGGCACCCCACAGTGAAAAACACAGTGCGGAGCAGTTAAAACCTGCTGCACATTTGAAAACAATTCAGTCTTTAGTTGTAAAATTCTTCTTGGCCCCAAACGCTTCATCAAATTCTGATCAGTTTTCTTTTACTGATCCATCGTCTGTACAGCCAGTGAATGCCTGTGAATCACTTTTATGAATTTGAGCGCGAGCGGCCTGGAGACGTCACGTCAGTCTGGCTGCACGGAAATCTCTGTTACCATCAGGTGTTCATGTTGAGCATCGACTACAGCTAATGTCTTGATTTTAGTCATTTTCAAATACACGCTTCTTTGCTGGGAGTGAAAACAGCTCACTTTGTATTTGGTTACTTTATTATGAATAGCAGCGTTCTGATGTCAAACTAACAGCAGCATTAAGCTAAGTTGACTACTGTTAAATGAAGATATTTATACAACAAGTAGTTCCCACTGAGCGATCTGATTGGTCGACTAGACATTTAAAATGAGCTCAAATCATCATGACAGCACAGCTGACTCAGCACTAAAAATATTACTCTGCCATCTTCACATTGTCACATCCTGTAAACAAATATGAATAGATACACTGGAAGTCGACTTTTAATAAAGTAATACATCTGAATTTCAAATTTCAACTTTCCTTATTGATTATACTGAATTTATACATTTACAGGATCAGAACGTTTATTGACAGATTACCTCTGTTGACACATTTGTAATAAGATTTAAAAGACTGTTCATTTAAATAACTTTGTTTTATTTTAAAAATTCTCTACTTTGACACGGCATGTTGTAGATTGATTGAATAATTTTGTGAATCAACAGAAGTAATTTAAAAGATTTCAACCATTAAAATTGTAGACTTTAAATGTAGTTACACAGAATTTTTTGGATTTTAACAAGTTTTAGAGATTTTTTGTTTTTTTACAACAAAAAATTGTAATTATGCAAAAACAAAGAATATATAAACAGAAAAGCTGTTATTTTACAGAAATTCACTGTTGAATTATGTACAGTACCTTACTGTTATTTTAGTGTAGATGAGAATAAAAACAACATTTGGTCTGCCAAACAAATCAATGTAAATGTGATGAAAGATTTCTTTCCAAAGTGCTGAGAACAGAATATCTTCAGACTCATGCAGTGGAAGAGAAACAACATCATACAAACATCAATACAAACGTCCAGCCAACATTTAGAGAACATAGGCGTTTACATTTCAGGACAAACTAAAGTCATCATGAGCAGTGATAGCCTCCATGGCTGAACAGACACAGGAAGGAGCGCCACCTACAGAAACTCAAACATTTACACAACGACCAATGAGAAGTACCGCCCACAGTGTTTGATTGACAGGTGAAGAAATGCCACAACAATCAGCAACAATGATGGAAACAAAACAAGCTGAAGACATGAAACACAGAATTTAACCCTTCAATGACTTCTGTCTATTTCACTTCACACAACTCAGCAGATCCAGAAAAAACATGAAGTCCAGCATAGAGAGGCTGAGTGAACGTGGTCTGGACTCTGTGGAGGAGAGTCATGGTTTCAGAGACGCTGTAGAAGGACAGAATACCTGCACTGTGATCCAGGTACACTCCAACTCTGGAGGACTGAGGACCTGAGATTTCAGTTTCAACACTGTTGTAATAAAGTTCATAACTCTCTGTGAAACAATGTAACATCCATGATTTGTCATTGTATCCAAATAAACATTCATGTGAGCTCCCTGCTCTGCTGATATTCTTGTATGCGACTGCTATATGAACTCCTCCTCCTCTCTTCTTCACCTCCCAGTAACAACGTCCAGTCAGTCTCTCTCTACTCAGGACCTGAGGCCACCAAGTGAATCTGTCTGGGTGACTAGAATAAGACTGAGGTTGATTCATTCTTGTCACTTTTCTGTTCCCCTTAGATAATAACAGCTCTGTGTTTGCTGTGTTTGGATCCAGTGTGAGTTCACGTGAATATTTTAAGAACTCAGCTCTGGTCTTGGGCTCTGGTTCTGGTCCTGACAGTGAAACATGGACTTCAGTGTCTGTCAGTGAGATGTTTGTCCGTTGGTCCCTCAGAACGTCCTGTAGTTTATCTCTGAGCTCTGACACAGCAGCTGTCACATCCTCAAAGTCCCTCAGAGGACGGATATTGATGCTGGATGAGTCTGTAGATTGGCTGAGTGGTGACAGTGAGGGGTAGTTGTGTAGAAACTGGTTGTGGTCCTCTGTGTGTGAGAGCTTCTCCAGCTCAGCGTCTTTCCTCTTCAGCTCAGTGATCTCCTGCTCCAGCTTCTCCTGAAGATCTTTGACTCGACTCACTTCAGTTTCCTGCTGGGATCTGAGCTGCTGCTTCACATCAGACCTTCTTTTCTCCATGAGACGGATCAGCTCAGTGAAGATCTTCTCACTGTCCTCCACTGCTTTATCAGCAGAGCCATTGATAGCCTCCACCTCCTGTTGGAGCTCCTTCACATCTTTCTCTCTGTCCTGGATTCTCTGCTGGATGTTTAGTCGACTCACCTCGAGCTCTCTCTGCCTCTCAGTCCTTTCTGCTGCAGCTGAGACTGTGTCGTGGCCTTTATGTTCATCCACAGAGCAGAGATAACAGATACACTGCTGATCAGTACGGCAGAAAATCTCCATCACCTTGTCATGACGGGAGCAGATGGTGTCCTGAAGCTTAGCAGAGGCTTCAACAAGTTTGTGTTTTTTAAAAGTCGGAGATTCATAGTGAGGCTGGAGGTGTTTCTCACAGTACGAAGCCCGACAAACCAGACAGGACTTGAAGGCTTTCAACTTCCTCCCAGTGCAGAAATCACAGGCCACATCTTCAGGTCCAGCATAGCAGTGATCAGCAGGAGCAGCTTGGAGTCCAGTCTTCTTCAGTTCCTCCACTAACTCTGCTAACATGGTGTTTTTCTTCAGGACAGGCCTCGGTATGAAGGTCTGTCTACACTGAGGGCAGCTGTGGATTCTCTTCACATCCTCTCCATCCCAGTGGGTTTTAATACAGTTCATGCAGTAGCTGTGTCCACAGGGAGTAGTCACCGGATCCTTCAGTAGATCCAGACAGATCGAACAAGAAAAGGTTTCCCGGTCCAGCTGAACTCCTTTCTGCGCCATTTCTCCTCTCAGTGTCGTTGACTGTCTGAGTGTCACTTGGTCAGGGAGGGCTTATCAAGAGGTGAATTATTCCGGGAAGAGGAGCGGCGCTCTGAAGCTGAACTTTGAACAGTCAACTGACAGTCAGCAGTTATCAAACTCATAAAATATTGAAATTGCTGTTAAAGTCAAACAGAATATCATCCTCAGTCAAAGCAGTATTGGAAGTTTCAGGTGTGAAACAAAAGTCATCAAACAAGTTCTTTGTTGTAAATGTGAATCCAGAAGGACACGGATGAACCAGATCAGCTGGTTCTGTTGTTCATCTGTGGATTCATATGGATCCATAAAACACATCTGAATTGTGTCATGGAATTTTCTATCCTTAGGTTACTTGAGGTCACGTGTGGCCTTGAGGTCCTCAGCAGTATCAGTTGTTTGTCTTTGGTTGGGAACAGTAGGTGCCAGTCTATCTCCACACTGTGGTGTCCAGGGTCACAGAGACCTGTTGCTGCCTTCATAGACATAATAGATGTTGATTGTAGATGTAGATTGACCATTGACGTTTGACTTCAGCAATTTCTCCACAACAATTCGAAGCTGTAATAAAGATATAAAGTAAAGCCTCCAGTCAGTGAGAGTCAGCCAAACAAGCACTAATAAAGGCAATACTTTCACCTTTCTTATCTTAAATGATGAAATCCTGTAAAAGGTGAGCTGTGGACTCTGAACACAGGCGACATGTAGATCTACACAAAGTAGTTAACATGCCAGTGTTCATGCTTATGTTTTGCTTGGCAACAGTGCAGTGCCAGTCCGGTTGCACAAAAGAAAGAAATAAGTAAATCATAATCTCTTGTCACCTATTACTGTTGACTGATAAATGGAGCTTGTAGAACTGTTGTGCAATAGAAATATCACACGCTGTTATTCAGAATCAGCACAGCTGTGATTAACTACAGCCGAATCACAGCCATGCCAATATTCAGAATAACAGCACGACCTCGAGTGCAATCACAGATTTTATTTACAAGTTACCCTCCAGCCTGTTCATCGACCAGCGATTCAAAGTCATTAAAACATACAATTAACATGTCAAAGCTTACATATGGTACCTTTTAATAAGGACAGCTTGTTCTTGCGCCATCCAAATGTCTAAACATCTGTTTAAAGCAGCAGTAACTGAAAAGGTAACATTGAAAGATGTCACTTGCTATGAACCTGCAGAGCTTTACATTCAGTTTCAGTTCTTTTTAAAAAAAAGTTTGACCACAACTTTTTTTATTCCACTTCGACAGTTCTCACGCCGCCTTTTCAGCTGTGGAGAAGCCATAAAAAACCCACCGACAGACACAGTTTTAAATGAATGTAGAATTAAATATTTCCCGCAGGATGTGGTGGAGACCAAAAACAGAGCTAAATATTGGAGGTTATATTCACCAGCTGACACAAACATGACTCCAAATGAATGATCGCGTTGAGTTTGAGCTCCTAGTGGACGGATTCGAGGGATTTAAAGCATTTCTGATGATGAAAGATGAAGATATTTTTTGCCTCATCAAAGTTTTTCTGACAGTAGAAAGCAGAGTTGTTGTTTTTTTGTATGTATGAAGATAACCGACGGTTACATGTGTCGCTGTTTTAAAGTGAATAACGATGACCCTGATCTGGAACCTACACCTCAGAGTGGTCTGGTTTCACATCTGTACAGAGGAAGTGGTGAGCAGCACTATAACACTCATTTTCCAGTCAGCTTCGAGACAGGATGAAGATCGCTGTGTTATATCTCAACTTTTGTAAGTATCCGTGTTTCTCTTTCTCTTCAGTATCTTAAACTGTATATATATGTATATACATATATATAAGTTATAATATGTAAAGAATCATGCCTTTGTCCCTTTTTGCTGTGTGTATTTCAGGTGTGTTTCATACACTCGTCTCGCCTGATACCAAAAAACAAGGTAATGATGTACAGATATTCACGTTAAAGCAACTTAACTTTTCCCTCCTGATCTAATGTCTGTGACCTCCTGTTGACCCACACTGACCTGTAATCAGGTGAATAGTTTCTCTGTCAGTCGTACGTCTGTACGACTTTGGGCTCCTTGTCAGGAGAAGTACGTAACGGCACTAACCCACAGCAGCTGATGTTAGCTCAGTTTGTTCGCCTCAGAGCACAGGGGCAGTGTTAGGAGCAGTAGCATGGCACTAAACAGCTTCCATCTCTTTGTTTCTTGCAGCTGCTCTCAGACTCGTTCCCAACAGGTCCCAGTTCTTCCAGTACGAGGAAATCTCTCTGAGCTGTGAGCAGCAGGGAAACTCTTCTGAGTGGACGGTTAAGAGGAACACATCTCGAAACATAAACCAAGACTGTTTCACATCCTGGGGTAGAGTGAATGAATCCTTCTGCGTCACCGATACCCTTTATCCAGCAGACAGTGGAGTTTACTGGTGTGAATCTGCAGCAGGAGAGTGCAGCGACCTCGTCAACATCACTGTGACCGGTGGGTTTAAACTTTAAAAGTAAGAGTCCTGTAGTCTTGTACAGTCTTGTAAATAATCATGATCTGTCCCTCAGGTGGACCTGTGATCCTGGAGAGTCCGGCTCTTCCTGTGACGGAGGGAGATGACGTGACTCTGCGCTGTACAAGCAGTATGAAATCCTCCTCCAATCTCACGACTGATTTCTATAAAGATGGACGTCTCTTCTGGAGCAGCTCTACAGGAAACACGACCATCTACAGTGTCTCTAAATCTGATGAAGGAGTGTACGAGTGTAACATCTCGGGAGCCGGACAATCACCAGACAGCAGGCTCAACATCAAAGGTGAGATCAACAAAGAAATCTACTACTGACGTCTATAGATTTAGATATTTTGGGGTCAAGGGTACATTTAAACATACAGTGTTTATAGAAAGTCGTTCAGCACTAGTTAAATGACCAGTGTGTTGGGTTTGATGCCATGTAGTTATGTAGTGACTGATTGCAACCCGGACTGACTCACCCTCTCGTTGTATGGTGGAGTAGAAACATGCGAGTAACGTGAAAGGCCTTACGTAGGGTTTGCCCACCTTGGCGGACTCCGTGGAACGGGACACCTCGCTGTATGTAGATAAAACGGCTCATTCTAAAGTATTTCTTAATGTCAGATTATTGTACCCTCATGAAAACACGCCATATTCTGTAAATCGAGTACCTCAAATCGAACATGCTGCACCTTAAAGTACAAAATGAAGCGTAAAGGTCCAGCGTGTCACCTTGGAATGAGACTTTATATCTTCCACGGAGTCTTGTTGAACGGAAATACAACGCTGGCTCCAGTCGGGCCCTTTTGCATTTCTTGGCCACCATAGCTGGCAACGAAAGGATGAGGCAATGGTGTTGCAACCAGTTACTACACTGCTAGATGTTCCAAAATCCCTTTACACTGGACCTTTAATAGTCACATATCATAGTGAACAAGGGTTATAGTGTTTTGGGGCGCTGGGAGCTGCAGCACAATCAAAAAGCATCATGCATAAATTTGACGCTTGCTCTTTCTTGAAGTCCGACAGAACATGTGCCATTTGATTGGCTTTACAACTTGTACAATAAAATAATGAATCAATATCACATGATTTGGTGAGAAACCTTCACGTCTGACAGTTTATCTTTGTGGATTATATTGATGCTGAACTGACGGTCAAACTGTGGACATGTGTCGTGATTTTACGGACACGTAATGAACTGGTCAGATGGCATACAGCTGCCTTACTTGCAGAAATTAGAAAGTATGATAAGCGTCTTGGACGTAGAGGTTAATTTAACGGTTGTTAGAACACCTGTGCAACATGTGATACAAAGTCTCAGCGCTGTTATTTTCTATATCGGCACTCACGACCGATCAAATCTGAACTAACTGTCGTATATGACTCGATAATCTCCCTCCAGTGTCAGGCCAAACAGTTGCTCCTGCAGCTCCCCTGATATCCACCATCGGGCTGATACGTCACGCAGTCGTAGTGACTCCTTACCTGCTGGCCACCATCATACTCGGACTCGTATACAGAGACAACAGAAGAGGTGAGGACTCGCGGTGCTGATCCACATCAGATCGATTAGCTGCATTGTGCCCTGACGGGTCTCCTCCTTCTTCTTCTTCATGTTGCAGTACATCAGCTTGTTGCAGAAGACAGAAGACACAACGTCATCATGGAAATGGAATAAACCACACACAGATACTGAATATTACAACATTTATGTTTGCATGTATCACAGTTGTATTTGTATATTGTATATAGATATCATAAAAAGTTTCCACATGTCAGAAAGTTGCATATTTCATTTAGATAAAGATGACTATAATTTGTCAGAAAGTAGCACTGTTGAAAAGTAAAAATTAGTTTCTAACAGGAAGACGGCTGCAGAGTTTGTAATGCCAGCCTGAGAGGAAGAAGAGGTGGGGTCTGTCCGCTGCTGAATACCGCTGTGGTTGTGGTCAGGCAGACAAAAGCAGCCGAGAGAGGAGGAAGTGTCAGTTCATCAAAGCACAAAAAACTATTACGTAACTAAAAAACTAAACTTTCAGACCAAACGTGATGAGTATGCTGAGCTTCACGTGTGTGAATTTCAATTCTGAAGCAGCATTGTGTGACTTTTTATACCGTAAAATTACACATTTTAAATCATGTCGATGCTATACGGAGTTTCCTGGTGGACTGTAAAGTGAACTGCCGCCAAATGTTGCTGCTGTTAGCTAAAACCAGACCTGGGGCATGGACTGTCGTGCCAGAACAGGAGCAATAGATGAGTTAGTATCATAGGTATCACGTGATAACATAAACACTGACAATTTACAGCCAGGTGAGCCCAGAAAACATAAACATACTAACTCATACCAACATAAATATTTAAATGTCGCCATTATTATGTTGTGTTACACTAGATCTGTTAAATGTGAGCCGACTCAAAACAGATTTTACTGAGAATCCCAATTTCCCAGCTGCTGTTGAATGCACCACTACGATGAGCTGTCCGTGGTGCTGAAAGCCTCGACGCTCCCTGAACGCCTCTCCTTTCTTCCTCATCTCCCTCATTACCTATTCAGGTGTGCCGTCACGTGACCGTCATTGCTGTTGTTTTGGCACCGAGAGCACGAGAGCCAAGCGTCTCGTGCAACCGCGGGGAGGGGGAGGGGGAGGGGGGGGGGGGGGGGGGGGGGGGTTTCGGGGAAGGCGACGCGTCTGCGTCACAGAAAACGTGACTCTCTCTCCCTCCCTGCCGAAGATCGTTTGTGCTTGACAGATACACACATTTTCTTTTTTTTTTGGTCCTGCTGTTACCACGGCAACACGTTTGAAACAGAAGATCAAGAACATATGATACAAAAAGAAAATGCTGCTGCCATGTTTGAACCAAAGACACCTGAAGTAGACGTCTGAAGAGGCGTCACTCTGCCTGAATTTCTAAAACCTCAATAGCCTTAGCCTGTTGTTAGCTTAGCTTGCTATCTTGTTTTAGCTTAGAGAAGCTTAGTACACTCATGCTGATCTCATAGCTCCAGAGACCAAAACTGTTTTTTGTACCAGGCTGTAAACATGTTTATTTCTGCTGTGAAGTTGGACATTTGGACATGGGGACTTATGGAGACTGACTCAAGTGGTTTGTTGAGAACAATTGGAAGCTAACATTGTTAGCTTGTTTTAACTTGTTGTTAGCTTGTTTTACCTCATTGTTAGTTTGTTTTAGCTCATTGTTAGTTTATTTTAGCACATTGATAGCTTGTTATAGCTTGTTGTTAGTTTATTTTAGCTCATTGTTAGCTTGTTTTACCTCATTGTTAGTTTGTTTTAGCTCATTGTTAGTTTATTTTAGCACATTGATAGCTTGTTATAGCTTGTTGTTAGTTTATTTTAGCTCATTGTTAGCTTGTTTTAGCTCATTGATAGCTTGTTATAGCTTGTTGTTAGTTTATTTTAGCTCATTGTTAGCTTGTTTTACCTCATTGTTAGTTTGTTTTAGCTCATTGTTAGTTTATTTTAGCACATTGATAGCTTGTTATAGCTTGTTGTTAGTTTATTTTAGCTCATTGTTAGCTTGTTTTACCTCATTGTTAGTTTGTTTTAGCTCATTGTTAGTTTATTTTAGCTCATTGTTAGCTTGTTTTAGCTCATTGTTAACTTGTTTTAGCTCATTGTTAGCTTGTTTTAGCTCATTGTTAGCTTGTTTTATCTCATTTTTTGTTTGTTTTAGCTTGTGGTTAGCTTGTTTTAGTTTGTTGTTAGTTTGTTTTAGCTCATTGTTAGCTTGTTTTAGTTCGTTGTTAGTTTGTTTTAGCTCATTGTTAGCTTGTTTTAGCTCATTGTTAACTTGTTTTAGCTCATTGTTAGCTTGTTTTACCTCATTGTTAGCTTGTTTTATCTCATTTTTTGTTTGTTTTAGCTTGTGGTTAGCTTGTTTTAGTTTGTTGTTAGTTTGTTTTAGCTCATTGCTAGCTTGTTTTAGTTTGTTGTTAGTTTGTTTTAGCTCATTGTTAGTTTGTTTTAGCTCGGTGTTAGCTTGTTTTAGCTCATTGTTAGTTTGTTTTAGCTTGGTGTTAGCTTGTTTTAGCTCATTGTTAGTTTGTTTTAGCTCAGTGTTAGCTTGTTTTAGCTCATTGTTAGCTTGTTTTAACTCATTGTTAGTTTATTTTAGCTTGTTGTTATCGCAGTACAGTCATGAACGGGGAAATTAGCTACAGAGACCAAAACTGTTTTTTGTACCAGGCTGTAAACATGTTTATTTCTGCTGTGAAACATGGGGACTTATGGAGACTGACTCACTTCTGGAGCCAGCCTCAGGTGGACGTTAGAGGAACTGCAGGTTTTCCATAAAGGCTTCACTTTCTCAGAAGTTTACTCCGGAGTGATCATCGCATCATTCGACGATCTTCGTCTCTCTCTCGCTCTCTCTCGCTCTCTCTCTCACACTGAAAATAGATCCAGCTGGGTTTGGCTCGGCTCGGCTCGGCTTGGTTCTGTCAGCTCGGTTTGATCATTCATCGTCTCTCTCTCTCTCTTTTTGTTTTTTCCCGATTTCACCCTCCACAATAAAAGAAACAAACACAAAGTAACGGACGGATATCGACGCCTGGCGACCGTTAGACGGAGGATTTACCGCCATTTCTTCGCTTCGTTTACAAACATTTGAATTTTGAAGCTCAGTTCGTCTCCGCCGTGTTCCCACACTGACGTGATGTCTGTCGCGGGCTTGAAGAAGCAGTTCCATAAAGCCACACAGGTGAGTCACTGACACTCCGATGCAGAACCGACACGTTAGATTCTGAAAATCAAAAAATCAACGTTTTTAATGCGATTAAAAAAAAAGGCGCGAATATGAACATTCGAAGTTTAATCACGTTAAATACAGACAGCTGTTGGCGATGTTAAAGAGAATTATGGGTAAAATTCGGTGTGTTTTCGTGTGTGTGTGTGTGTGTGAGGAGGGTATACCCCCCTCACACACACACGCGCACATACGTAAGGGTGTTACGTAACAGAATATGAGATGTGCGTGCGTGCGCGTGTCCGCGGAGCTGATTCGCTGTTGCCACACGCAACAGGGAATTCCCTCCATCCTCCTCCACATCTGTGCAAGCCTCCATCTTTCCATCCTCTCCGTCCTCCTTCTGGACGTACTTCTATCCCTCCGTCGCCCCCTCCATCTCTTCTACGCCCATGTTTGTCCTCCATCTTCCTCCCTGTCCATCTTTACCTGTCTTACCTTCCCTCCATCTTCTCTGTCCTCCCTCATCCGTCCATCCTCCATCTTTACACCTGTCTGTCTTCATTTCAAACTTTCCTCCATCCCACCTCCGTCGTCTCTCCACCTCCCATTTCTATCTGTCCATCAGTCTTGCAATCAGTCCTTCATCTTCCTTCCGTCTGTCTGTCCTCCATCCTTCCTCTATGTCCTCCACCTTCGTCTTTTACATCTCCCTGTCTTGTCCTGTAACTAGCTCTTCATCCCTTTCCTTCCTTTCCCTCCATCCTTCATCCCTCCATCACCCACGTCTTCGTCCGTCCTCCTTCTGAACATACTTACATCCCTCCAGCATCCCTCCATCTTCTCTACTGTCTCTCCTTGTTTTAATCATCCCTCCATCTTCTCTACTGTCTGTCCTTGTTTTAATCATCCCTCCATCTTCTCTACTGTCTGTCCTTGTTTTAATCATCCCTCCATCTTCTCTACTGTCTGTCCTTGTTTTAATCATCCCTCAATCTTCCTCCATCCTCCTTTTTTTGCATCTCCCTGTCCATCTTTACGTCTAACTTTCCCAACATTCCCTCTTTCCTGAAACCATCCCTTCATGCCTATCCTTCCTTTCCGTCCCCCCTCCGTCCCCCCTCCACCCTCACCTCCTTGTAGAAAGGTGTTGATCTTTTGGCTCGGCACAGCATCAGCGAGTCAAAGTCCAAATCAATGAGAACTTCATTTATTTCAGAGACGGAATGTTTCGTTTCCATCATCTCTGTCTTTTGTCTCGACTGTCAACAGGACAGATTCCTCCACGTTTGTTTCATCTGTCAGGATAAAGCGATGCAGATAAAGAGCGAGGACGAAGGTTTATTGATCCCCGAGGGGGCGAAACTGGGTCGCTGCAGCAGAACGCAACAGGAAGTACAAAAACAAAAGTCAGACCGCAGCAGACCAGACGGAGAGTTTCCCGAAGGCTGCGTCTGCTCACGAGTTAGTCGGTTAATCAACTGGTCGTATTTTTACAGTGTAGTTTGTGTATTTCCTGCAGTTTTCATTAAGACGTTAAGATTTATTATCGTCAGTTAACTCAACAGAACAGAGCCCGTCTAGCCTCGGGAACGCCTCGGGATGAAATGCATCAGAAGGAACCGGATGAAGGGACAATGGCGTTTCCGTATTCAGGGTTGTCACGGGTCCTTGATTTACAGGACATCGGTCATTGTAAAAGCCTAAATTATACTATGTTACGTTATGTGCGCACATGTGCGATTGAATTCGAGCGATGCGGGCTAAACGGCAGCTGGAAAGCTAACGTTGAAAGCATGAAACTATGAGGCCGTGTTCAGTTTTTCCATTAATCTTTCCCAGAGAATCTAAATACAGTCGTCCCTCGCTATATCGCGGTTCACTTTTCACGGACTCGCTGTTTCGCAGATTTTTTTGTGTGTAATTTTGCATTTTTTTACAGCGTTCTGTACAGTATGAATGCGCATTGTGTTCTGCGTCCTGATTAACTAAGAGAGTACTGTACAAAAGTGTATAAAAGTGTGTGGTTAGGGGTTTTACAGCCTTAAAACATGTAGAATAATTGTAAAACTTACTTCGCGGATTTCGCTTATTGCGGGTTATTTTTAGAACGTATCCCCCGCGATAAACGAGGGACCACTGTGTCAGCGAAGACATGGATCATTAGTGGACCTAAGGTGGTCTGAATGAAGCCGGCTTGTTAAAATAAATCATCTGTAATAGGGCTGCACGATTCTGGAAAAAATGTGAATCACGATTTTCTTGATTAAAATTTGAGATCACGATTTTCTGCACGATTTTTTTTCCAAACAAAAGTTAAATCTTTATTCAACTCAAATCTAAAATTTGCATGTGAGTAATTTGCGTGACAAAAATATTTAACTACTGAAGTTTTATTTAAACTATTAATAAACTACAATAAGTGTCTGTTATAGATGTTTGTTTTTTTGAACAGGAATTTTCAGGGGTCTTGTTTTGCACTGATTGTTCATATTGCACCTTGTGGTGCCGTTTGAGATGATTGAAGAGGTTGGTCGTATTGCCCTTCTTCGCTGCAACTGGGGCAGAGCATATGCAGCAGTGTACGTCGCACTGGTCGTCGCCGGTTGACGAGGCAGAGGGGGGCGCCGGACAGACCGATCGGGGCGCACGGCGCATCCAGAGGCGCACGGGCTGCCGTGAGGGCGCACGAGAAAATCGTCTCGCGGGGGGGGGGGGGGGCAGAAAAACCGTCTGTCGTCAAAATGTGAATCGTGTGTGTGTGAATCGAGATCGCGGTTTTTTAACGATTAATTGTGCAGCTCTAATCTGTAATGACACCCACCTGTCATAACTTTAAGCCTTAATATAATGTGAACAGGTGAGTTGTATATAAATTCACCCTCAGTACAGTTGTCATGAACGGGGAAATTAGCTAATGTAACAGGGTTTTCTCACTCGGTGCAGACTTGTTGTGAATTTTCGCGTCTTTTAGCACTTTGTTCCTTGTTTTGGAAGAACAACGAGAAAATAGTCCCTCTCCTTCCTGTGGGGCAAACAACTATGGACTATTTCCTCAGACTCTGACTGATAATGAATCATAGATAAATCAAGTTACAAATCCAGATGTTTTCATCAGGACTAAAAACAGCAGACATGAGTCACAGAGCAGCAGAAATAAAATAAAAATGAATCACATGTTTGATCTATCTATCTATCTATCTATCTATCTATCTATCTATCTATCTATCTATCTATCTATCTATCTATCTATCTATCTATCTATCTATCTATCTATCTATCTATCTATCTATCTATCTATCTATCTATCTATCTATCTATCTATCTATCTATCTATCTATCTATCTATCTATCTGTGTGAGTCGGAATCTGAACCCGATTCGTTGCTGATTAACCATCGAGCCGCCGTGATCTAGTTCACCGGCATGGTTTATTCATGGCCGTGCCAAGCAGAGTGCAGCACGCTCAAACACAGGCAAACAGAGCTGTAACCGGGGCAACGGGGTGGAGGTTGTGTAGCAAGTAGAGGTGATGGATAATTACAGATGATTATTATGCGGCGCTGGCACACGAAAACGTTTAACCAATAACACCGAAGGAAGTCACAACCCGTCGATGGATGTGTCATGAACTCACTTCAGACTTCATTTCCCATCAGCCCCTTCTTCTCTCCTCCTGTTACTCTAAAGTTATTGTTCAGATTTACCTCAGGACATTTTACGTCAAACACAACATACTTTATATATTTATTAATAACACCGTATAAACATCAGAAATGCGTCAGAAATCAGCTTTATCGTGAACATCGTAAACAGTCGGTGACCTCTTCATCATGTTCTCATTGGCCAATCACATTAAAACTTGATATGAACGCTGACTTCCTGTCCACTGAGACCTGAATCTAGGACACATCTCAGCATGTGCGTCTTCTTTTTTTTTTTTTAACAGACGGATAATAAAAGAATAGAGCCGAGCGAGCGGCGGTGGCGGTGGTAGTGGTGTTGGCAGCGTGACGCCGACTGTTTATGTCACAGTGCCCTCAACCAAGATGGCCACTGCTGCTGCTGCCTGCAGGGGCAGGAAATGGGACACCTCAGTCCTCCTGGCTGAATAAAACATGAGAGAGAAAGAGAGAGAGATAAGAAGAGAGATGGAGAGGGGGAAAAAGGAGAGATCAAGCTCAGATGTACAGGAATCCAACTGAAAGAGGCTGAATAAAACAGACAGAAAGTACGATAGGTGGAAAAAGAGTTGATGAAGTAAGAGGAAGAAAACGAGGGTGAATAGCAGCTTTATTTCCCTGAACTGCCTCAATATTTTATCATATATTAGTGAGAAGTTTCCTGATTTTTAATGTGCTGTTGATGCAAAAAGTGCTGTAGTTTCAGCTAGTTACTGTACTACTCAGTTTAAGTACGGACATTGTGAACTTATTGGAAATCAAGATTTTTTACCGCTCAGTCTTCTCCGAACATTTAACTGCCAAAATATAAATATGTGCAACCCCGGTTACTGCTCGCCCTGCTCCGGTTCTGGCACAACACTGGCGCCACTTTCCCCTCATCATTCCCCCGTCGCCTTCAGCTTGCTCCATCAACGTCCTCTTTGGCCTTTTTTTCTCAATAGAGGCCAATGAGCCCAGCTCCTGTTCTGGCACAACACTCCCCCAGGACTTTAGGGTCCACATCTGTGGAAATGAGCTTGAACGTTGTCGGTTTCTTCTCAAATTATCTTGAGAAATTGCACTTTTGTTTTTGGAGATAATTCTATAAACTGCAGTCTGACATAAAAGCTGATCAGTTATCATCATGTTTATATTGTGTATTATGAAAGAGAGTGAAATTATTTGTGATTTTCTGACTTTTATTTGAGATTCACGATAAGAGAAAGGATGGAAAAGACCGACTGATGGACAATAGAAAGAAAGAATAAAGCAGACGTGACCAAATACTGAAAGTAATGAAATGAAAAATGAACTGAAGGTGTCTTTAAATTTAAAAACTCATTGATGAAATGAAATTTACACAGAAAACAGAAGTGTAACACGAAGGAGGATCTGTCTGTCTTTGCTCTGCGTTGCTTCCTGATCAAACACAACATCCCTCGCCGTTCCAGAGGGAGATGGTGTTGTCGTGGCAACAACACGTGAAGAGAGAAGCAGGCGTGTTGCAGACACACACACACACACACACACACACACACCGCTCTGTAGCCGATAATTGATCGACCTTGAGGGCGTCGCACGTGACAGCACGGCAGAGGAAGTAAGACCCGTGTGCTCCTCCTTCCTGTGTCATGTGATTTCAGATTTATCGCCTCTCGTACGACCTTTGACCTCCTCACTTTGGCGTCGGTGGCGTGGCCGCAGAGAATCAGAGAATCTTCTAAAATCAGCTCGGCGTCTGTCTCTCAGCCTTTTATTTCACCAACCACTAAAAGTCAGTCCCACATTTACTCTTGTCCGGCGGCTTCTTGCTTGCTCACTCTCTCCTTTTCTCTTCTTAGCTTCCCCCGTCAGCGTCCTCTTCACTCTCTTCTCCTCTGCCATTATGTCCATAGAAGCTGCTGAGCCTGGTTACCTCCTCTTCTTCTTCCTGGTCGTCCATAACACTCAGTTCGTCAGCTTGGCGGTGAGCTCAGAGCGATGGGTACCCGTCGCTCTGAGCTCACCGCCAAGCTGACGAACTGAGCTAACGGCAGCTACAGCTGTCAGCAGTTTACCTAACTGTCCATCATAAACTCTGTAAATCACAGAGTTTCACTCTTGTCCGGCGGCGTCTTGCTCGCTCACTCTCTCCTTTTCTCTTCTTAGCTTCCTCCGTCAGCGTCCTCTTCACTCTCTTCTCCTCTGCCATCATGTCCATAGAGGCTGCTGAGCCCGGTTACATTGCCCGCTTGCCCAGCTCCTGTTCTGGCATGACACCAGCTCCTCACCCCATCAACACTCCCCCGGTGCTCTGAGCTCACAGTCCACATAGCCCGCCTAACAAACTGAGCTAACACTATCTAAGTGTAGGGTTGCAAAATTGAGGGAATTTGTTGGAAACTTTCCATTGGAATTAAGGGGAATTTATGGGAATAAACTAGGAATTTACGAGGTTGAAGGTTAGCCTTTAACAGGGAACTTAAATATAGTTTTTGGCATAATCTTGACTGTATATATTTATGTTTGTACGACTAATAAATGAGCTAACAGCAGCTACAGTTGGCAGCAGTTTGCGTTACTGTCCATGTTGGTGAAAATAAGCTTCGTTATGTCCCGATAACAAGATAAAGACGACCTGTCATGGGTTTCCTCTTATAACTTATATAATATTTGGCTCTGATAGAAGTCACAGTGTTGAAAACGAGTCTGAAAATGTTGCCTACACTTGATGCAGCAGCGTGACGTTATCTGTGGTTCGTTTCAGGTCACGTTAATGATTTTTCCCTTTCAAAATAAAAGCTCGGCAGCTAAAATTGACACATTGATTAATTGATGTTGCCGGAGATGGTCTAAGTGTCGGTGGTCCAACTCGTTGTTGGAGTTTGTCGACTATTCATCTTCTAGAAAAGAAGAGAAAATCGATCTACACTATTCGTATTTTATTTTCTTCTTTGTTTTTGTCTTTTCTTGCCCTCTCCCTCCTTTTTATATCTGTGTTTGTGTTTTCATAAAGACACAGTGAACATATTGCCGAGCTACCATGCATACTAATGCATCGCCATCAATCTCTCTCTCTGTTTTACTTCCCTCCCACACTCTCTTCTCCCTCTGCTACTCTTTCAATCTCCAGAAAAAGAGAAAGAAACATTCAGAGTAATTGTCTACATAACGTAACAGTATGTGTCTCTTTGCTGGGTGTCTTTATTGCCCCATCAATCCTGAGTGGCCCCGCAGGGCTGCAGAACAAAACACTCTGCGACCGAGTAGTCTTTTAATGTGGTTGAGTCACAGCTGAGTGTTGGAAGTCTTTTTGTTTTGTTTTTGACAAATATTCGTTTCGTCACACGTCTGGTTTAAACCTCTCATCCAGAGCCAGACCACGACAACATCCTCCAGAAGTGAGTCAGTCTCCATAAGTCCCCATGTTCAAAAGTCCATAGCGGTTTCTTGCTCCCTCACTCTCCTTTGCTCTTCTTAGCTTCCTCCGTCAACTATCGATTCATTCATTAATCGTTAATCGATCGATGAGGTGAATCGACTAACGATTAATAAATTAATCGATAGTTGATTGACCTTATCAAAGACGCTTATCAGTTGATCGTTAATCGATCGATGAGGTCAATCGACTAACGATTAATAAATTAATCGATAGTTGATTGACCTTATCAAAGACGCTTATCAGTTGATCGTTAATCGATCGATGAGGTCAATCGACTAACGATTAATGAATTAATCGATAGTTGATTGACCTTATCAAAGACGCTTATCAGTTAATCGTTAATCGATCGATGAGGTCAATCGACTAACGATTAATGAATTAATCGATAGTTGATTGACCTTATCAAAGACGCTTATCAGTTAATCGTTAATCGATCGATGAGGTCAATCGACTAACGATTAATGAATTAATCGATAGTTGATTGACCTTATCAAAGACGCTTATCAGTTAATCGTTAATCGATCGATGAGGTCAATCGACTAACGATTAATAAATTAATCGATAGTTGATTGACCTTATCAAAGACGCTTATCAGTTAAGCGTTAATCGATCGATAAGGTGAATCGACTAACGATTAAAGAATTAATCGATAGTTGATTAACGATTAACTGATAAGCGTCTTTTTTCCTGAGAACATTAATTTCTCACGGTGTCTTTAAACATAAAGCAAAATATTGCTTATACACTGAATAAAAAATGTAAAAATTTAATCGATCAAATTCTTTTCGACAATTAACCAATTCATCGATTAACTGTTTACATCCCTACCGCCAACATCCTCTTCGCTAACTTCTCCTCTGCCAAAACCAAAACATTAGCAGTTGCCTAGCTCCTGTTCTGGCACAACACCGCCTCAAAACCTCCTTATTCCTTGTGGCCCAAAACTTTAACTTTAAGTTTTCAAATTTAACATTTTTGGGGCACTGATGTCGTTTTGGACAAAATATCCATCACATATCTTTGTCAAGTGTTTTGAAAATGACGTCTGGAGGATCATTGCAAAAATGTGTGTTCTATGTTTTGGCCTAGAGTGACATAGATATTGTTATACGTCACAAAAATCGGCATGTGTTGGGCTCCTATAGGATATAGAAGTAACGAAATCAAACGTCTCTTCTATCAGCTCAGAAACGTTCAAGCAGATTAATCAATTAAAAAGTGATTTGCGGTCATTCCTCAGATTCCCAGAAGGCTTCGGTTTAGCTTTTGGAAAACCGCACCGATTGTGTTGTTGATTACGAAGCGGCCGATCGGTTATCTCCGTCAGCTTGACAGGAATATTCCCTGAACCCCGTCAAACACCAAGCCTGCGAGTCGTGACTGCAGCGGCTGATGAATGGAGCCGCTGGCGGAGCTGGAGTGTACTTTATGCCGGATTTATGACGTGAATACAAATGAATGGAGAAGAAATCGATCCAGTACGAGACGCCTGAGACGGCCGTACTCTGTCTCTTTCATATTCGGTTTCACATTCAGGCTCTGCCGTCTTTATTTCGCTTCATCTCTCGCCACCTGCTGATCTTATTTTTCACACTTTCTCCCACCACAGAGGCTCCGCGTGTCATGTGGCATCATTTTTATATATATATATGTGTGTTCCAGTAGTAACGAGTGACCCGTGTTATATAACTCGTCGTCATACCATCTCATGCACGACATAACTAAAGAGCTACTGAAGCCTGATAACAGTTTGAAAGAGACGCAACCTGTGCTTCGTTTTTGTAACTCTGTGAGTTACAACATGAAAACACAGCAGCATGATGTTCTTAACGAACCCTGACGGAAAAGGGCGTTTTAATTTTGCAGGACGGAAATATTTGAGCTCTGTGGAGCTACTGATTGTTTATAATACAGGACAAATACAAACTGTAAAACAATCTGAGACTATTGAACACAAGAAAAAAGAGTATACAGTCGTCCCTCGCTATAACGCTTTTCATAGACTCGCTGTTTCACATATTTTTTTGTGTAATTTTGGGTTTTTTTACAGCGTACTGTACAGTATAAACACGCATTGTGTTCTCCATCCTGATTGGCTAAGGGAGTACTGTACAAAATGCGTGTAAAAAGATGTATAACAGTGTGTGGTTAGGGGGTTTTACGGCCTTAAAACATGTATAATAATTGTGAAACTTACTTCGCAGATTTCGTTTATCGCGGGGGATACGTTCTAAAAATAACCCGCAGGGACCACTGTATCAGTTTAGATAAGACCAATGATAGTGAACAGTAAATCAGAGACACTGTATCCTTTAAAAATAAAGACTCCTTTGTGACGGTAGTTTAGAGTTGTAATTCATTCGGATTCATTCTCTGGGAACCACGAATGTCTGAACCAAATTTCAGTCGTTAGGGTATTTTAGTCAAAACAAAGTTTGGTTCTGTTTTTGAGATCTCCTACTTTATTGACTTTTCGTGGCTTTTCAGGAACTTGAAACTTTTCTCATTTGTTTCCACTGAGGTGTCCGTAAACAACGCTGACAAATGTTGACAACAAAATACCGCGTCTTGAACGTTCATTAAAATATCTAAAAAGTAGAAATGCATTTCTCTGTTCTGTTTCTTCTCCCGCCTCCGCTGCACATTGATCCAGACTGTTACATAAACGCGAGTAGTTATAGATCTCTGTCACTCGTGGTTTATTGCGTTATAGACCGGCCATTGATCGGGAATTGATTCTGCATTAACACGACTCCCGGAGGAGCGTCTCAAGGACTGAAAGCAAATGAAAAGACCACTCAGTTTTCTGCTCGCTGCCTTTTGGTTATTGGTGTCATTTATTTTAATCGTGCTGAACTTTAGAATTTGGCTCACAAACATTAGTGTCCTCGTTACTAACTTGTATTGGATGAAACGAGTGTGTCTCAATCTGGATACTTCCCTCAGGAAATACAATTATGTAATGTGTGTGCAGTGCAGTGTTGTATCAATTCAAGTATAGACGTTGTGCACTTACTTTACAGGTTACTGCTTGGTGTGAACCCACCACAGTAGACAAAGTTAGATAAAACCAAATGGTACAACACAATGATAACTTACTTCATTTGTCACGTCGACTTGCAGTCAGCTGTGTGAATTTTATTTACTTTAAAATCGGCTCATAGTGGCAGATTTTATTTACTATAACTAGGGATGTAACGATGCATCGTGACACGATTAAAAATCGGTACAAATGCGTGACGACTCGCATCGGTTGACAGAAAAAATGAATCTTGATTCTTGGCGAATGGAAACCCGCACAGCGCGTGCTCTCACTGGTCAAACAGGCCTCCTGCCGCGTTGCGTGAGCGTGGCGTGTTTGATCCGTCCTGCACGCGACTTCAAACCCACTGGGAGAGTTTCAGGAGCGAGAGCTTAGCCCGCCAGACTTTGTTTACCTGCTCAGATTTGGACATTTTCCCGGTGTATGTTCTTCTAAACATGCTTCTACATGTGTAAATATTTTACGTAGTTAGTTTGTCTGTTTTTGGGACCGGCAGTTTGCACGGGGTATTTTATTTTGAAAATCCACCGGGTTCTCTTTGCTTTTTCTGTGTCTGGCTTCCGCCCGCTCGAGGTGCTCTGTGGAAATTGACGTTTTAATGTTTTTATTTTATTGTTATGTACAAAACTTACCAGCCACATTGGCTGCTGATCAGAAAAGTTAATTTAGAGCCCTGGTTACGCCTCGTGAGGAAAACTGCACATCACAGCAGTTAACAGCAGTTTACTGTGAGACTGTTTCTACAGAAAGCAGATATCTGTCATGAGTTTTGTTTAAGATGCAAGCTGCACTTTTTGTAAGAGAACACAAACTGTTTGAGAGTTTCTGTAAACAAAGATTTTTTTCCTACAAATAAAAAGATGATTTTATTTGGTCATAATTTGTCTGTAGCTCATTTTGATTTTAAAAAATCGAATCGTGAACAAAAAATCGTGACTCGAATTGAGTCGTGAGTTCCCTAGCTATAACATGTAGTTGTTTTTAAACTACTGTTGCCATAGAAACCGACAGTTGGAACGTTCAAGTGAAACCAACTGCCAAAAATTGTGAAGAACATCGGTTTATTTTCTGCTTTTCAAAATCAAGTTTAAGTTTCCCCAGCAGCTTTTTTCCCGCGTCTATAAATCACACCTAATGTTAAGAAGATGTATTTAAATGGAGGTCATAGATTTTAATGTGGCAGAATAAAAACATGAGGTGTGACGGTGAATCAACATGTGAGTACAGTGAACTACAATCCATCCTCTTCCTCCGATTCTGTCGTCGTTGTTAATAATTCATTGGTTTCGTTGCCGTGCTCTGCAGTGCAGCCGGTCGGAGGCTTCCTGCAGGAATCTAACCGTCACCCCAGGAGAATAAAAATGCATCTGCAGAGCAGCGAAAACCTGCAGGAATGACAATGAAGCAACACGTGGAGCTCGTCCTCCTCTGCTGATCTCCTGTTGGTCTTTATCCAACACACATAACATGGCAGGAGACCTCAGGAGGAGATCCACTTATACGCTTATAAATCGACCAATATTTTGTTTTTTAAGGCGACACAGAGTTTTCCCATCTGATCTTCTCAGGCAGGTCATTGATGATCAGCCTTGGAGACAGAAAAGTCTCATTACCAAACGTCTGTGTTAAAATTTGGGCTGAGGAACAAACCAAGGACGACACGTCTGAGGATCTCGGGGCAAAAAATCCACCCAGAGCTCTCAGGGCTTTACAAGTAATCAATAAAATCTTTAAAATGTAGGATATGTATGCTGTAATCATGATTTTTTTTATCCAATTTTCAACGAGCCAAGTTGACAGATGTTACGTTCAGTATTTTAACATATTTAAAAGTGCATAAACGAGCAAAAATGACCAAATCTGAGCAAGTTGACAAAGTTATTTTTACATCACGGGAGATCACCCTGGGTGAATTATTTCAAATATCGGAGCGAAGGAGTTTAAGTAGGGTCTTGAGCAGGAGATGGATCAGTGGATTGTTGCAAGAACATTGCAGAACTTGATTGTGGGAACATGAATAGGGGATGTAGGGTGCCTGGGCTCAGCCTGGAGGGTCTGGAGCTCAGATATCTGGAGGTATCAGCCACTGCTCCTTCGTATTGAAAGGAGCTAGCAGAGGAGCTGGTTCGGGCGTCTGATCAGGATGCTTCCTAGGCGACTTCCTTTGGAGTTGTTCCAAGCAGGAGACCCAGAACCTGTTTGAGGGATCTCCCAGAAAGACCTGGAGCTGGGTTCATAGGGACTTGTCTTTAGGAACCGGAGGTCTCATCTTTCCTCCAACCACCATTTCCTCTCATCTTATCTCATCTGCTTTGTACTTTTGCCTCATTGTATCGTACTATCCTTTTTTTACCCACCTCGCCCCATCCCGTCATCAAACTCCGGATCTGATCTGATCTGTCTGGCTCAGAAAGATCCGTCACCGTTTGATCAACTCATCCCGTCAAAGGCAGATTTTGATCGAAACCTCAAAGAGGTTTTTCAGATTTTGATGGACAGATGGCAGAAAAAAAGGAACTCCATGAGCTTCCTCTTCGCCCTTCAGTTTTAAACAGGCATCTAATTAGAATCGATTTGGGCGTCGGGTCCAAAACTCGGTCTCTCCGTCTCTCTCACAGCTTTGTTGTTTCAGAACAACTGATACGTCTGGTGTCTTCATGCATCTTTCTAACCTCTGTGCCTCACTCGCTTCTGATTCGATGTGTCGGTGTTACAAAACAAGTACAAGCTGTTTTACTTATTTCTCCAAAGGTCAGCATGTCTTCAGAAAAAGCGAGTGTTGCATCTAAACTCCTTTTCACTCTTTGAGAAATAACCTTTTCTTTTTGTCTCTCTGTCGCTGCAGATGTACTTTTCTCTCTTCAAACTGATTCGTAGCTCTACACGTCCTAAAATATCAGAAAGCTCTCGCTGTCTTCTGTCTGCTTTGTCTCTCGTCCTTTCACTCTGATTTCCTTCAGGACTTAAACCTCCCCCTCGCTTTCTCCCTCTCGTCTGGTAATTAAATTACTTCTGCGTCTCATATTTTCTCCCTGGCGAGTAAACCTGCGAGGATACGAATCATAATTCCTCAGCTATGTAACACTGGAAGGGGAAAATGGATGTTGGGGTTCGTCGTCGTGCTTCTCTGTGCATAATTTTCCTGAATGTTCACCAATGATTCGATGATATAACCCTCCACGCTGCTATTAAAATAAATAGAGCATGTGGAGAAACCTGGCTCAAGGACAAAAGTTTGACACTTTCGGTTTTAAAATTATTTCTGGGTGGGAAGCGAAGCCCGTTTCAGAAGCTGTGACATGATTATCTGCAACGCTGCCGTTTCTCTCTCTCTAAATGTGGGACTGACTTTTAGTGGTTGGTGAAATAAAAGGCTGAAAGACAGACGCCGAGCTGGACTGACTGCTGCTGGACTGGTCACTGATATCAGCCGCTGCTGGGGACCTGGTTGATGATTGGCTGGTAGCAAAGTTGTCGACCCCCCAATTTTTTGATCATAGGTAATGTAATCGGAACAAGTACTCGAGTACAGCTGAACAGTGGGAGGAGACAAATCCCAAAAGCACCAATTTTTCTACGTGATGTTGCCTTAAGATCCTCCGGTATTTCTCTCGATTGGTGCCAGATTTTCACGCTCTTTCCGTAGGGATATAACGATGCATCGTGACACGATTAAAAATCGGTACAAATGCGTGACGACTCGCATCGGTTGACAGAAAAAATGAATCTTGATTCTTGTTGAATGGGAACCCGCACAGCGCGTGCTCTCACTGGTCAAACAGGCTTCCCGCCACGTTGCGTGAGCGTGGCGTGTTTGGTCCGTCCTGCACGCGACTTCAAACCCACCGGGAGAGTTTCAGGAGCGAGAGCTTAGCCCACCAGACTTTGTTTACCTACTCAGATTTGGACATTTTCCCGGTGTATGTTCTTCTAAACATGCTTCTACATGTGTAAATATGCTACGTAGTTAGTTAGTTTGGCTTTTGTCTGTTTTTACGACCGGCAGTTTGCACGGGGTATTTTATTTTGAAAATCCACCGGGTTCTCTTTGCTTTTTTTGTGTCTGGCTTCTGCAAGTTTTAATGTTTTTATTTTATTGTTATGTACAAAACTTACCAGCCACATTGGCTGCTGATCAGAAAAGTTAATTTAGAGCCTGGTTACGCCTCGTGAGCGAAAACTGCACATCCCAGCAGTTAACAGCAGTTTACTGTGAGACTGTTTCTAAAGAAAGCAGATATCTGTCATGAGTTTTGTTGTTTAAGATGCAAGTTGCACTTTTTATAAGAGAACACAAACTGTTTGAGAGTTTCTGTAAAGAAAGATTTTTTTTCCCACAAATAAAAAGTATAATAAACATAATAATTTTATTTGGTGATAATTTGTCTGTAGCTCATTTTGATTTAAAAAAATCATGACTCGAGTCGTGACTTGAATGTATCGTTACATCCCTACCTTTCCGTAGTCATAACGCCGTCACGGCATACTTATTTATTCTTGGGTGGAACTCCAACCCTAAATCTTCTTTTTTTAAGGTCTCAAGGTCGGCAAGTGTGCTTATTTCGTCTCGGTTAAATTCAGCTCCACACAGAAGGTGATGAAACCGAAAGCAACAGCAGCGACGCTGACAGCTCTTTCACCCCTTTTTCCTACAATATGATAATAATGTTTGCCGAAGATTCAACCCCCGTCAGACGACGTCAAACTTTCAACAAACAGAAAAACACAAGTTGGAAAAGCTCCAGTGGGCAAATTCAAACTTTCTGTTCTGAAAAACACGTCCTGACTTTGAGGAGAGGGGGAGTCGTTTTATTACCCAGTCGTGATACCTTTCCCCAATGAACCCGTTCACCTGTGCACAGGTGTCTTTGTTCTGCATTCAGTTGAGTAAAGGTCAGAAATTTAATGGGTAATCAAGAACTTTTTGAAAGGTATTTGTTTGAAAGGTAGCAAAATTCATCAGAAGTTTAGTAATATTGATGAAATACAAAAATCTGGCCGATCGTTTTGTGTTTTTTAAAACAGACACATCAGATTTTGGATAAACCGTCCGAGCCGACCATCGATCCGTCAGTCCTTTTATCCATCTACAGCCCAACATGGCGTCTGAGTGTGTTGGCAGCCGTTCAGACTGATAGATGAAGCCGCGGGAGGCTGCCAAGCTCTCCCTGATTGGCTGATTCACCTGCACAAGATAAATGTCAGCTGAAGACGAGGGATATCTGCTGTCCGGTCAGGACACCGCCACCTCTGACCTTTGACCCTTCTCGCCGTTGTAGCGTCTCGTAATGAAGCTCGTTTTTTTGTGATTTCCGAACTCACTGGGAGTGACTCGGCACAAAACGGAGACACGAGATGAAGGGAAAGGAAAGACGGCTGATGGCTGAAGTGGGAGTCGTAGAAACAACAGAGAGAAACTATGGAGGAGGAGAGAGATGTGGAACAGATGGGTTTGTTATTGCCTCAGTGGTCTAGGAGGTGGTTAGTTCTACTTTCTGGGTGTCGGTGGGTGAGTCACAGCACCCGTGGGTCCTTTTTTAAGTTTTCTCTGCTACAAACTTTTCTGTGGCTTTCGGAGCACAGCGCCCTCTGCAGGCCATGAACAATATAGATTAGATTAGATGATACTTTTTTTATCCCACAACGCCGAAATTCACTTCACGATTCACGAAAATTAGAATCAAGGAGGGAAAACACAAGTGTACATATTTACAAAAAGTACTAAAGTAGAATGTGTAGATTTGCAAAACAAGTACTAAGAACATAAACTAAAAAAACAAAACAAAAAATAGCAATGGGGTGTACAAATAAAGTGTACAGTGACAATGCTGCGTCAATATATTTCAAATAATTGTAATTTTAATTCATTTTTCTTCATCCGGACCTCCTGGAATCAGAACTGAGCCACCCCTGATGCACAGTAAATATGTACATCATCCTCTCATCAAGACTGCTGCGAGCAGGAAGACAAACAACAACCACAACACAATAAATACTAAACATAAAACAGCACGATGCATCATAAATACGAGACGATCGTTGGCGGTGTTGACTTTAGTCTTTTAGAGTCTGAGGCTGCGAAGCTTCCAGAGTCTCTAACGTTTGTTGACAGAGCACGGGCTACACACAAACATAAAGGTGAAACACATGACAGGAAGAAACGCGAGAAGGACGGACAGATGAGGAGGAAGATGCAGTTGCCATGGAGACGGGGATCTGACTGGGTCCTCACACACACACACACACACACTGTAAGGAACACTGAGTCTGGTTGCAGAGAGGTTGTGCCGACACACTGTTACATAACTCTCCGTCTAGAGTTTGAATCTTCCACCGTTTCTCTTCACGCTCGGTCCGACCTCAAACCTGCAGGAAGTGCCCTGCACGTTCATTACACCTGTTCACGTTACACTAATGCTTAAAGTTATGCAGAATTACGAGCTCCACCGATGACCCACACCTTTACCGAAGAAGCAGGACTACAAACATGGCGGCAGATTTGGAAACCTGTCACGGATATGCCGTGTATTTTTTATACTGTCTATGGTCGCGATGGACGAAATCAAAGTTTAAAACGTAAGAATAGACGATAAAAACCAGACGAAGAACATCCGTCTTAGATCTTCAGGTTTCTCTCTGACCTCAGGGTTTATTAAAACACCAGAAGACGGATCTAGGGGGTTCATGGGATAAAAAACAAATCTGATAAATCGGTTGGACCGAGACCTTCGAGACCTTTATAAACCAATGAGACTGCTGTAACCTGTTCTCTCTCTGGTCCTCGTCAACAGCTGATGATCTTCTGTCATTATTATTATTTTATCAGCAGCAGCGTGTCTGTTATTCATGCAGCGTCAATATGTCAGCGTGAAGCATCTCTGCAGTATACGCCTGTCCATGCATTTATATATGTGTGTGTGTGTGTGTGTGTGTGTGTGTGTGTGTGTGTGTGTGTGTGTGTGTGTGTGTGTGTGTGAAGCCCACCAAAGCGTGGGTGGCTGATGTGAGTCACGACTGTGGAAAATCCCGCTCCTCCTCCTCGTCCTTCCCTGCAACCCGAGGCAATCAGAAAGCGAGAGGTGTCACTCTGCGGCACTTCCCGCCGGAATATTGTTTTCAAGGTCGGGAAGTCTGAGTACGATCAGACAGACCCTGCTGTGTTTTCATTCATACACCAGCCTGTTTACATCTGAAAGCTCGTCGTGGGTTAAAACACTCGGACGTCTAAGAGCCACCTGTATCTCGCTGTTACACTTTGAATTATGACGTTTTACTAAGAAACTTTAGTGTGTCAACCTCTGCAACCTGCTGCTTTTCTTTGTTGTATATATATTTTAATAATCCAGCGAACTGAAGTCGACGTTACGGTTCATTGAAATTTTCTCTATGAACTTTTTTTTTTTCGTTCAGCAGCTTTGAAAAAGCTGAAAGAAGAAAAGTCAAAAGAGAAAGTCGGCTCGCTTGTCTACAGGGAAACAGAGTTTTTATTGAAGATGCTGTCTGTTCGTTTGCTGACTACAGAGGCCGAGATACAGAAAAATAAAGTGTTATTGACTCGCTTTACTAAGTTTTAATGACTCCAGCTATAATACTGAGGAAATTAAAGCTTGAAACTCACATTAAACACTCGTCTAGCTTAACGTCTAACTTATCTTTGTTGTCCTTAAAGAAGCTCTACACTCCGTTTTCTCTCGTTGATTGAAAATGTTCAGTCTTTCTTCTCTAACTCTTTTTTTTTCTTTGTGTTTTCTGTTACAGAAAGTCAGCGAGAAGGTTGGAGGTGCGGAAGGAACCAAGCTAGACGATGACTTCAAAGAAATGGAAAAGGTAAACGGCATAACGGTTCAATTCAAGTCTGGACAAAGAACAGTGGTCCCTCGTTTATCGCGGGGGATACGTTCTAAAAATAATCCGCAATAAACAAAATCCTCTAACTTGAGCGGTATAGAAAATTGGCGAGGTTTTTTTCTTTTTCGGGCTTTTGCGGATGCTTCATGAGACATTAAACTCTGATGTGTCTGTATTTTTACTATTTCATGGCACATTTCTGGACGATTTAAGAATTTTAAGTTTGTAAATTAGTCAGGTGAAGAGTTGGACTGATTTAGATTTAATCATTTCCTTGATGCGTATCCCTCTGCAGAAGGTGGACATCACCAGCAGAGCAGTGTTGGACATCATGACCAAAACTACAGAATACCTACAACCTAATCCAGGTGTGAAACATGTATTCGACTGCGCCTGACCACAACTTTTATCCTAAAACAACATCACTCTTAATCTGACTCTTGCCGCCCCCACAGCGTCCAGAGCCAAGCTGAGTATGATCAACACCATGTCAAAGATCCGTGGGCAGGAGAAGGGACCTGGTTACCCACAGGCCGAGTCCGTCCTGGGCGACGCCATGTTGAAGTTTGGAAGGGAGTTAGGGGAGGAGTCCACCTTCGGTAAGTGGGAACGGACACGATAAGACCTGAGTCACATCCTTGTACGTCTGAGCACTTCTACCGCTGATAGAAGTTGAATCCAAAATGTCTGGCACTCAGCAGAAGGTCAAGTTGGTTTTAGAGAGCAGTGAAGTGGATGTCAGACACCAATAAACGAAAAGCTCGGGCTCCACTTGCTCATCCTCTTATTTGTATATATTTCCTTACTCTGCTCCTCTCTCTCCTTCCAGGTATGGCGCTGATTGATGCCAGTGAGGCGATGAAGGAGCTCGGAGAGGTGAAGGACGCTCTGGACATGGAGGTCAAACAGAACTTCATCGACCCGCTGCAGAACCTCCACGACAAAGACCTCAAAGAGATACAAGTGAATAAAACACCTGTTAGATTGCTATTTCAAATAGAGGTGCAGTTCTGCTTACAACCTTCTTCCCCTGCTGCAGCATCATTTAAAGAAGATGGAGGGCCGCCGTCTGGACTTCGACTACAAGAAGAAGCGTCAGGGCAAAGTCCAGGACGATGAAATCAAACAGGCGCTGGAGAAGTTTGACGAGAGCAAAGAGATCGCGGAGCAGAGCATGTTTAACCTGCTGGAGAGCGATGTAAGTTACCAATAATCATTGATTCATCTGTTAGCAATTAGTTTCATCTGGATACGACGAGGAAAGCATCAAATTCTTTGATTTTAAGAGAACAGTTACTCGATTATCGAATAGTTAAATTTCTGTCAATCGGTTAATCGAGTAGATCTTGCAGCAATTTCTAAACCACATAAATTTTTCCAAAAATAACAAATTTCATCATAAAAATCGAACCTCAAAGTGCTGGTGACGAATAATCAAATATTCACCTCGTCGTTGCCGTTGACGTGGTCCTTCTGTATTCAAAGCTGCAGTGGAAAAACAAAGGGCATCGATCGCGTGCCATGCCGAGCTGTGCCAAGCCAGACTCATGCCCAGCGTGGGTCCAGGACAGGGCTTGTGCAGTAGAAAAAAAAAAACATATGTGTGTTTGTGTGTTGCAGATAGAGCAGGTGAGCCAGCTGGCAGCGTTGGTTCAAGCTCAGTTGGAATACCACAGCCGCTCCGCCGAAATCCTCCAACAGCTCTCCAGCAAGATGGAGGACAGGTATCGATCGATCTGCCCACCTGTGATAAATATAAACCGACTGGAATAGATTGATGCAGTTAGACAAAAAAAATTTCTTTTTTTTAACTGTGTTTTTGTCCAGGATAAAAGAAGTGTCCAGTAAACCCAGAAAGGAGTATGCTCCAAAACCCAGAATGACCCTGGAGCTGCTGCCCCCCAGCGAGAGCCACAATGGAGGGATACACTCTGCCAAATCGCCCGGAAGATCACCAGGTAGAGAAGTGTATTCTGGGTTGTTGAATGAATGCCAAACACCCTTCTGACAGGACTACGATAATGTCCTGACCCAGCAGACTCGAAACTACCAGGAACAGAAATAAGCGTCATCCACAACAGTCTCAGAGTCTCTCCAACCAGAGGTAGATCTCACAGATGATGTATTCAAAAGGGCATGGAGAGAAAAGACGAACAGAAGAGACTTTTTATGGTTTTTACTTTGCTTTCCCCGTAACATGCTAAACGTTATCGTTACTTGTCCTTCATCCTCCAACTCTTTTTTCATCTTGTTAATCAACCACATCACGATTATTGGGTTTTCTAAACAAATTTTGGACGCTCAGCTGCCATGACATTTTACAAGACTACTAGACAATAGCTGATTATTGGACGGGGGGTCTACTACTGGTGGTCATTAAGCACTACAGAATGTAAACAACCCCGATAAATTAAATTATCAACCTTGTCCTATCTTTGTCCTCTCTGTTCTTGGTAGAACCTGAGAGTTCAGGTACTGCAGGAATTCAGACATGCACAAAGTTAACTTTCCTACTATCTTTAGAGGAGTAAACTTCGACCTCCGTCAACTACAGGATTGTATGAGGGTCAGCGCATTCGAGGTCCAAGTTCAGTTGAACTTTGGCTGCAAAGACAGTTTGACCAACTAAAGTTTTTGAGGTACTACCGGAAGGTTTCTGAAGTTAAGCAGTAAATGCTGGACACAATTTGATCAGTTGAACAGTTTTTATAAAGACCTGGCTCAAAGAGTTCACTCAGTTCATTAGTCGAGATAAAGATGTAGACGTTCTGACCCAACCTGCCTGATACCTTTTTGTTTCCGACCCCTCACAGCCCCCATGGACCAGCCCTGCTGCCGAGCACTTTACGACTTTGAACCAGAGAACGAAGGCGAGCTGGGCTTCAAAGAGGGCGACGTCATCACCCTGACCAACCAGATCGACGACAACTGGTACGAGGGCATGATCAATGGCCAGTCGGGCTTCTTCCCCATCAACTACGTGGATATCCTGGTGCCGCTCCCTCATTAGGGTCCCACGAAATGACCTGACCCTTAACCCCCGACCAATCCAGACACCCCGAAAACAGCCTGTATTTGCGTTTTAAAAACAACAAACCACGCTCCTCCTCCTTCTACTCCTTCTTCTTCTTCTTCTGTGCTTCTGTGCGATTCTGCTTTCACAAAAACGGACTGAAACGACGAAACGGGCGTGGCAGTTTGAACAGTGGTCAGAGGAGCGAGCTGCAGAAGAGAGGGAGAAGAGAGGGACCGACTGAGACGAGAAGACGAAGAGACGGCGATCTTTTACGGCGCAGTGCTCTCACGCTGTAACGCTCTGCTCGGCCGGGCACCACTGGATACCAATGAGGCTTCAGAGACTTACGAAATAAGGCACGGTGTATATGTACGTGCATGTATGTGTCTGTATGTGCGTTTCGATCTGTTCTTACTCGGCACAAATTCCTGCTCGTCAGTTTAAACTGCCTGACAGCTTCTTTGTGATACTGTCTTCTCTTCATGAGTTTCTTGCTGTCGTACTTCTGTCTTTTCTACCTTGACTTGCCTTCCCGTGCTTTTCTATAGGCCTACATTTCTTAACACTTTCTGTCTTTCTTGGTTCCTTCCCCCCTTTGACTGCCTCTTAGCATGGCTCCATGCCTCCTTAACTCCTTGCTTTTGTTTTGGGTATATCTTGTAACAGACTTCCTCAGAGTCTGCATCCAATCTCAGCTCAGCGGCTGTATGCATGAAACCAGCGAAAAATCTAAAAGTTTGGTTGACGAGACGGCGGTGAAATATTCAGAGGTGCATCTTGGTAATGAACCCGTATCTGCAATAAGTAGATCTTTGATTGAACTCTTATTTTTAAAGGGAGTTTTCCCAGGTCTTAAAGGTTTGAAACTCGTGTCAGTGGAAGTGATGAAGAAAAGAAGATTATGTGATTTCTGGGACAGCAGCGATACACTACCACAACCAGCACAGGCCAGTTGTATTAAGCAGAACTTCTCAGCAGGTTGGCGCACAGATAAGTCGTGGGTTATTACAGCAAGCATCGAGGACAAAAATGCTTGTTTTCTTCGTGTGAAGTTACCCGTTCACAGTGTTTGTGCGTGCGTACCGTGTGGAGTAGACGCTTGTTGATTCGTCCTATTTGTGGCTTTTGCATGCAAGACTGTGTGAACAGTGGTAGTCATTCTGGAATTATTGTTTCAACAGGAATGATGCTAAGTGTGTCCTACGTTTCCCAGTGTACTTAACACCACTAGACGTGCTACAACTCAAATTTCAGGACGTTTTTTTAAGGGTCTCAGAGTCCTTAAACATCTCGTTCCACTGAAGATTAACTCCTTCAACCAGAGCGCAGTTAAGAGCAATGATTCAAGACAAAAATCCAGCAAGGTGAACTGGCCCGTTGACTCGACCCAAGCTGGACGGTGGCGTCGCTTGCTGGTTTTAGAACTTTTAGGACGTCACCAGTTTCAACCACCAACAACGTGGTTCTGTTAGCAGCGTCTTCATGGGAGGGTGCTGACTAAAATAGCATAGAAAGTTTAACAATGTCGGTTTTAAATCCAGCTTTCAAAAGTTCAGAGAGTTTTTGACCATCTTGCCTAGTTCTCGGCATGAATCTTTGGTCTGAACTGAGCTTTTACAATGACCAAACGTCATCGAACCTCGACGGCATTTGCGCGACCAGTATTGGCGGTAACTATCAGCCGTGTTAGTTCCCTTGCGCATTCACCACATGTAGTATAAATGGGACTTGTTCAATGGCCACCAAAGTGCTACCTACATTACTACATGTGCATATGTAGTGTAGTGCAGTATTAAGACCTCGTGAAAAAAGGTTATTTATTGTTCTTTAACAATTCAACTCTTTATTGCTGATGTTAGATTGACGAATCGACCTCTTGCGGGCAACAGAAACAATCAGTTCATGTCAAACATTCGTAAAAAAAAACAAACAGAGCAGAGTACTTTTTAATATCCTGTTATTTATTTTAGTCACAGTTACAGGCTGAATCATGACGTTTGGCACCTGTTGACTGTTGCTAGCTACAACAATCGACAGACAACTCCATTTGACGTTCGCACGATGTTAGTACAGATCTGTTATGTTTTGTTGGTCTGTTACGAAGACGTAAGACTGGAGAACTTTTAATATTATATTCAAGGCATGCTGGGATGGACGTTCAGTATGGTGCTGGGTTCATATCGACTCCATTGTACATAACAAAAGCTAAATAGTGTCAAAGAGGCTGTCCTACATCCAGGCCTTCTCTTCTTTTGAAAAATAAAACAGAAATTCAACAGATATCTTTAATTATCTTTTCTATCCAGGCATTATTTATTACGTCGTCAAACAGCGGCAGGAATCTGTGCTAACATGGCTTATACTATAATATGCCACATGTGGTTAACCAGCTAGCCTTTCACTTCACATTCCCGTAATCACGTTTTTTGTTTTTTTGTGATGCAGTGTTGAGCAGAATACCGAAAAGTTTAAAAATATATAATGATGTATACATTTTTGTAGTACAACCCACCCTGTGGTGACGTGTCGCAGTGTCAGTACAAGTGAGACATTTATCCGAGGCGCATTGTTGTCGTGTCTCTTGAGCTATGGGTCATGAACACAGAATAAGTTGTGTTGTGCCAGTTCTTGACGAGTCGGTTGACGATAGTAATAATTTATCAGGTTTAGTAGCGGAGATATCAAATATTTAGTCAGACTGGAAAGCTGTAACAGTGTTTTGGACACAGAAACTGCATTTTAAACCACTGAACAGGCAATAAATGATCAATAATAACAATAAAATGTAATATTTCAATAAGAGGAAGAGATGTCTCTGAAGGAAAACTGATCTATCTATCTATCTATCTATCTATCTATCTATCTATCTATCTATCTATCTATCTATCTATCTATCTATCTATCTATCTATCTATCTATCTATCTATCTATCTATCTATCTATCTATCTATCTATCTATCTATCTATCTATCTATCTATCTATCTATCTAAACACATCTCTTCCATTGCCAAAGCACATATGTGACATCAACAATCACAAACAGAGTAAATCTAACTGTAGGTACTAACTCTTTCTTTTATTCCCCCTCTGCCACATGTTCTGCTTCTTCTCTAACTGTTACAGGTTTGTTGTAAAAGACGGGGATTTGGAGCACAGCTGTGTTCTTTGTTTTGTCTTTTTAATTGTGTGTGTGTTCGGAGTCCGGTTTTTATTTTTTATTTTCTGAGTCCGCCTGTGGAAAAGTCTGTGAGCTGCATGCAACTGAACTGCTTCACGTCCGCTGTATGAGATGGTTTCCAAAAAATAGTTTAAAAAATAAAGGGAGATATTTCGTCCTGCTGGCTTTTCTCGCGCTGCAGTGAGCATACGTTAAAAGATACCTTTCGTTTTCTATTGTCTTTTTAATCCTTTGACTCAGTTAAGCTATATTTGTATAGCACTCCTCTTCAAACTATAAAGTGCTTTAAGACTTTTTGAGTATTACCTTTATGTTTTTATTTGTTTTTTTTATTTTATTTCTGTTTTCTTTTGTGCTGATTTGCCCTCTATGGCGACATGTATTCTAACCTCAATGAGGGACTTGTACAGTGTTACGCTCCATTTTCCCTTTTCACCTAAATGAGAGTCGGACCTCGGCCACGTTACCTGACTTTAATTTTAAACATCACCCATCGTCAGATTGAGTCGGGCTGTCTTCACGTAGCAGCTCTGAAAGCAGAAATATTCTCAATGGTTCGGCTTTAAAGAATTTATGTTCTAATGAAAAAATCAAGACGGGGAATCGATGTCAGTCGCCATTATTTCTCATTTTAAGGACGTTTTAAGAGGTTGTTGTTAAAGTTCAAGAACAATTTTAAAGTAATGCCAAAAGTAATCGAATATAAATACTTTACATTTAGGAACAAAGTGATTAAAATTATTTGTTTTTTATTTAGGCCCCACCCACTGGTGTTTAAATTGACCAATGAGATTACTTTAAAGTCTGCAGTATGAATCCTTGCAGTGTAATAATGTGGCCGTGGTCCGACCTGTGACTGTGTTAACATTAATACTGTATGCCTTGTGGCTGTATAAATAGCCTATGGAACCTGGTGTCTTCTGGTGAGCTACGTGTGTGTGTGTGTGAGTTTATACACACCGTGTTGCTATTTATTTATGTATTGTACGTATTCATTTGATTATTTATTTATTTATTTATTTATTTATTTATTTATTTATTTATTCCTGCGTCCTATTTATTGGTTCGGCACCTGTGGCGTATTTGACGATTGTCAATACATGATGTGGTGGCTATGGGAGGGTAGGGGTTAAGTGAAGGGATGGGAGGGGGGTATTTCTGAGGGGGTTTGGGGCAGGGGGGGCGTGGTCGATGGAAAAACCTAGCTGTGATACTAACTCTAACTGTTGCTCTCCTCGTATTGGATGATGATATAATCTAAGACCACTGTATGTATAACTGCTTGTCGTGAAGATGAACTACAATGTAATGACAATAAAAAAATAACACTATGATGACACGCTGCAGTCGACAAGACTCCAATCTGTTTTTCACACACATATATATCTATTAGATAATGTACATAACTTTAAGCCTTAATATAATGTGAACAGGTGAGTTGTATATAAATTCATCCTCAGTTGTCATGAATGGGGAAATTGGCTACAGAGACCAAAACTTTTTTCTACCAGGCTGTAAACATGTTTATTTCTGCTGTGAAGTTGGACATTTGGACATGGGGACTTATGATAGTCCCCATGTCCCCTAAATTTTACACACTGGACCTTTTTAAAAGTCAATATTTAGGTTATCTGTTCTGGGCTTCAATATAAAATACATAAAAACTATATTTTTTTGTGTAAGTAAAACAAAAATATTCTTATTTTTAGGTAATTATACATGCATGAAAAAGTAGTTATGAATATTAAATCCCAGTTTTGCCATGTTATGTAAATAGAGTCCCCAAATGTTGCACACTGGACCTTTTTAAAGCTCAATATTTAGGTTATCTGTTCTGGGCTTCAACATAAAATACACCAAAAAATATAGTTTTTATGTAAATAAAACAAGAATATTCCTATTTTCAGGTGATTATACGTACATGAAAAAGTAGTTATGAATAATAAATCCCAGTTTTGCTATGTTATGTAAATATAGTCCCCTAAATTTTACACACAGGACCTTTAAGTACAACTGAAAAGGTATAGTACTTGTCCCTTATGTCAGTATTTAAATATTTGAATACTATCTATCTAATATCAGTAGCTTTCTATTGTTGTTATTGTATGTTTTATTGTAGTTACCGTGTTGTTGAAACGCGCGAACGTCGTCCTGACAGTGACCGTTATTGAACGCAGCCATTAACCGTTAACTGTAATGAGACAAAATGGCCGCCGGCGTCGCTGTGGAGTTTTCCCTCCTTTTACAAGCCAAACATCTGACGCGTTTACGTCCTCGGCAAAAACTCGGATTTTATAACTCATCCCATTTTCGCGCGAAAATGTTATTTTATTATTTTATTTTTTAATAAAGAAAATTGTTTTTGCCTTGAACTGTAACTTGTTTGTATGATTTGTTGTAGGCACATCAGTCAACTGGCGTCCTGACGTGACAGAGATCTTAAATTTAAATAAATAAAAAAAGTACGATCATTAAATGGACTCCATCTTTAATAATTGTGATAACTGTATTCGTGGTGCTGATGCTTTAATTCGATTTAAATGATGCGTTGAATCGTCAACCTGTGCTCTGTGGAGATATTTTGAAGGCAGTTAAACGCGTCAAACGGCTTGACCCACTTTTTTCTCACACGACACGTGAACGCCTCACTCGTGGTGTCAAGTTCGACAGGGACCGGAAGTAGAACAGTCTGTCTTCAAAATAAATATATATATTTATATATATGAAGTGAAGTTTGGGGGCACTGTATAGACATAAACGTGTCGAAATGTGTGTGTGTGTGTTTAATATATTGTCAAACCGTGGCTGCACGTACGCAGTTTAGTGTGAGGAAAATGTCTTACGCGTTTCCGGCGGTGGGATGACTTTTATTTTGAAAGTCTCACCCGGAAGTCTTGCGTTTTGTACTGCAGCTAGCTTCACGCACGTCCCGCGTGTTGATACTGAAGAAGCGGGTCGAGGAGCAGAAACAAGTTTTTCACCCCGCGGAGACTCGAACTGAGCGAAAAACGACACGAACGAACGAAGCCGGAGCGAACATGGACATGAAGAAGAGGGTCTCCTTAGAGCTGAGGCACCGGTCGCCGACAGAGGTGAGCTATAGCCCGGGTTTGCGGTGTTGACCGGCCGGAGGAGGAGAAGGAGGAGGTGGCGAGCACATGGCAGGGTGCCTGCGGCTCCTCTAACACCCGAAAAACGTGCGTGTTCACCGGACTTCGTTTGCAAAGCCTGGAGCACGCGTTGCTTTCGTTTAACTCCTGTCCCCGGGCTGTTAGCGCGGGTTAAACGGCCAAACAACCCGCGCTAACTCCTCACTAAACTCATTTATTTAACCTAAAGTTGTCTGCACGTTGTTAAAGAGTCGTTTTTTTTGCGTGATAGTGCCGCCCGCACACTTAAAAACACGCACATCCGTGTGTTGGTGGCGGTTGGGGCCTGGCTAATATCTGGAGTTATTTCGAAGTTATAAAAACGGTTTATAACTGTGTCAAACAAACAGGCCCGCGTGTTTATAAACGCTTAAAACGCGTCATTATGTTATGTCTTTAGAGTTTAACTCGCGTTAAAGTGAAATATTCGTTAAATGAGACGTTAGCTGGAGGAAAAATGACTCGTCACGATACTTTTTATCGTTAAATAGTCGTTGTAAAGCAGGAAATGCGTCACAGTTTCTCGGTTTAAACGTCGTCAAACCGGTTAAATATCAACATTAACTAACAAACGCGACCCGTGTTTTTTAATTCGTTTAATTTAAGTCTGGTTTATGCGTTAAAATAAATAAATTAACACGATATTATCGACCGCTCCAGAGATTAGTCGGAGCCCGAGCTAAGGGCGCGTAGCCAGCGGCGTGCTAACACGCTAGCGTGCTAATGTGGCTACATTCGCCTCCTCTTCTCCTCCTCCGAGCCCGGAGGCACGCAGCTGTAACCCGGGTCACCTGCACCTCCTTTAGGGGGTGAGCTTCGATGTATATGAAGGTAAAGGGAGCAGGTTTGGAGGAGTCACTGCGTCACATGTGTGGGGGGCAGTTTATAAACAGAAAGCTTCGGCCGGGACCAGTTCCAATATGAAGCAGAGCACATGAGCAGCCTGAGTCTCGTCCCCCTCTGCGGTGGTTTTTCATGGTTTATCAAAAATAATTAATTTTATAATTTCAAGATAAAACTGAGCCTAATTATCTCCAGGTTGTTTACAAGAGTTTAAATAAATAACAAATTAGGGATGCACCAAAATGAAAAATTTAAACCGAAATGGAATAAAAATTAAACGGTTGGCCGAATAGCGCAACCGAATATGAAATGCAGCTGTTAAATTTTTTTTGCTATTGCATAAATAGCCTAGAATAAATTTTGTACACGTTTTTTTTTTTTCAAAGAAAGTAAATGTTTATTTAATATCTTTCAAATATTCCAGTAGAATTTCCAGTTAGTATAATTATTTCATTCATACTGTTAGAAAGCCCATGTTGTTTTAATCACTGTTAATTTGTTCTTGAAAGAAATACTATTTAGTTTTATTATATTTTCGGTGAATGTCCATTTTTCCCACGTTCACAAACGCATCATGGTCATTCCGGCGGTCATGAAACGCATCTCGCCCGTAGTTTAGAGAAAAGTATATAGCTCCTCTAAAGAGCAGTGTATGATGTATTTCTTGCCTGTGTTTTTTCCTTTATCCTGCATCGTGCGTTTATTGTGTGTGAATGAGAAAATAATCAACAACTGTGGCCAGATCACCGCGCACGTTGTTTCATTGCATCAATCGCGTCACGCCACAATTCGGCCACTTTACATAAAGCGGAACGTGGCATTTTTTGCAATATTCGGCCAAATACTTTCGATTGCCAAAAAAATGCCAAATGTATATAAATTCACCTTCAGTACAGTTGTCATGAACGGGGAAATTAGCTACAGAGACCAAAACAGTTTTTTGTACCAGGTTGTAAAAATGTTTATTTCTGCTGTGAAACATGGGGACTTATGGAGACTGACTCACTTCTGGAGCCAGACTCAAGTGGATGTTAGAGGAACTGCAGTTCCCCTCATAAAAAGCAATAAGAGTTACAGGCTTGTCTGTATCACGTTCAACAGTGAAGTTGATTGACGTGTATTCGGCGGAGAAAGAGAGTCGGGGTTTCAGACACACTTCGGTCGCAGATGGAGCGGCTTTCGTCGCGACGTGTCGGAGTAAAAGTTTGAAAGTTGAGAGGGAAACACCATGACTTTGATCTGCAGTCTCAGAGCTCGTCGGGGTGAATAACTGAATTAGTCATAGTAACGTCACAGTCGTCATATCAAGAAATGAAAGTCATTCTGAAACCGATCCGTCGCCGGGCTTCGTGTGTCGATTTTAAGAACTGTGGCTTGATCATGTCAGACTCTTTAACTCGTCCTTCCTTCCTGCCTCTTCTCAGGTCCAGGAGCTGGTCCTGGACAACTGTCGCTCGAGTGAAGGGAAGATCGAAGGAATCACAGGAGAGTTCTCGAACCTGGAGCTGCTCAGCCTCATCAATGTCGGCCTGACCAGCGTAGCGGACATCCCCAAACTGGACAAACTCAAAAAGGTACGGAGTCAGATTGGAGACTTGAGCTTCGCTAAAACCTTCTCTGCTCCGATCTCCTCTCTGAAGTCTTCGACGTGTATGATAGTGAGATTTTGATGATTTTTCACATAGAACAAGCAAGATAAATTTCACTATTCTCACATTTTCACAAACAAATGTTGCAGCTTTAGTCTTGAAACTAAACACCTGAAAGACATTTGTTTGGTCTCTCTGCAGTTGGAGTTGAGCGACAACAGGATATCAGGCGGTCTGGAGGTGTTGGCGGAGCGGCTGGTGAACCTAACGCACCTCAACCTCAGCGGGAATAAGATTAAAGACATCAGCACCCTGGAGCCGCTGGTGGGTTGGAGGAGACCTCGAGTTTAATTTCATCTTCATCTTCAGAGATTTAATGTGTTGCTTAGTTCCAGGAAGGACACGCCGTGTTTTTCAGGTAATGAATGTTTTCCACGTCTGTCTTTGCTCCTCCAGAAAAAGTTGCCCCAGTTGAAGAGTCTCGACCTATTTAACTGCGAGGTGACCAACCTGGCTGACTACAGGGAGCCCATCTTCAAGCTCCTCCCGCAGCTCACCTACCTGGACGGCTACGACATCGACGACTGCGAGGCGTCCGACTCTGACGGAGAGGGAGACGGCGTCGAGGACGAGGACGAAGAAGGTAAACATCATCATAGATATCCGAGTATATTTATAAAAGAACAAAAGGTTTGTGCGTTTCTCACCTTCGTTCCTGTTCTTCAGAGGGTGAGTCGGAGGACTTCGAGGAAGAAGAAGAGGAGGACGAGGAGGACGTAGTGGCTGAAGAGGACGACGATGACGAAGACAGTGGAGACGACGAGGTGAATGAATGAACAAAATCAGTTTCTGGACGCAGAAGGGTCCAAATGATTCTTTGCCTTTTTATAAAAGCCGCACATGTTCCCTAATGTACCCACGTAAAATCTTGCATTGTCCTCTTCTGCAGGACGGAGAGGTGAACGGAGACGTGGACAGTGAGGACGACGACGAGGATGAGGAAGACGAGGATGATGATGGTCAGTAACGTAACTTGAACATTCGGCTTTTTGTCGTTCGTCACTGCAGTTTGAAATCGAGGAGAGAGATCGTGCTTTTCACACGTAATCATTTTGTTTCTCCGCAGATGAGGACTCGTCTCCGGCCAAAGGAGAGAAGAGGAAGAGGGACCCTGAAGACGAGGATGATGAAGATGATGATTAAGGATTCCCTGCACACCCCCTCTAACCCTTTTGCCCGTTGACCCCAATTCCCTGCACCCTACAGCTAAATGCTGCCCCATCCCCCACCAACGCTCGCCCTCCTGACTCCTCCTCCTCCCCACAACTCGGTCAACTCCTCCTGGGCTCTGTTCCATTTCTGAAGCTGGTCTCCTTCCCACCGGGGTCCTCCTCCTCAGCTCCTCTCCTGCAGACCTTCGATTAGTTCCTAAACTTCACAATCACGTCACCAAATATTTGCATTTCATTTCGTCGTGTTTTTGTTTTTCTCTCGTTTGGCGGCACGGTCGGGTAAACTCAGGAATAAGTCACGAAACTCTTTAGAACTCCAACGAGCGGTAATTTTCATTGTCTATTCAAGCTGCCGATTATCATCTGGATTCATTGTTTTTGTTTTTTTGTTTTTTTTCTCAAGCCAGGAAACTTAAAATGATTCCTCAGAGCAGACGCTGACGTCCTCAGTTGTAAAAACAGCAGAAATCCTCACGTTTTAGAAGCTGGAGCAGAAAATGTTTCTGATTTTTCTGCTGTATATGATTCATTTACTGCTCTGTCGATCTGTCAGTCAATGAATCGGCGGGGCGATCACCTCGTCGCTCACTAAATAAAAAACATGGGCGGGGCGTTAAACAGCAGGAAGTGTCTCCAACATTTAATTTCACAGAATCCACTTTGACTGAGTTGATTTTGGTGTTGGAATATTCAGGATATTGGGAAAGTTTTGTCTCAGGAAAAAAATAAAACTTGTGACAGACTCTGTCAAGCAGCAGTAAATGCATCGCGGGACACGAGGCGCTTAAAGATTTAACACAAGTCCGTTTTGTTTTCTGTAGGAACTCGAATTAACTTCGACTTCCTCCAGATGACAAACAAAAATTTTCTCCACCAAGACGAAAACTGGTCATATAAACAAAAAAAAAATTTTTTTTGGGGCAATATTTTTGAACAACAACGTAATGATTATTTTGTGAACTCACAAAGACGGCGCGTACGTTTTGAGGGAATGCCTAAATTTAGGTCGCGTCTGTGGAAGGAGACTCGACGGGAGCCTCGTGGGAGGCGACGCCATTTTCAGGATTATTTAAAAAAAATGTAAAAAATCCCATCATTCCTTTCTTCCCCCCCACCCCCACCACTCTGGGACTGAACCAGCAGCTATGATGTCATCATCACACTCCCAAACAGGCTCTGTGATGTCATCGACGGACAGTCAAACCTACCTACCGACCCCCCCCCACCCCCCTCGAGGCCGAGCGCGCTCAGGGCAAACTGCGTTCTCTCTTTTTTGCCAACAGAGCTTTTTTTAAAAAAAATATTTTTTCAGAGAAATTGTTTTTGTTTAATTTTGTATGGTTGTCTGGGGACATGCGCTCTCTCTCTCTCTCTCTCTCTCTCTCTCTCTCTCTCTCTCTCTCTCTCTCTCTCTCTCTCTCTCTCTCTCTCTCTCTCTCTCTCTCTCTCTCTCTCTCTCTTCATTTCTCTTCCTGCTCCATAGAGAGATCCAGTTGATCCTTCACATTACACTGACTAGTCGAGGTTGTGTTTCTTTTTATTTTTTTTTTTACTTTCTGTAAGTTAAGGGAAAAACAAAACAAACAAAAAAAAAAAAGACACACAAAAAGGACTTTGTAAATAAAATCTTAACATTTTGCTCCTGGCGTCTCCTCTCTCGCCTTTTGTCTCCGTGATCAATTACGAACTGAACTAATGACTAACGTAATATCTTCTCTGCAGGGGTGAAAAGTAACTAACCGCACTTGGGTACAATTTTGAGGAGCTGGAGTCACGGGCATAGACACTTGGTGTAGTCAGGGCATGTCTTTGCTATGAGCAATGTGGGCGGCCGCCCAGGGCGCAATCTCCGCGAGGGGTGCCCCCGCTCCCGGGAGGGGGCGCGCACAGGCGGACGTGAGGGTGCACGAGACAAAGTTCGCCTCTGGCGCAAATGTGGCCAGGACCGGTGCTGGGTGTAGTTTAATTTATTAGTTGCCAAAATTTTCCGGAGTTTGTGACGACCCATTTAATTCATGTAAAAACTTGTCAGAGAAAAGATAGCTGACGGGTGAAACTCAGTCCCGGGACGTCAAATATCAATGTGAATGACAAACGGTGACACAATCGTTCAAACCCCCACCTCCGGTTCAGAGGTGTCCCGGAAGCGGGCCTTCGTTTGGCTCTGCTATGAATACGCGTCTCTTTTTTTAAGCAGCCCACGCCGATTTAACAGAGCACCTCGAGCTGACAGGAAGCCAGACACCGAAGCGCCAAAGAGAATCTGGTAGATTTTCAAAATAAAACACCCCGCACAAACTGCCGGTTGTAAAAACAGACAAAAGAAAAACAAAAGAAGTACGTAGCATATTTAGAAGAACATGAACCAGTAACAGCCATGTCGTGATGGAGACGGTGAGGTTTCGGGGTTAGTGAGCCACACTTGGTAAGTAACCAAGAGTGTTTACATGAACTCCAAAACAACATGCAGGTGTCGATGATCTTTGCTTTATTTTGTTGGTGCTGTCGAGACATTTCATCGTTTCAGAGTTAAAACAGCAGAGTGATTTCTGATTGGTCGGGTCAGAAGGTCGCCCTCATGTTGTTTCTGGTGTTTTTGATCTCCAGCTCGAGCTGAGTGATCCGCACCTGGACAACAGAAACATTCAGTTATTGTAAACCCCCCAATTGTCTTTTGGACTTTATAGAGCCTAACGATGCAATTATTGACACCGCAGTGTGATTTTTGTGTGATTGTGTTTGGATACTAACATCTTTGTGGTTGAGTTGTTCTCTCAGGCCTCTAATCTCGTCTTGCTGTCTGTAAAATGCTTGCAGGAGCTGAAATACAAAAAAAGAGAGAAGAGGATATGAAGATGAGAAAGCGGCCAAAGCATCTGCACACAAAAAAACAAAGCGTTCCCGCGATCCGCACCTCGCTTTCCGTCGTAGGTGGTGGTCTCTCTGCTGGTTCGCAGCAGTGTGGGGTGCAGCAGTACGTCCACAGTGGGATCTGGGTCTCGTCCGGCTGCCACCCCGACAGATCGCTCACCTCTCTGGGGTATTTGGCGTCCTGGTAGGCCAGCTGCTCCTCGAGGAAGGTCTAAAGAGAGATGAACAGCAACAACACTGACCCAGAATGAACTAGGAACGAGTGCAGAAGGGCAGCTGGTAGAGGAGACATCTGTCTCACTGGTCGTTACTCTCGGACAGTAGTTGCTTTATAACTATCTAACTTTGACCTTGTGTTTCATTGGCTTTTAGTTGTTGAGAGCTTCTTGCTGTTGGACTGGTGAGTAATATTCAAGTCGTGCTATCTAATCATACCTCTTCCATAAAGTCCAGGTCTCTCCTGGTCACTGCACCAACAGCCTGGAACCTCAGGGAGCTCAGCTGCCTCACTAACCCCTTCTCAGCAGGGGTCTCTGGGTAAGGGTTGGCTACTCGAGTCCCGGGCTTCAGAGACATCAGTACAGGGTCTAATGTTGACGAGATACACGTGATTAGAGGCATGAATTGGTCAAACATTTTGCTTCGAAGGCACTAACGCGTCACTGACCCTTGTTTATCCCCAACAGCCACTCCTGAGCCGTCATGGCCGCCTGGTTTCCAGCTGTCATTGGATAGAGATCCTCTTGGAAAATACCTGACTATGAAGACAGTGGGGGAAAAAAAGGATTTTAAACATCTGGATCATCAGTATAAATGATGATAAGACTCATCACCCTAACCTCTTTTCGAGGTACGATCATTGACAGTGGTTCCACCAGGTCTTTGATGGCAATCAGACGATAAAAACGGAAAACTTCACAGGCGTTCACGTCCAGGCCACGCTTTGGCATCACCCCTGAAGTGAGGTCAGAGGTCAAAGTACAAGTACAGGTAGGTAAAGTTAGTCTTTTTCCAGAAGTGTTGGTATAGCTAGCTACAGAAATCATTCTAAGTCGCCTATGGAAGCTAAAACTTTGTCTAGATTTGGTCTATTAATGGCTTAGTGTAGGTTTTCTTAAGTTTGTCTTCAGTGTACAGTAGGGATGTAACGATGCACTCAACTCACGACTCGATTCGAGCTACAGACAAATTATGACCAAATAAAATTACCTTTTTATTTGTAGGAAAAATCTTTCTTTACAGAAACTCTCAAACAGTTTGTGTTCTCTTACAAAAATTTAACAAGAGTCACGATTCATTTTTTCTGTCAACCGATGCGAGTCGTCACGCATTTGTACCGTTTTTTAATCGTGTCACGATGCATCGTTACATCCCTAGTGTACAATGTTTCTAATTCACAAGAATTCAACTGAATTTAGGTGTTGGGACTTCAAACAGGTTTTGACTGTAGTTATGAAACGTACCGAGTCCTTTCTGTGGCAACAGGGACCTGTGCTCCGTCAGGAAGTTGATGTAAGGTTTCTCAGTGCTCAACTCGTAGTACCGGATGTTCCCGTCACCCTAAAGCACACAAATGTGACCCATGAACCAAAAATGTTGGTTCTGTGTAATGCTGATGAAGGTATAACACCAAACAAAGGAGGACATGCTTTATGATGTATGTGTTGTACGACCTTTCCAGCCAGGTAGAGCATGTGTGTGTCGGGGTCGTAGAACGGAAAGAGAACTCCTGCAGACCCGTCCAAATCTTCTTCATACAGAGGCTCCGATAAATCGTCCTGCACACAAACACACACAGACAGTAATAATAATAATATCTAATCAAACGTTCAATTAGAGGTATAAGTTTGTGCGTCAGTCTTACGGGGTCCCAGAGGACGATCTGTCTGTGGTTCCATGGTGAGCTGCCAGTAGAAAGAAGCATCTTCAACCCTCCGATGTATAAAACTTTACTGGCCCTGTGGGACTTACTGCTGGACACCTGCAGGAACGTCGGCAACATTGTTACAAACGTTTCATTTTCGTCTGTTTTCACAAGGACACGCAGACAAAACGAACAAACCTGTAAAATCTTTCCCGTCCGCGGGTCCAGAACTCGAACCCGTCTGTCTTTGGATGTGACCGCCAGCCTGCTGCCGTCATTGTTGAAGCTGACAGACAGCAGCAGTGTATCCGACGGGTAGCGGTGGTAGATGGGCATCAGGACCACCCTGACCGGGCATCTGAGCACTGCACCTACTTGGGACACATCCCAGAGGAGGACCTGGGGCAAAAAAAGAGACCAGCAGCAGTAGTAGTCCTGATTGTAGTTTTTTAGCAAGGACATTGCTTAGAGGATAGGTATAGTTCCTTGACCCAACCTAACCCTAAATCTGGCATGCCTGGTTGCCAAACTTGATAAACGTCAGGCAGGGCCGGTCTTTGCTATGCAACCGCCCAGGGCGCAGTCTCCGTGAGGGGCGCACGAGCGCCCGAAAAAGAAAGAAACCTCGCCAATTTTCCATACCGCTCATCAAGTTAGCGGAGCAGGGGGTTGACAAGGCGGAGACGGGCGGCGGACAGACTGATCCCAGGCGGCGATCTAGGACTAGGGCGCGAATGTGGCCAGGACTGGCGCTGACGACAGGTCAGAAGTGGCCAAATTCTGGCTACCAACAGTGAACCAATGTTAGCCAGAGAGCTGCTAACTAGAACTGAAATATATGAAACATAGCTGGAAATATCTTGGACTGGCGCCACTGCCACTGACCTTGTAGTCGTAGGCGGAGGTCAGCAGCAGGTTCTCTGCTGTTGGATGCCACTCAATAAGTGCCACCCTCCTGGAGTGACCAATCAGAGTCTTCCTGGCCTTTGTGAGGTTCTGTTGGACTCCACAGACCGGGATGTCCCAGATCTTCACCTGTGTACATGCGCACAAAGCGTCACATTCCTGAAACCACCTACAGGAGCACCTGGTGTCCACAAAGATAAATGTGAACACGATGGCGCTTACAGTGCAGTCTTCTGAGCACGAGGCGATGCAGTGATCGTTGAACGGGTTCCACTTCACATCCAGGACCCTCCCACTGTGACCGCACACCCTCGGGTGCTGAGGGTCCACCCTGCCGGTCTATGAGGGCAAAAACAAGATATGATCATTCACACTAGATTTGATCTCTTTATGACTGATAGCTATGGATAGTTGTGGTCTGTCTGCAGCATGTAGTTTATTTTCCGTTTCTGTACTCCTTGTATGTTTTGTGTGTAAATGAACTAAAGCTGTCAGACGATTAAGCAAAAAGAAAACAAGTCACCACAACGAGGTGAGAGTCTTTAACCACCAGAGGGCAGCAATGATTTTTACTACTTGTATTCATGATTTTGTCTTTCTGTGTCATGTCTAATCTTTCACTGTGTTCAACAGGATGACAAAGTTCAAACTACACACGTGATGGACGGGCAGCACCAAAAAGGACCCGCCACCGGCGCACTCGGTCACCACGGCGATGAAGCAGGGATTGGCCGAGCAGTAGTGGTTGTCGTGGACGCTGTGCGTGATTGGCACCCCGTCGTAGCTGTGCTCCTTGGTGGACGGCTTCCCGTAAACGTGGCGAAACTTCGAGCAGCGGAAAGACGAACGCCACGACATCTGGAAGGAGGTAATCGAGGTTTATTGGCGGTTTATCATGAAATAAAAATATCAACGGACAAAAAAAAAAGAAACGATGAAGACGAGACGGGTGGAAAATGTGCGGCAGGCCTACGTCATCTCGCATGTTGTGGAACTTCAGCAGCTGCTTTATCTGGTCTAATCAATAATGCAATCAGCCGTCATTATTGGCTTTCATAATCTTATCAATAATAAATCAATTTCTTTAATAACTTCTTAATCATTCAACCACACACACACACACTGATTGTCCAGAACAGTTTGCTTGTTATTAAAAATTCATAAATTACATCCACACTTCTTGTTGTTACAAATTCCTCCTGACCTTTGACCTTTTATGGTGGCTACAAAAGATCATCTTACTGTGGAGAAAGGTTACAATGGTTCTTCTGCTGTTTCATAGTTGGTTACCTAATGTTTCTGTAGCGTTGACAGAAGGTTCCAAAATAAACATATTCGAAATTTGAAGTAAACTAAAGCTCCCTGCGCTGTCCCTTTTAAGAAATATGACATTTTAACAATCCTTACGTGTCCGTGAAAAACACATCACTCTAGAAACACGAGATACATTTGCTGTAGCAGAGTTTTTTTAGGCAAGGTGGGGAATTTGCTGTGTCGGTGTCATGCCAGAACCGGAGCCGGTCGAGTGTTAGCAGTGTAACAGGGCTCAGCAGCCTCTATGGACATAATGGCAGAGGAAAAGAGAGTGAAGAGGACGCTGACGGAGGAAGCTAAGAAGAGAAAAGGAGAGAGTGAGCGAGCAAGAAGCCGCCGGACAAGAGTAAATGTGGGACTGACTTTTAGTGGTTGGTGAGAGCTTGGTGAAATAAAAGGCTGAAAGACAGACGCCGAGCTGGACTGACTGCTGCTGGACTAGTCGCTGATATCAGCCGCTGCTGGACTAGTCCCTGATATCAGCCGCTGCTGGACTAGTCTCTGATATCAGCCGCTGCTGGACTAGTCGCTGATATCAGCTGCTGGACTAGTCGCTGATATCAGCCGCTGCTGGACTAGTCGCTGATATCAGCCGCTGCTGGACTAGTCTCTGATATCAGCCGCTGCTGGACTAGTCACTGATATCAGCCGCTGCTGGACTAGTCACTGATATCAGCTGCTGCTGGACTAGTTACTGACATAAACCAGTTCGTCCAAATCTCATCCCATGTCTCTGACTTTATATTTTACGATGTATTTCCTGATAAAACCATCAAATTCCTCTAAAAACTTCCCGCAATATGAATAAAAGGATCTTTTCTTACCTCAGACGGAGTCATGTAGAATCAACCATCTGCTGTTGCTGATAATAATACTTTCTGGTATTATTATAATCACTACCACTACTGTTATAACTGTAATACTACTGCATACAGTACTGTTCAATATGCTGGCTGATGGTAAAAGTGTCCTGCTGACATCTGACTGCAGTTCACTTCTGATCCATGACGTCCTGCCTCTCCTTCCACGTTAGCCGAGCTAGTTATGCACGGCTGCACGCACACAAACACCCCTCCACATCTCCACATCTGATACTACTGTTACACACACACACACACACACACACACGGAAGCAATGCCCAACTCCAATTAACATTCATTATTATAAATCTGTTGTACTCGGTGATGTAGCGACTAAAACTCTGGAAACCCGATCATCTGCGGTTGATGCTTTGGTAGTGTGGAAAATAACTACGTACTTTTATTCAAGTATCGTGCGTAAATGTAAAGTGTGCAACATTTAGGAGGCTCTATTTGCAGAATATAATCATCATTATGAGGTGTCTACCCATAGATAGTCACACACTAAGGCTGATACTATTATATACAAGACATATGGTTTACATCAAGGTACTTGGTTTGTCATCTATTGTTATCTTAAGGCCAACTAGACTTTGAAGTAACTTAGAGAGAAAACTAGTTTGGGTCCCCTGTGGTGTTGTCTCCTGTTCCTTCTTTCCTGAAGAAGAGAACAGATCAATAGATGAAAAGGGCCATTTGCTGGGGTATCCTGGGAAAGGAGGCTCTCTCTCTTACTGTCCTTTTTATGACACAAGGGTTATAAACGTTGTTGACTTGAAATGCAGGTTCTGGAAGCTCAGCATGGTATATAAGGGCTTGCTCTGTATAGTTCGGGAGGGTTTTCTCATTATTCAGCCAGAAGCCCTCCAAGTACTTGTACTTGCTTCGACACTGTGCTTGTGGTAATAAACTTGTTATACGACTAAGACGGTGTCGCCGGCGTTTCTCTTCAAACATCTTAATCTGCATCACCACCGGAGGATCACAAGGAATAAGAAGAATACACCACAATAACTATGTTTCATTAGTGTAAAATCACCTAAAAAAGTAAGAATCCTTGCGGTTTTGTTACATTTGGATCGACAGACACATCTGATTAGGACCCCCCCTTGCTTTGGAAGTGTTTTGGGCACATCCAACTGGGTTGAGACCCCGGGACAGACACACAACTCCTCAGGATCCTCCAGGAGGAGCTAGGATGTGGAACAGGAAGTGATGTCGGAATGTTCTGGTTCTGGTTGATGATGTCATAATGAGAACAGAGTCTGTGTTCACCTGCAGTGTTTGTCATTTCACACGTTTTCCATCAGATCTGCTGAACACAGGTAAGAAAACTGAGCCTGGCTGACTCTGAACAAATATAGTTATAGACAAAAACAAAACAAAAATGTAATTAATATTCTGATTTACAGAAAATATATGTTTTTTTTTCCCTTTAACTCTTGTCTTCTTATAAAAAAGGGGCCTTAAGTAATTTCTTGAAGCTTTAAACCATAGTATACTTCTAATTTACCATTTTATTCCCTTAAATAACTATATTTTTGTACATTTACAGGATCTGTACTAGATGTTTCATAGAAGCTAGAGAATAAATGCCTGCCAAAAGAGATTGACATACTAATATCTAATAAAAGGGTAATTCACAACAATTAAACCAAATAAGTTTTGCAAACGCCAATTTTTCTCCATGGTTGTTCTGCAGGCCAATGGCATTGTTGGGAAACAGCTGCGGTAATGCCAAGGAGGCTCCCGTGAAGCCGGGCCAACTAAAACGGGATCTGAGACAAATCACTTTAATGGTGAGGAGACCCGTGAATTCAGATCATATTAATATTTATATTTATATTCATTTATTTAGTTACTGAGGCCAGAAAATCCAAATTCAGGCAAAAGTCTAAGTTTTCCAAGAGGAAGAAGAAACCAGTGGCCATTAGAGGAACTGTATCAACCTTTACCAGTTTCAACAGTTGTCGTCTAGAAATTAGCCCACTTATTATTATTACAGCTATCTTTCCATGTTTGTGCTTGTCATCTGTAGAAGACCAGCCAACACTTAACTGCCTCTTTCGGACAACACTCATCTGATAACAGTCCTTCGGTTGCCACGCAAGGGTGAGAAAACTGTCTAAAATTAGAGGTAGAGAGAACCAGAGCTAAGGCTTTTGCTAATCATCTTAATAAGTTATACTGATTACAATTACAAGTGTCTCATTTTTATCTGAAAGTGCGTGAAAAGCAATGATTTCGCAAGAAGCGGCAACACATGCGAAACCAATTCTTGTCAGTAGGCGTGCATGTCTATCTGAACTAGTTCAACCAGCAATTAATCTTCAAGTCAATGTCATTTTTCTAAAGGTGAAGTTATAGTTGTACCTAAGCTCCAATTAGAGTCCAACCTTCTCTATTTTGACTATTTGAACTCAATACTTGGGATTGGTGTAAAGTTGTGCTTGTGGTATATAAACTCAAGTTTCCAGTGGTGACAAAAACGGCACCATCACCTGTTTATCTCATACTGGACAAAAACGCACATGAACTTTCCTTTTCTTTTCTTTTGCAAGCTTTCTTAACATTCGCTCTTACGTTTTAAAAGAAACTTGACTGCCGTGATAGGAAAGTTTGGTGCTTTGATAGAAGGACATCTTGTTAACTCACTCAATCTTATTGTTTGCGTAAGTCCATAACAGTTTTTAACTCTGGTAGCGCCATTGTCATGATTATCACCATCATTTTCTTTAGATGCTCTAACATCCTGCCAGGGACCTATCCAGAGAACTCACCAATATTCCGTGAGGCTCTTAGGTTGGGCCTCCCTCACCACCTGGTCCTCAAGAATGTCCTGCAAAGGATTCAAACCCATGGCAATAATTACGTTGACATGAAGGAGCTGGTCTCAGACCTGTTTACACCAAAAGACATGTCCTGCCCCATGGAGAACCAGGAGGTTCCCATGGAAACAAACCAACTGGAGGACGTGTTGATGATGAATACCCCAGTGGTGAAGGAGGCTTTGCGATTGGGCGTGCCTCCTCACCTCATAAAGCCAAAGGTTCGCGCCAAGATCTTATCCAACAAAGTCGGCTACAGTGACGTCCATGAGCTTCTCACAGATCTGAATGTGGAGCTGAGGAAACCCACAAATTAATGAATAAAGTTTTCCTATTGATGCATTCCCTGGTAAAAATAATAACACAAGCAGTTTTTATTGTCTTTAGTCGCTTTAGTTGACTGTGTGTGGGTCCTCTTGACATTCCTGCACACCTTGATGGGCTGTTAGAATAAACCGGACATGTGATGATTTTAAAAGCATCTGTCTAGATTAAAGTTGTGTGCAGTTCATTTAATGAATGAATGGTTTTAGGGACTGATGGTGGACTGGTAGTAGTTTGCCGTTGAGTAGTTGTAGGAAGGGTCGATGGTTTCGTTGGCAGTGGTAGCTGGGGGGCTAGCTGTTGTTTCTGTAGTTGTAGCTTATAGTGGCGCTCAAGTGTCCAATAGAAGGTGGAGTTTAACAGTATTTAGCGTGTCTCTGTACCTGCAGCAAAGCGTGCTGTACAGTCACCTGTCCATGAGATGGCGCTGTGGTTAACTAATACAGTGAGAGCTTTATTGTGGTTTGTATTGTAAAGAGTTGAAATCGTTACAGATCGCTGAACCAGCTGGTAACTTCCATCCAACACAATAATAAACATCAGTAAGAAGAAGAAGTGTTAGATTAGCTCCAGGTTGGTACATTTTTCTTGGAAATTCGATACCAGATCGATCAAAATACAGCAGACTGTTTTTTAAAGTACAGAGGTTGGAGGTATTTTACTGAACCACTTTTGTGTTTCCTTGTAATACTTGTTGTATTTTCTGTCATACAGATTTCCAGAGAAATTTCTCCATGTGTCCTGTACTTCTTATTTCTTCTTCAGGTTGTCACATACAGACAGCTGAGCACAGGTTGTGGTTTTGGTCTCTGTACATGTAGGACGGTACCAAACCTGACATCTTATTATGACAGCAAGACCCCCACAATATGCCGTTGTTGGATTCAACATTTTTTTTTACAAATATGATTTGCAGATAAACTCCACAAACTCTTTAAATCTATTGATTAAGCAACAACCTCAGTATCATCACCCCAAAACATTTTTAAGAAGTCAAATCTTGTGAAAACCACGTCAAAAGAGAAGTTCATGAACTGTTTGTTTTATGATAAACACATTGCTCGTGATGTCATTTTTCATTGTTTTATATCCCATAAAAATGAGACAGATGCATCGATTAAGAGTTGAAATCGTTGCAGATCGCTGAACCAGCTGGTAACTTCCATCCAACACAATAATAAACATCAGTAAGAAGAAGAAGTGTTAGATTAGCTCCAGGTTGCTACATTTTTCTTGGAAATCCAATTCTTGTGAAAACCACGTCAAAAGAGAAGTTCATGAACTGTTTGACCAGAGTTTTATCGTTTTATCTCTGCCTCCTCATTTCTGTTGCATCAGTTTTGTGATAAACACATTGCTCGTGATGTCACTGTGTTACTACAAATCTTCATTTTCCATTGTTTTATATCCCATAAAAATGAGACAGATGCATCGATTAAGAGTTGAAATCGTTACAGACAGTAGTCGAGTTGTAAAATGAAACCAGGGGGCAGCGCCGGTCCTGGCCACATTTGCGCCCTGGGCGAACACCCCCCCCCCCCCCCCCCCCCCAGGCGAAGATTTTCGCGTGCGCCCTCACGGCCGTCCCTGCGCCCCTGGATGCGCCGTGCGCCACGATCAGTCTGTCCGGCGCCCCCTCTACCTCGTCAACCCCCCGCCCACGGGGGCGCCCGCTCCGCTTACTTAATGAGTGGTATCGTAAATTTGCGAGTTTTTTTTCATTTTCGGGCGCTCGTGCGCCCCCCACGGGGACGGCGCCCTGGGCGGCCGCCCACATTGCCCATAGCTAGGACCGGCCCTGCCAGGGGGGATGGTGAATTTTTTATTCTTTTTCCAGCGGGGGGGACACATATCTGTTAAAAAACATCTTTACTTATAAAAAAAACACAATTTAAGGAGGAGGAGTAAAGAAGACTTCGAGTTTTAATACGACGCGATGTTTGAAACAAGCGGTATTAAAAGAATATGAAGCGGCAGGTAGCAGCTAGCGGTGCTGCTAAGGCTAAAACAACACAGAGTGTGGATGATTGACACCTGTCACCTGTCGACCAATCAGAGTCAGGAGAATCTATTAGTACCGCCCACATTCACCTTTGACCCACCAATGATGGTCCAGAATGAAGTAAACCCAAAGGTGGTATATTGCACCAAGAGGTCACACTGTCAAAGCCTCTTTGTCTTTATGTAACAACCAGGAGCTTCGTGACTGATTCAAACTAAAGCAGAGACATTAGCAGGAGACATTAGCAGGAGACATAGCAGGAGCAGGGCTGGATTAACATGGTCAGGGGCCCCTAGGCTACAAGCTGCTGTGGCGCCCCGCATAGGTAATAGACTGATTATCATAAAGCCCCCCTAAATGTCGAATGGTAATTCTATTTCCAGTGTTAAATATAAGTATTTTCACATTCATTGATAAAATGCCACAAGGGATGGAAGAAGGGATGACCATTTTAGAAGAGGGATGATTTTGACAATTTTTCCGCCCCTTATCTCGAGTACTGGTTACAGATCGCTGAACCAGCTGGTAACTTCCATCCAACACAATAATAAACATCAGTAAGAAGAAGAAGTGTTAGATTAGCTCCATGTTGCTACATTTTTCTTGGAAATCCAATTCTTGTGAAAACCACGTCAAAAGAGAAGTTCATGAACTGTTTGACCAGAGTTTTATCGTTTTATCTCTGCCTCGTCATTTCTGTTGCATCAGTTTTGTGATAAACACTGTGCTCGTGATGCCAAATCATCACTGAAGGCCGTTTGTCTAGTATTTTATACTGAGCCAACAAACTGATCAAGCAGCACTAACATGAAGTATTATAATGTATAAAACAAGTCATGGTTTATTGTGAACGGATAAATATTTGATTTGGATGATACAACCTCGAGTCCAAAAAAGTTGAGACAATGTCGATTAAAAGAAGTCGAAACAAAGTGAAATGTGTTTTCATATTTTAGAAATGTCTTAAATGGACTTGTGAGAATAAAGAGATCTTAGTCAAGTCACTGTGACTGAAGAGTCTCACTTTACAAGGAGTTTACAAATACAGGTAGAATACACTTAGGTGGGTCAGACAGGTCGTACAGATGGACTGACAAAGAGACAGAGTACGCTACAAATAAAACAGATCGTGCTACTTCTCCTTTTGGTCGTTGCGCTACGTGTGAAAAGCTCGATGGGTGTTTTCTGTTTTGTGGGTTTGCAGCATGTCTCAGCAATACTGAGAAAGCAACATCATCTTCTGTTTATTTTGAACAGTTTCATCAGTTATCATTTTAAATCTGCAGCATCATTTCTGTTGTGTCAGCTACGCGAGAAAAACATTTCTTTAGCGCGTTATGTGACGTGTCTGAGTTTCCTCACTTAGTTTGAACTAAAAAAAGAGGAACTGTGGTTCATTAAGAGTAATCTATTACTTGAAGTTGGCTCATCCTCCACCGTCACAACCTGCTGGATGTTCAGTATAAGTAAGACGTCCTTCACGAGCTTGTTTCACAGTCGAGGAAGTCCTTCTGCCCTCCACTGCTCCAGAAACACGAAGACACCGTTGACTTTTGGACGCCCTGTCACAGCTCGTAAGTCCTGTCTTCAGTTTATACTTCTGCTGTGGTTCAAAGTGAAGGAAACAAACTACATGTGGAGCTGCAGCCTAACTTAGCTGTAATGTTTGGTTGTTCTTCTTCTCTCTAATGACACAGTGTTTGACGATGACGTCTCTGAAGACAAAGAATATCTGCTTCCTCGCTGCCTTCCTCTTCCTCGCCATCGATCCCACACTGGCTGAAGTGGTGGGTACAGTGCAGAACTGTAACCAGTTTCTCTATCAGGGAATTCCACCAGAAATCCCAAATGTCTTGGTTCGGGGGAACATCCAGAACCAGAACAGATACAAAGTCATCTGCCAGACTTATGGCAATAACCCTAACCCTAACAATAACCGGAGGTTTCTGACAGTCTACGACACCAGAAACAAGATTCCAGTGTTTTCTGCTTACGAGTACACAAGGTCAGCAGGACCAAGACCTGATCCCACCTGGATGATAGAGCCACAGGTGAGTTTGTCTGTCTCTGTCTCTGTCTTTGTCTCATACGTTAGTAGAGTGGCAGACACAGTTTGTCCACTAGAAGAAGACAACGTCTCTGAACTTTAGTGACACGTTCAGTCTGACAGTTTGTTAGTGAAAACTTTGTGACACACTGACTGACCTCCTCTCCTAACTCAGTCTTTAACTCTTACAGCTTGAGAATATCCAGGAGGTCAACATGAGGACCCAAGGCCACACCACCTGCAACAACCAGGCCATGAATGCTGATTATGATGGAAACGGTCGGGGGTATGTCAAGGGCCATTTATTTCCAGTCAATCACGCAACAACCAACGACGACAAAATTTCGACCTTCACTCTGACCAACGCCGTTCCACAGGTGTCCGGGTTTAACGGGGGAAGATGGAGGGTAATGGAGACTAATATCAAAAATGTAATGGACCAAAACATCAACAACAACGTTAGATGCTTTGTGGTAGTTGGAGCAATACCCAGTGGCAACAACATACCCAACAACAATCTCAATAACAGGGTTAATATCCCATCCAGGATGTGGTCAGCTTTCCGCTGCACCAATGGAGTGTCAGGTGCTTACTGGGACGACAATGTTGTACTTAACCGTCCTCGTCCTATGGTTAGGATCACTCTGCAACAACTCGAACTCGATCTGGGCATTGATGCGTTTCCCTAAATCATTTGTTATTGGAGATGTTGATGAATCTAATGTAACTAGGCTTTAGTTACATTAGATTCACGCGTGTGCTGACTGCTGAATCCAATGAGCAGCTCTGCTCCTCCCCCTGTAACATGTAGTCCTGCAGCATCTACATATAGTCCACATCTGCTTCTGGCTTTAGCACATCTGTGAGCACAGGTGTTTCTTTGGGTTTCTCCCTGTGTGAGGAAACCTTTGTGAAAAATTGGTAGAATCAAAAGATCAGTCTGTGATTCTACAGCTCTGCTTGAGATTGAATGAAACTTTGAAAATCAGCAGCTAACACGCACGTCTACATGAAATGAACTGATCAAGATAACGCAACCTGACTGGAAACATTGTATGTGAAGTGGTGATTTGATCTTGACAGTCAATGAATCACACGTCCATCCATCAGACTTCTTGTAGAGAAGACAACATACATGATATTATCTCAGAGACAGAAACCACATCAGACTTCTATGGGGTGCCGTTTGTAAAGCGTCTCGCTCTGAAAATAACAGCAACATTTTGTCACATTTAGCTAAAAACAATGTTTAAAAAACTGGTTTGAATTTTTGAGAGTCACTTTTTTGCACATTTAAAACAATATTTGTGAACTTAGAGATATTTTAAATATTTAAATCCAAATGTTAAATGTAAAATCTAAATGCTAAATATAAATATGAATGTTAAATATAAATCTAAATGTTAAATATAAACCTAAATATAAATGTTAAATAGATCTAAATCTAAATGTTGAAGCTAAATGTTAAATATATATCTAAATGTTAAATATAAATCTAAATGTTGAAGCTAAATGTTTCGGGTGACACTGATAAATATTTAGCTACAATGCAAATTCAAATGCCGGTAACCGGAAGTGCCAAAATAAAAGCTTAAGAAGGTCAGAGCCTCTTTATAGTGGCAAATAACAAATAAAACCCATCTTATCCGGAGAAATGGACTCTTGGACTTGGATTATCGTGATTCCTGTTGGATTCTTTAGTTCAGGCTGTTTCTGACGTGTTCAGTCATGAAGTTTGAAATCAGACAGTGAGGATTTTCTTTCTCGGCTTGTTGAACTTAGATAAGATAGACTCTGTTTAAAGAGAGTTCTCTTTCTGTTTTATTTTTTTGTTTTGAACTTTGTTCCCTTACTACCTCACCTCCTTTCGCGTTTGGAGCGGCTGAAGACGCTCACCTGGCTCACCTGGGAAAAAGGGGACACTAGGACCAAGAGGCCGCTCATGCTGAAGCCTGTTCCTCTTGGTTACCGCCCACAAGCTTCTGATTGGCTGTGCCGTCTCTTGCGTGATTGGCCGTCCCCGCTGTCACCTGTCTGCTGGTTGCCCAGGTGTCCCTGTTAACCTGTCTGGGCCACGTCAGCTGCGAGGATTGTAAGATCAGAGCAGGTTTCATTTGCGTCTGTGTCCATGTGTGTGTGTGTGTAGACATAAGAGACTTGTTTACAAGTCCAAGTCTCTGCCAGTGATGGAGACAGCATGTGTCTGCAGCTCTGCATGAGTTGGTCATGTGACCCTCCTGTGCTCTTTGCCTCACACTGACCCTTGTTCACTTTTCACTGACATCACAAATCTGATTTTCTTCCATATAAGTGCCTCAACATGACAGTGGTGGTTCTCTGTCACACTCACTTCAAATAAACCGGACTACTTCCACTGAATTCTGGACTTTGGATTCAGTCTGTCCCACCTGTGATGTTCCTGCAGTTGGACCTGCCCACCACTGGGTGCCACTATGTGAATGAGCTCTGTTTACCACATGTTCCCAAGATAAGTGGAGCATTGGTGGTACTGAGCTGGAGTGAAGGTGACTGACGAGGTGAAACCCAGAACTGGGTGATAGCAGTCAGAGCAAAAAAGGGAACAGTCAAGTTAAAAGCAGCAACAGAAAACTAGAAGAAGTCCAAGAAAGCCCCGTGAACTGACAGATTCAAACCAAAGTTTGGTCCTTGGGTCCTTCCTCCATCAGCTCCTCTGGGGCTTCATGTGATCTCAGTCAGCATGTTGCTGTGTTGCCACGTTTGGTGAGTCTGAAGCAGACTGCTCTTTGAGCGCACAGCTTCGGCTCTGCAGTGGTCCGCTCAGGTCTGGCTGCTGCTGCTGCAAACTTCCTGGAGAACCTTGATTTAAGCAGGTAAGATCCCCCTGAGATCAAGAACATATTTGTTGTTATATGAACACAGCCAATGCAAATAAAAAAGGTCAGTTAGTTTGAATAAAGGTGGGGGAGGGAGCAGAGTCAGCCCGTCAGCAGAGCTCCTGCTGTCATGGCAACAGTGAAGGTCTGATGCTATGGCTGACACAGTGATCACATGACTAACTAGTCTGCTACCTGATCCATCAAAGACAGGACGGCTCTCACGCTCAGGTGGATGATGCTGTCACCTGTTTGATCCCATCTACATTTAACAGAGGAGAACAGAAATGACAACAACTACAATTACAGTGTGTGTGTGTGTGTGTGTGTGTGTAGGTGTGTAGGTGTGTGTGTGTGTGTGTGTGTGTGTGTGTGTGTGTGTGTGTGTGTGTGTGTGTGTGTGTGAGTCCATAAAGATAACTCTCACACTCTTTGTTCAGATATGAAAGGAGCTGGTGGAGCTGCAGTCTGAATGACACTGAGCATTCAGCAGTTTATGACAGTGGAGTAAAGGATATGCTAACGTTCAGTCATAGATTACTCTTAATGAAGCGTTCACAATCAAACACTTGACAGTGTTCCTCAGCTCGGTCACAGCTGGCTGAAGATACTCAGAGTGTGTAGGTGTGTGTGTGTGTGTGTGTGTGTGTGTGTGTGTGTGTGTGTGTGTGTGTGTGTGTGCGTGCGTGCGTGCGTGTGTGTATGTCTGTGTAGGTGTGTGTGAGTGTGTCTGTGTGTGTAGGTGTGTGTGTGTGTTTGTGTGTGTGTATGTATGTGTCTTGTGTGTGTGTGTGCGTGTGTGTGTGTGTGTGTTTGTGTGTAGGAGTGTGTGTAGGTGTGTGTGTGTGTGTGTGTATGTGTTTGTGTGTGTAGGTATGTGTGTGTGTAGGTGTCCGTGTGTGTGTTCGTGTGTGTAGGTTTGTAGGTGTGTATGTGTGTGTGTGTGTAGATAGGTGTGTGTGTGTGTGTGTGTGTGTGTGTGTGTGTGTGTGTGTGTGTGTGTGTGTGTGTGTGTGTGTGTGTGTGTGTGTGTGTGTGTGTGTGTGTGTGTGCGTGCGTGCGTGCGTGTGTGTATGTCTGTGTAGGTGTGTGTGAGTGTGTCTGTGTGTGTAGGTGTGTGTGTGTGTTTGTGTGTGTGTATGTATGTGTCTTGTGTGTGTGTGTGCGTGTGTGTGTGTGTGTGTTTGTGTGTAGGAGTGTGTGTAGGTGTGTGTGTGTGTGTGTGTATGTGTTTGTGTGTGTAGGTATGTGTGTGTGTAGGTGTCCGTGTGTGTGTTCGTGTGTGTAGGTTTGTAGGTGTGTATGTGTGTGTGTGTGTAGATAGGTGTGTGTGTGTGTGTGTGTGTGTGTAGGTATGTAAGTGTGCGTGTGTAGGTGTGTGTGTATGTGTAGGTGTGTGTGTGTGTATGTGTGTGTGTGTGTGTGTGTGTGTGTAGGTGTGTAGGTGTGTGTGTGTGTAGGTGTGTGTGTGTGTGTGTGTGTGTGTGTGTGTGTGTGTCCATAAAGATAACTCTCACACTCTTTGTTCAGATATGAAAGGAGCTGGTGGAGCTGCAGTCTGAATGACACTGAGCATTCAGCAGTTTATGACAGTGGAGTAAAGGATATGCTAACGTTCAGTCATAGATTACTCTTAATGAAGCGTTCACAATCAAACACTTGACAGTGTTCCTCAGCTCAGTCACAGCTGGCTGAAGATACTCAGAGTGTGTAGGTGTGTAGGTGTGTGTGTGTGTGTGTGTGTGTGTGTGTGTGTGTGTGTGTGTGTGTGTGTGTGTGTGTGTGTGTGTGTGTGTGTGTATGTCTGTGTAGGTGTGTGTATGTGTGTGTGTGTAGGTGTGTGTATGTGTGTGTCTGTGTGTAGGTGTGTGTATGTGTGTGTAGGTGTGTGTGTGTGTAGGTGTGTGTGTGTGTGTGTGTGTGTGTGTGTGTGTGTGTGTGTGTGTGTGTGTGTGTGTGTGTGTCCATAAAGATAACTCTCACACTCTTTGTTTAGATATGAAAGGAGCTGGTGGAGCTGCAGTCTGAATGACACTGAGCATTCAGCAGTTTATGACAGTGGAGTAAAGGATATGCTAACGTTCAGTCATAGATTACTCTTAATGAAGCGTTCACAATCAAACACTTGACAGTGTTCCTCAGCTCGGTCACAGCTGGCTGAAGATACTCAGAGTGTGTAGGTGTGTGTGTGTGTGTGTGTGTGTGTGTGTGTGTGTGTGTGTGTGTGTGTGTACGTGTGTGTGTGTGTGTGTGTGTAGGTGTGTAGGTGTGTGTGTGTGTAGGTGTGTGTGTGTGTGTGTATGTGTAGGTGTGTGTGTAGGTGTGTGTGTGTGTGTGTGTGTGTGTGTGTGTGTGTGTGTGTGTGTGTGTGTGTGTGTGTGTAGGTGTGTGTGTGTGTGTGTGAGAGTCCATAAAGATAACTCTCACACTCTTTGTTTAGATATGAAAGGAGCTGGTGGAGCTGCAGTCTGAATGACACTGAGCATTCAGCAGTTTATGACAGTGGAGTAAAGGATATGCTAACGTTCAGTCATAGATTACTCTTAATGAAGCGTTCACAATCAAACACTTGACAGTGTTCCTCAGCTCGGTCACAGCTGGCTGAAGATACTCAGAGACACTTTGCATAGCGAGCTGTGAGCTGAGAACAGTGTGGTTTATCTGATGGAGAGGAACGCTCTCTTTGGACATACAAGGCTTCTACTTAGGACGCTGTCAGCCATGCAAATGTCTCTGCACTCAGGCTGAGACACAGGAAAGGTCAGAGGATCACCAAAGTCACTACCTGCACACCATGAACGGATGAACTCAATCTAAAGTGGTGGACCGCCACACAACTGAAACATCGACTGAGTTTACTGTGAATCTTGGTCCCAAAACAGTGATGAAAGAATATTTTTACTGCTTCAACACGATGAGTAAGGCTACGGCGAAACACACTGTTAAAAACATTTGGTTATACTCTGTGATTTTTTATTATTGCTGAACTGCTGAAAGAAGTCAAGTGAAATCACATGACACAGAGGAGGAAGAAGCAAACACTGCCTGATTATTAGGCAACAAGTAAAGTCCAGTCAGGATATCTGGGTAGATGTTCGTCCCTTTCAACACGTTTCACACAACTTGACTCAAGCCAGGTTGAAAAAATGTTGTTTTGCATATTTATCTCATTCGTCTCTCTCTCTCTCTCTCTCCTGCAGGCTGCCAGAAACAGGCCCAAAATGGCCCCGCCTGTGACATCATGCAGCTCTGTTGGCACCAGCTGAGAAGTCATCCAGCACTGAGATCAGATTATAAGACCAACAAGTTGTTCCCTTATATGCTGAGCACTCTGCCGTCAAGCTCATCCCAAACCATCTCATCTGGGTCTAGGCTGGAGGACTGTGGAGGCCGAGGCAGCTGATGCCTTGTTGAATGTTTTGGTGGTCTTGAATTTGGAATAAATCACCAACGGTGTCACCAGCAAAGCGCCCCCACACCATCGCACGTCCTCCTCCATCCTTCATGTTGGGAACCACACATGTAGATCACATTCTGAAACTATTATAATATAACCATTGCAACCATTAGACACTGTCCTTACGGACACATCCTCGTCCAAATCACTGTCAGCTGCTTCATCAGTGTTATTTCATAGTGTTGATGTCTTCGGTGTTCATCTACAATGCAGAAAATGATAACAACAAGAAGAAACCAGTGAAGGAAGGATCTTTCCTTTGCAGCTCATGCTTTGCAGATATCATCAACAAGATAAGAGACAGACGTAGAAGTAGAATGGTTCTTTCTAAAACTGTATATGTACGTAAAACAATCAACGGATTCAACAACCTTTCATTTCAAACACTTTGGACATCACAGGTTGTTCTGACATCATATGACCTTTAAGGTCAAACATAACTTTGAAAGAAACAAACTATATGTGAGACAAATATTGACACCTCTCCATGAACTTCATCTTTTCTAACGTGTAAATACAAGGAAACATTAGTTACATGATGCTAGTGTTTCTAGCTGACTTGTTTTAACTTGTGTTTAGAGAATGAGGCTCAAGATATCATCAAGTGCAAATTTGAATGGCTCCAAAACTCCTAACTCCCTTTGTGCATACAGACTTCTGCTCAGGACTGTGTCATTCCTTGTCCATCAAGTTAATCATTAACTTTTCCGTTTGACAGTTAGTGCTATGCAAAGTGTCCTGCAACGCAGACTGTGTGAAACGGGTTCATTAAGAGTAATCTATTACTTGATGTTGTCTCATCCTCCATCGTCACAACCTGCTGGATGTTCAGTATAAGTAAGACGTCCTTCACGAGCTTGTTTCACAGTCGAGGAAGTCCTTCTGCCCTCCACTGCTCCAGAAACACGAAGACACCGTTGACTTTTGAACGACCTGTCACAGCTCGTAAGTCCTGTCTTCAGTTTATACTTTAATTTGTATTCAATGTTACAATGTATATTATTGTGTTGTTGATGACTTAAACGCTCTAAATCCAAAGTTGTGGCTTTATTTTCTCAGTTTGATCCATTGTTAATGATTTTAAATGAAATGTTGAACAGGTGCTCTGGGTCCTTTAGCATCAGTGACAGCTTGCAGTGTTTTCTGATAGTTATGCATGAGGCCGTTTATTTTCTCAGGTCACAAAGATGCCTATTCTTCTTGGCCAAAAGCTTCTAGGTCCTGTAAATGTTTGGGTTGTCTTGCATGAACTGCACGTTCGAGATCTCCCCAAAGTGGCTCAGTGGTGTTGAGGTTGGAGACGGTTGTGTTTAGATCGTTGTCATGTTGGAAAGTCCAAGTGCGTCCCATGCGTAGCTTTCAGGCTGATAAATTCAAATTGTGTAAAAGGTTTTGTCTTCAGTTTATACTTTAATTTGTATTCAATGTTACAATGTATATTATTGTGTTATTGATGACTTAAACCATGGGTCTGCAACCTTTACGACTCATTTGGACCCGTTTCTCACCGCAAAGAAAGCACCGGGAGCCACAAAACCCTTTTGACATTTAAAATAACACGACATGCAGCGGTTTGAGCGAGAGTGGATGGAGTACGGCGCGTGAGGCTGATGTGTGGGACCTGTTATGTCGTTTGGCGTGGTTATGGCCGACAATAACCCAGCTCTGTAACGAAACTGTTTGGTAATAAAAGCAGGTTGGCCAAAAAACGCCTCATTATTCCTCACGCGTCCAGCTGGACGCTACAATACATTTTAATTTAATAGTCATTAATTATTTTCAAAAGTCACAGGGAGCCAGATCAGAGGGATCAAAGAGGGTTGCCGACCCATGACTTAAACGCTCTAAATCCAAAGTTGTGGCTTTATTTTCTGGGTTTGATCCATTGTTAAAGATTTTAAATGAAATGTTGAACAGGTGCTCTGGGTCCTCCTGAGCTCTGAGCTGTATTTATCTTTGAAATCATCTCCAATATTTACCGTGTTTCACCACGTCTCTGCTCATGGAGCTTTTGATGTTGGGCAGAATTAAATGTTATCTCCATAGATCCACGTGGTTCAGTTGCTTTTGTAGCTGAAGCACGCTGAGTTTGCATCAGATTAATTTCATATCTGCCAACATGTGCAGTGTGCAGGATCACGCTGACAAAACACAAACTTTCTGGGCTAGAAGGAAAAATTTCAAAAAGTCTATAGTCATTTTATGCACTCTGTCTTTTTTCCATTTGATAGTGAAACTTCAGTGAGTTCTTATTGGCAGAGGCAGATTTTACATTTTGAAAGTTTCATTTCATAGAATAATAAAATTCAGATTATGGATTAAATGATCTGATGTGAAGCTAAAGAAGAAGCTACAGACGTCGTCTGTTTCTTGACAGCTTCATTTCTGACACGTTGGATTGTTTATTCGTCCTTCGTGTAACGAATACAGCATCACATCACAGTGATGGACAGCACAGAAACAGACTCAGGTTTCTTCTGAACAAACATTGTGTTTGGATGACACACGCTGATGTAGCACGCTGTGTTTGGACCAAATTCATTTCATATCTGGACAAAAAGAGATTTCAAAGGGAGAACACACTGACTGTAGTATTGTTATCAAGAAGCTAGTATTTCAGTTGAACATGTTTCCTTCATCTCTGATGACAGCATGGTCAGTTTATGAGTGAATACATTAAAGATCTGACATGTTTTCATATGATGATACTCAGTGTTTGACCGTGATGACATGATCTGTGTCATTTCTAGACACGTTTCATTTTTTGATTTATTCTTCTTCAAAGGAGAAATCCAGCTGAAATATTTCTTCTACAAAACAAACCAAAGAAGAGATTGTCAGAAATGTGCGACTCAGTCCAATATAACCCTGTTTGACTGGTTCTCATCTTTCCATGTTACCAAAGATGATGGATCATTTATTCAACAACTTTTCTGCTGTGGTTCAAAGTGAGGGAAACAAACTACATGTGGAGCTGCAGCCTAACTTAGCTGTAATGTTTGGTTGTTCTTCTTCTCTCTAATGACACAGTGTTTGACGATGACGTCTCTGAAGACAAAGAATATCTGCTTCCTCGCTGCCTTCCTCTTCCTCGCCATCGATCCCACACTGGCTGAAGTGGTGGGTACAGTGCAGAACTGTAACCAGTTTCTCTATCCACCGGGAACTCCACCAGAAATCCCAGGCGTCTTGGTTCGGGGGAACATCCAGAACAACAACAGATACAAAGTCATCTGCCAGACTTATGGCAATAACTCTAACCCTAACAATAACCGGAGGTTTCTGACAGTCTACGACACCAGAAACAAGATTCCAGTGTTTTCTGCTTACGAGTACACAAGGTCAGCAGGACCAAGACCTGATCCCACCTGGATGATAGAGCCACAGGTGAGTTTGTCTGTCTCTGTCTCTGTCTTTGTCTCATACGTTAGTAGAGTGGCAGACACAGTTTGTCCACTAGAAGAAGACAACGTCTCTGAACTTTAGTGACACGTTCAGTCTGACAGTTTGTTAGTGAAAACTTTGTGACACACTGACTGACCTCCTCTCCTAACTCAGTCTTTAACTCTTACAGCTTGAGAATATCCAGGAGGTCAACATGAGGACCCAAGGCCACACCATCTGCAACAACCAGGCCATGAATGCTGATTATGATGGAAACGGTCGGGGGTATGTCAAGGGCCATTTATTTCCAGTCAATCACGCAACAACCAACGACGACAAAATTTCGACCTTCACCCTGACCAACGCCGTTCCACAGGTGTCCGGGTTTAACGGGGGAAGATGGAGGGTAATGGAGACTAATATCAAAAATGAAATGGACCGAAACATCAACAACAACGTTGGATGCTTTGTGGTAGTTGGAGCACAACCCAGTGGCAACAACATACCCAACAACAATCTCAATAACAGGGTTAATATCCCATCCAGGATGTGGTCAGCTTTCCGCTGCACCAATGGAGTGTCAGGTGCTTACTGGGACAACAATGTTGTACTTAACCGTCCTCGTCCTATGGTTAGGATCACTCTGCAACAACTCGAACTCGATCTGGGCATTGATGCGTTTCCCTAAATCATTTGTTATTGGAGATGTTGATGAATCTAATGTAACTAGGCTTTAGTTACATTAGATTCACGCGTGTGCTGACTGCTGAATCCAATGAGCAGCTCTGCTCCTCCCCCTGTAACATGTAGTCCTGCAGCATCTACATATAGTCCACATCTGCTTCTGGCTTTAGCACATCTGTGAGCACAGGTGTTTCTTTGGGTTTCTCCCTGTGTGAGGAAACCTTTGTGAAAAATTGGTAGAATCAAAAGATCAGTCTGTGATTCTACAGCTCTGCTTGAGATTGAATGAAACTTTGAAAATCAGCAGCTAACATGCACGTCTACATGAAATGAACTGATCAAGATAACGCATCGCTTGAATTAAAGAATGATTCAGTTCAGACTGAAGCTCCTGAAAATTGTTCTGTCACAAGTTGTTGAAGCTTCAGGCTGAGCTGTTTGTTCATATTTGACTGGACTATACTTTGTGTGTCATTTCATTTGTTCCAATGATCGGACAGCGGCTGAGGAAAAGTGTCCTTTACATGGCTTCAGATGGAAGACACCAGGTCAATGTCCATGATTTGTAACATGTGGATGAAATAAAGAGCACGAGAGCCTGACTGGAAACATTGTGTGTGTGTGTGTGTGTAAAGCGTCTCGCTCTGAAAATAACAGCAACATTTTGTCACATTTAGCTAAAAACAATGTTTAAAAAACTGGTTTGAATTTTTGAGAGTCACTTTTTTGCATATTTAAAACAATATTTGTGAACTTAGAGATATTTTAAATATTTAAATCCAAATGTTAAATGTAAAATCTAAATGCTAAATATAAATCTAAATGTTAAATCTAAATCTAAATGTTAAATATAAATCTAAATGCCAAATATAAATCTAAATGTTAAATCTAAATCTAAATGTTAAATATAAATGTAAATGCTTAATATAAATCTAAATGTAAATCTAAATCTAAATGCTAAATATAAATCTAAATGTTAAATGTAAATCTAAATGTTAAATATAGACCTAAATGTTAAATGTAAATCTAAATGCTAAATATAAATCTAAATGTTAAATGTAAATCTAAATGCTAAATATAAATCTAAATGTTAAATCTAAATCTAAATGTTAAATGTAAAATCTAAATGCTAAATATAAATCTAAATGTTAAATCTGAATCTAAATCTAAGTGTGTGTGTCTTTTTACATAACACCAATAAACCCTTGAACGAATCTGAGTAAATACATAATGCACACCTGCTTTGGTTTTATTCCTTTATTTGAAGCTTTTCCACTCAACATCACCAGATGTAATGCAGAGTCAATGACGTAATGAATGAACTCATTCTTTAACACATCATTAGACACGATTTGTTCAATCATAAAATCTACAACTCGCTGTTTTATTAAATATTATAATACTATTGTTACTTTCCAAGTCAAAAATAATGTAAGATTCATCTTATGGCAGGTGGGCGGTGTTTAATATTAACCACTTAATGTTCACAAGGACTTACCTAGTTTCTTATTTGCTGAAAAGCATGCTGCAAGTCAGTGTAAACATTGATGCATGTGACCTCATCTCATGAGTGAATTGATACTTTGCTCAAACCTTAAGGTGATCCGTTATTCAAATCCTGCAAACCAACAAACAAACACAGCGTGATAAACGTCGTGACGGTGAAGCTCTGCAAACAGACACTGTTTGCTCAGGCTGCTGCACATACTGTAAAAATGTTAATTCCTGTTTGGGGACAAATAGGATTTTTGGGAAAACAGTTTACTCGTGAACTTGCTTGATGTTTTTCTTCTTAACAGTTTCTGACTGTGGCATTTTGTGTTTTATTGAGATGACATACATTGCTAGTCTTTCAGTCTGTCCTCATACATATACTTGTTTTTGTAGTATTCTGCATCAGAACTGAAACTGCAGTGTTAGCATCGTGTGTTATTTGATCACAATAGAATAATTGTTTAATCATCTGTGCATCAATGAATCAACCAGTGACTCATTTCGGGGGAAACCCCTCAGAGTGGTACAACTTGTTTTGTTTGTTTGCTTTGGACACGGTGCAGCTCATCTTGCTCATCACCTGAGTGTCACTGGAGATCAGGTGAGCCGCAGATGCAAATACAGTGGATGCATGTGTGTATATAAAAGTCTAGCTTAGCTGTAATGTTTGGTTGTTCTTCTTCTCTCTAATGACACAGTGTTTGACGATGACGTCTCTGAAGACAAAGAATATCTGCTTCCTCGCTGCCTTCCTCTTCCTCGCCATCGATCCCACACTGGCTGAAGTTGTGAATGAAGTGAAGGACTGTGACCAGTTTCTCTATCAGGGAACTCCACCAGAAATCCCAGGCATCTTGGAGAAAGGAGCCAACAAAGACCAGAACAGATACAAAGTTATCTGCCAGACTTATAACGGTGTGCAGAGGTTTCTGACAGTCTACGACACCACGAAGAAGATTCCAGTGTTTTCTGCTTACGAGTACAGAGGGTCAGCGGGACCAAGACCCGATCCCACCTGGATGATAGAGCCACAGGTGAGTTTGTCTGTCTCTGTCTCTGTCTCATACGTTAGTAGAGTGGCAGACACAGTTTGTCCACTCCAAGTTTCTCTTTAACTGTAAAATGCTGGTTTTATCTTTGATCCACAAGTTTAAATGATCCTTATTAAAAATGTTCTCACAACAACTCCTCTCTGTAACTCTTACAGCTTGACGAGAAGCCTACCCTGGATAACATCAACATGAGGCCCAAAGGCCACACCACCTGCAACAACCAGGCCATGAATGCTGATTATGATGGAAACGGGGTGTATGCCAAGGGCCATTTATTTCCAGTCAATCACGCAACAACCAACGACGACAAAATTTCGACCTTCACCCTGACCAACGCCGTTCCACAGGTGTGCGGGTTTAACGGGGGAAGATGGAGGGTAATGGAGACTAATATCAAAAATGTAATGGACCAAATCATTAACAAAAATAGATGCTTTGTGGTAGTTGGAGCACAACCCGGTACCAACAATCTCAATAACAGGGTTAATGTCCCTGGAGTGATGTGGTCAGCTTTCTACTGTGACAATGGAGTGTCAGGTGCTTACTGGGACGACAATATTAAACGTGACCATCCTCCTCCTATGGCTATGATCACTGTGCAACAACTCGAACTCGATCTGGGCATTGATGCATTTCCCTAAATCATTTGTTATTGGAGATGTTGATGAATCTAATGTAACTAGGCTTTAGTTACATTAGATTCACGCGTGTGCTGACTGCTGAATCCAATAAGCAGCTCTGCTCCTCCCCCTGTAACATGTAGTCCTGCAGCATCTACATATAGTCCACATCTGCTTCTGGCTTTAGCACATCTGTGAGCACAGGTGTTTCTTTGGGTTTCTCCCTGTGTGAGGAAACCTTTGTGAAAAATTGGTAGAATCAAAAGATCATTCTGTGATTCTACAGCTCTGCTTGAGATTGAATGAAACTTTGAAAATCAGCAGCTAACACGCACGTCTACATGAAATGAACTGATCAAGATAACGCATCGCTTGAATTAAAGAATGATTCAGTTCAGACTGAAGCTCCTGAAAATTGTTCTGTCACAAGTTGTTGAAGCTTCAGGCTGAGCTGTTTGTTCATATTTGACTGGACTATACTTTGTGTGTCATTTCATTTGTTCCAATGATCGGACAGCGGCTGAGGAAAAGTGTCCTTTACATGGCTTCAGATGGAAGACACCAGGTCAATGTCCATGATTTGTAACATGTGGATGAAATAAAGAGCACGAGAGCCTGACTGGAAACATTGTGTGTGAAGTGGTGATTTGATCTTGACAGTCAATGAATCACACGTCCATCCATCAGACTTCTTGTAGAGAAGACAACATACATGATATTATCTCAGAGACAGAAACCACATCAGACTTCATGAATGACAGCAGAACACTGTGCTCCTGTTCTTAGCTTCAAATTCAAGGTACTTGTACCTTTCTTAGAGTATTTCCAAATGATGCAACTTTACACTTCGACTGCGACTTCATCTCAGAGGCAGATATTCAACTTTTTACTCCACCACATTAATGTGACAGCTCAGATTCTTCTTGAAAACAAAAACACGTATGATTAATGACATGTAATCCTCTTTTCAAGAAGGTGAAGTAAACTTGTTGTTTTGTGACCGTCACTCTCCAGGCTGCACAGGAAATATACTCAAACTAGAAATATTACTGCTACACGATCCAGTAGTGGTGTTTGTGGTGATGATGGCAGCAGTGTTGATACCAGTAACAGTTTGGGCTTTAACCAGCAGGTGGAGATGCTGTACTGTAAATACATACACTGATCAACCATGACATTATGACCACCTGTCTAAAGGTGTGTAGGTCCCCTCTGATCCATGGAGGCATGAATGAACTGCACTACACCTCTGAAGGTGTGACACTTATGCAATGATTTGATAATTAGCACTAAACACGAACCACAGCTGGGGCTGATGGGAAAGTGAGTTTTGTATTGATAAACTCACATTTTGACCAGAAGATGGCGCCGCATGAAGAGCTAGGTCAGGGGTGGGCAAACTTTTTGACTTACGGGCCACATTGGGTTCTAAAATTTTACAGATGGGACGGGCCAAAAAAAAAAAAAATCATCACTTTCACACAGTTTAACTTTTCAGCTGATTTTTTAGACATGTTCATTCATCAGACGTTTGCAGGCCGAGTAGCCCCAAAAGTTATCGCGCCCACAGAGTGTGGATGATTGACACCTGTCACCTGTCGACCAATCAGAGTCAGGAGAATCGGTTAGTACCGCCCACATTCACCTTTGACCCACCAATGCAGATCCAGATAAGACACATATCTTTGTAAGATATATTTTTAGTTTTTGGATGTGGATAAGTTTGACGGAAAGCCTAACGGGCCGTAGTTTGCCCATGTTTGAGTTAGGTCATCACAAAACTTTAACTCCAAATTAATCCTGAGGGAAACATGAACCAAATTTGCATCCGACCTTCGGGTCACCTGGAGTAAACGGTGCGTTCACGTGTTCAGTGGACGACGGTACAGTTTGCACAGTCAAATAAAGGACTGTGCTGCACCGTGTGCAAATTTCATCTGTCATCCATTCAAGGAAACTTGACTTTGGAACAGAAAGATTCATGATGCTGTTACCTGTTTTATCCCATCTACTACATTTAACAGTGTAGAACAGAAATGACAACAATAACATTTACAGTTTCCCTTGATGTGAGTGTGCTCACTGGAAACAATAATAATAATGATGATAATAATAATTCGTATTAATGATAATGACAGGAAGTAGAAGAACATACTGAAGTTCTGTAGATGGTTGAGACAATCTTCAGTTTGATTTCATAGATTAAAAATTACATTGAAAAGACAAAAAGCAGAACAGCTGTTTAAAGCGTCCGACTGTAAAACTGTCGGTCGAGTATGTCATTTCAACATCTGTCAGACATTTTCTGACAAACAGGATTTATTTTTTGTGTTGACTTGGTGTTTCGCGCAGCTCTATGGCACCACCTAGTGTCCTTTTTGTATATTTTAGCTAAAGTTGAACTATATCAAATTTCAGGAATGGTTAGGCACACATTTGACACATTTTACTTGATATTTCAAAGAAGAGGAAAATGAGGCGTCGTTGAGTAAGAGGTCGCTCATGTAGCCAGCCGAGCAAACAGTTTTCTCAGAGAAATGTTTATCTACTGCTTTAATGCGGAGAGAGGAAAACATGTCAGATAAATCAACATGTTGGTGACATTTGTCCTGATCTCACCTGGTGTCACATGTTTGTATCTTGTTCAGGGGAAAGGCCATCAGATTTCTGCCCTGCCGCATCAGATTTCTGCCTCGCCTCATCTGATCATGGACTTGACGTGTTCTGCTCCATTGATCGAGCCCGACGTTCTGTCCGAAACTAACTTAATATGAATGAAATAGATCCAGGGACAGCTTAAAAGTCGGAGGAGATTCATTCTTCCAAAATCGCAGTTTGCATTAGTATAGTTTGAAGATTTTAAGAAGGAATTCAATGAATTCCAGAAACTTTTCAGCAAATCAGATTGATTCGCCAAAATAGATGCATGAACCCTTCCGTCCTTCTATAGTTTTACAATTAGGACAGTTTGATGAGTTATCTTTGGAAATTTGATTCATCATTATCACATAGAATTTATTGATGAACTTAAAATTGGCTTCCTTGATTTTGCTACTAAATCAGAAAAGGTCTTTCACAAATTTTTAGACAGGTTTTTTTTTTATCTAAAACTATCCCCATAGAGACATTTTTTTAAATTTTGGAATAAAATTCAGTCTGTAGTTGAACACTGAGTATTAATTAAACATAAAGGACACAGTGAGTAATTGTGTTCCTGTGTTGTTTACCAACAGTTAAAGGATTACTTGCATTCTTTAATCTTCAAGTTTTTAATCCAGACACAGTATTTTTGTCTGGCGGGTATCTTTGTACCAGATTGGAGCTGGTCCCCGTTATGCCACAAAGACCCAACAAGTCTGCAGGTTGTCAGTCCGATCATTGTCTTTAGCTGGAATGAAAATGCCCAAGTAATCAATCATCTTGAAGTTGTTCGTGTGACTGAAGCCGAAGTCCGAAGCAAGACAAGCAGTTTTCTCAGAGAGGAAAACACATTTGTCCTGATCTGGTGTCACCTGTTTTTTATCTTGTTCAGGGGAAAGGCCATCAGATTCCTGCCTCGCCGCATCAGATTCCTGCCTCGCCGCATCAGATTCCTGCCTCGCCGCATCAGATTTCTGCCTCGCCGCATCAGATTTCTGCCTCGCCGCATCAGATTTCTGCCTCGCCGCATCAGATTTCTGCCTCGCCGCATCAGATTCCTGCCTCGCCGCATCAGATTCCTGCCTCGCCTCATCTGATCATGGACTCGACGTGTTCTGCTCTATTGATCGAGCCTGACATCTCTGTCTGAAACTAACTTTCTGATTTACTTAAAAAGAAAATATTATAATGATATCAACATGTTGCAACAGTGCACAGCACACTTAAGGTGATGCATCAAATCAGTGAGTCATTCAAATAACCTTGATGTGTCCAAATCTGAATAATCAGTGACTCCTCCTGTAATAGCCTAACCAGTAAATCCCGCCTCTCTGTAGCTCCTTCCCTTTCTTAACTAATCTTCCGTTTTATAGGAATTTTATCATTTTTTTCGGCCCGCCCTGGAATTTTATCATATTAAGATCTTAAGATATCGTTGAGTCGTTAAAAGTCGGGAGGCTGCCCAGTTTGTCACTTCAGTACTGAACTGACTGCTTCCTAACAAGAAAGACTCTGCAAACATCGACAGGATGGTAAAAAGTGAGTATTCATTGTGTGATGTGGCTTTGCATTTAAAAAGTTTTATATTTTATAAGAGTCCATTAATGTTTTTTTTTAATGCTAAATGCTGTTTACATTGTGTTTGTGTTTTGCAGTGATTAAGAACGTGGACTTCCACATCGAGTCTAACAACACCGCCCATCGCACCATTGAAATTACAACAAAGCAGCTGATTGTGAGGAGGGGCCAGTCCTTCCTCCTGACTCTGGAAATGATGAAACCTTTCAACGCCTTTGACCCTCTTAGCCTCACTGTGGAGACGGGTATGCTACCATACATTCATACCTTATAATGTTAAGTTAGGGCTCCTGGTGGCATTTGTACCTGCAGTGTTTTACATTGAAGTTACAGAACTATACGTAAAAATTTGATATTTCTGCGATTTAGTGCCTCCAGTTGTGTAATCTGATCAAAAACTAGCGAGTCGACAACTTTGCCAATCATCATCCAGGTCCCCAGCAGCAGCAACTCTTGTCAATGTAGCATCAACATGATTTAAAACTCATGTATAACTCATGGTTGCTGCAATGACAATACATTGCTTGATTAGCAGAGCGTTTATATCTTCTTCTCTACTAGGTTCTGCTCCATCAGAAAAACGTGGGACCCGGTCTGAGTTTGGTAACCCATCTCCCATGTACACCAGTGATGTCAAGGCAATATGGAAGTATGACATTACCAGCAGCGGCAATCTGCAGAGGGGCGCTGTGACCTTGTCTATAACCCCGCCAGCCGATGCTCCTGTAGGGAAGTACTCGCTATCCGCATCCACCATGAACGATAGGACCACTCTGGGAACTCTGGTGGTGCTTTTCAACCCCTGGTGCTCAGGTAAGTATTATTATGTTGTTGTACTTTAGACTGCGATGATGGTGATGATGATGAAGTATTGTCTCTATTAGGGTTGACTGCACGTTAAAGACATTTTTTAGATCAGACGATAGGGTCTATTTTTAAAAAATGAATTGATGCATGCCAGGTTTGTTTCAGACCTTTTACTTCCATGACCTGCAATGTAATGTTTTGTTTCTTAAATATCAGAAGCAGAACAAATACCCTAATTGCAGTTGTTGCAATTGGACTGCAACAACCTTTAAGCACAACGTAGACAAAGTTTTAAGAATTGTTTTCTGCTTATGTAACACACACACACACACACACACACACACAAAAAAAACTACACATGTCTTTGTTTGTAGATGACTGGGTGTTTCTTCCGGACGAGAGGGAAAGACAAGAATATGTGATGAACGAACAGGGGCTTATCTATTATGGAACAGCAAATTACCCCCAGCCTACGGACTGGGTCTTCGGACAGGTGAGTGCTGATAGACTTTCTTTTATCGTTCCATTGTGTATGACTGAGTGGCATTGCCGGGTGCTAAGTACTGTACATAAAGCTCTGGCCTCACCCTCACTTCCAAGTATGTAGGAGAAACTATGACGGCCGCAGACCTCACGAAAATTCCTAAAAAGCAGCATGAACACTTGTATTTATGTGATTATACACAAATACGAATAGTCAAACATGTTCTGTCAGTAATTTTTGACCTTGGCAAAACAGGAAAAAGATATTCTCCCATAATAAAATATATTGTATTCCCACTATACATGCTTCCTCTGTCCATCAGAAACCCTATACATCACCAAGAGGTGAGACAAAGGACATCAATGGAACAAACAAAAAGTATTTACTCCATGAAATATGATCCAGATCAGACTTCTGGTCTTGTAAATAACAGTTGAAAGTGAACTGCACTCTGAAATTGCATTGGTAATACTATATTATAGTACTATAATCTTTGTGTCTTCTGCATCTAGTTTGAGGAGGACATGGTGGACATTTGTCTCAAGATCTTGGACGTCAACCCAAAACACGCAAAAGACCCAGCTGATGACGTCTCTGCACGCTGTAACCCCATCTATGTTAGCCGCGTGATCAGCGCCATGGTAGGATCACAATTCTTTCAAGATGATGAGTATGATTTGCTGACAGTTTCCCAGAATGCTTTCTGATATAAGTTACATTCTGGTTTCAGTGCTTATTGTGGAATTACTTGCAATCGATCAATTATTACTTTAACTTACACTCAGTGAAGAATTTGAGTACTTGCGTAATGTGAACTAAGGGCCAATCCCATTTCACCCCTTCGCCTTACCCCTCACCCCTACCCCTCCCTTTTGCGCGTTCCCGTGAAGGGGTAGGGCTATCCCAATTCTCCTTAACACGAAGGCGTAGGGGTAGGGGATTGCCTCAGAACCCCTCCAAAGTGAGCGGTTGAGGCAGGCTGACTCCGAAAGGAGGCCTACGAAACATTTCCCAAAACACAACGCGGCATTGTCAACGACAACACAACCGTATTTAATGGCGGCGACATCTCCCAACGGACATAAATGTATTGTTTTTCGTAAATAACTAACTGTTGATAAAGTGTTGTATAAAGTTTTACATTGAAGTGTTGTATAAAGTTTGACATTGTCACAATGTGTAGTGGTGAGATTCTCCATAAAACGTAGGTGGCGGAATCGCTAGATTAGCGTGTAGCAGCGAGCTAACGATGTACGGAAGGGTGAAAAAAACTGCAACCAAAGTATTTGCAAGAAACGTAGTTGTTTTGACCACAAATAAGCTGCTTTAAGTGTTGTGTGCGCCATTTCGCTTACTAACTACATGGATATGGTTTGGTTCAGTATGACCAGGCCAGCTAGCTTAACCGAACTCCGCTAGCAAAACACGTAAAATAGCTAAGTGGACAGGTAAGTGCCAAAGTAGCATATGGGGCTAATGTTTGCTTCTGGTAATTGTCGCCTTTTGGTTACGTCATAAGTAGCGACGCGAACTGCTGACGTATGTGAGTGTTGGTGGGGTGTCCCATTTCGTAGGGATTGCTTTTCAGCCCTACCCCTCGCCCCTCCCATTGACGGGGCAAGGGGTAGGTGTAGGGGTAGAAAATAGAAATGGGATTAAGCCTAAATATACACCAAGATTAATTTCTCCTGTGGAATGAGTTATATTTAGATTTTTTTTTCAATCTCTAGATCAACAGTAATGGCGATCGAGGCGTGTTAGTGGGACGCTGGGATAACAAGTATGACGATGGAGTAATCCCCACCCACTGGTCCAGCAGCGTTAGCATCCTTCGGCGGTGGTACCAAAGCAACTGCCACCCAGTCAAGTATGGACAGTGCTGGGTATTTGCTGGTGTTATGTGTACAGGTACTGCACATCAAATATTAGCAGGACTGAGATACTGTTGCAATACTCAAATATTTGTGGCTGTGTATATTTAAATGTGCCTTATGATTCAGTGATGCGGTTCCTGGGTATCCCATGTCGTGTTGTCACGAACTTCCAGTCAGCTCATGACACAAACAACAGCCTCACCATCGATGAGTATTTTGACGACAACGGACTTCAGCCCAGAAGAGACAGTATCTGGTAAGAAGCATTCAGACAAATGATATCCAAGCAAACAGCTACATGGCATCAATATGCTTCGTCAAGGCTGTGGTGGACCATTAAAAAAACTGTAACTATTTTTCATTCCTGCACTGGGTTCTGATTACCTAAAAAACAGAAGATTACTCCAAATTAAAGAAAAGCCTTTTGCAGCCACATCCTGCCTTAGAAAAACTATGAGACCTATCTGTGTTATGCAGGAACTTCCATGTGTGGGTGGAGGGATGGATGAAACGACCAGACCTCGAGAAAGGAAACAGCTATGACGGTTGGCAAGTCTTGGATCCCACACCACAGGAAAAGAGCGAGGGTGAACACAATTTTATTGTCACAAAATGAATTACAACACCTTCTTATTGAGACCAGGACAACATTTTGTAGAGATTTAAATTGGCTCAGAAATGTGTTAAAGTCAAAGTTAGACTTTGTTTTTGTCACACCGCGGTGAGGTCAAGCTGGGTTTTTGTTATGTCTTGTCATTTCCTGTTTTATTTTGAAAGTTAACTCTCCTCTCGTTTCAGGTCACTTGCCCTTCCTCGTGTGTCACCGGTCTGATTGTCTTCCCCGCCCTGATCGTTTCCACCTGTTCCCCATTACCTTGTGTATATATTGTCTGCGTCTCCCTTTGTCTTGTGCCAAAGTGTTTCGTCCTTCGTAGCGTGCACCAAAGCCCTTTTTCCACAGCCCATAGCCACAGCTCCTTAGCTCAAGTATTCTTTTGTTTTCTTCCTCATATGAGTGATTTTCTGTTGTACTTCATAGTCTAGCTTTTTGTTACTTTGTATCAAGTCTAGTGTGTTTTCAGCCTCGTTTTTGAGCGCCTTAAGTTGATGTTTCATAGCCTTTTGTTTTTCCTCTTTATGAGTGATTTTGATTTTGTTAATCTTTAATACCAGTAGTCTTAGCTTTATTGTTCCTCGTTCAGAGTGATTTTGATTTTGTTATTTAGAGTAGTTCAGTGTTTTTTCCTCCTTGGAGTGATTTTTGTTTTCTTTAGTTTAGGGCCTTTTCATAGCCTCACTCAGTCGAGGATTTTTGCCGTCCCGAATAAAACAGCTTACTGCCTAAACTCTGCATCTGAGTCCTCATTTGAGTCCCGGCCTGACAGTTTTTGTCTTGTTCTCCACCACAGGTGTGTACTGCTGTGGTCCAGCCCCCGTCACTGCAATTCTACAGGGTGAACCAAACCTGAAATATGACGTGCCATTTGTCTTTGCTGAGGTCAATGCTGACATTGTCCATTGGATGGTCTGTGCCAGTGCTTATTATCTATGACATTATGATGACTTGTTCTTCTAATTCTACATAATACTGGAATTTCATCACGTTTCCCCGCTGTAATCATTTTCTATTGCACACAGTGAAATTCACGGATACTTTTACTAATGAAGTTCTTTCGGTAATTTTCCTCATCTTGCCCAAAACCAATGCCAAATGACTTTTTTTCTGTATTCAGATCAGTTCTACAGGTGTAAAGAAGAAAATGCACTCTGACACAAAGAAAGTTGGTCAGAACATCTCTACCAAGGCTGTCGGCAGCAACATGAGAAATGATGTCACAAACGGCTACAAACACAGAGAAGGTAAAGACGTCAATACTGTTTTTCAAGGTTTTTTATTGTGCCTTTATAAGACCTTAAAAAGAGTGATTTGTTTTTTTTTTTATTTAAGTAAAAGGTGGGTGTTTTTTTTTCCCCAACAGGCAGTGCAAAGGAGAGGGAAGTCTTCAGGCGTGCACTCAACAGATTAAACTCAGGAGATGAAGAGGGTGACAGCAAAGAGGAGGCGTCGAAGGTAGAGATGGAAATTGAAAAGGTAAAAAACAAACAGAACAAAATCTTTATTCCTTTACCAGACAAGACACTGACCTTTTTTTCCCTCTCTACGCCAGGAGACCAAGATGCTGATTGGTCAGGATATTAAACTAAAGCTAAAGCTGAGCAACAAAGATCGTACCAGTAAGATAATATCCCTCCGTGTCAATGCCCAGGCCATGATGTACAATGGCAAACCAGCAAAGAACATCCTGCACACAGTGCAAGAGAAGATGCTGCTTCCTGGACAAGGTCTACAGTTAACTTGTTTTCCAAACAGAAACATTGGTTATACACAAAGTGACAGTAAAACATTTTATATGGAGATATTTTGATTATCGTGTTGTGTATTTGGTGCTATAAGAAGCTGGCCTTCCTCTTGAGTTTATTTGCCACACCGATCGTCTGGTGATTATTCTGACTTTCCTGCCTGCTTGAATCCCACAGATGCGATCCTACCACTTCACATCCCATATTCAGTCTACTGTAAATACATCATGGGCTGTAACAGCATGAAGGTTTCAGCCGTGGCCATTGACAAACAGCAGGATGATGACATCTATGAGACTGAGACTGACATTGCCCTGGAAAACCCTCCCATCTCTGTGAAGGTCGGTATCCCCTGAAGTTTATTATTAAAAGAGTGTGTGTGTGTTCGATTAAGTACCCTGAGAAGTGACTCAGTTAGTCAAGTTGATAACAAGACATATAATGCCCTGTAGCGGAATACAAACATCTCTATATTTATATATCTATATTATGGTAATCCAATTGTTTTTTTGGACGTTTCACTCAAAACCACAAAAAAATCAGCTGATATCAAAGTCACCAGGACGACACCAGGAGGACCATGAATCTCGTTACCAAAGGCTGAGACGTTTTTTTCACTGTTGTTTCTTTTTATTACTCTGTTTTCGCTCTCGGGTTCCTTTTTATCTTCTTTTGTTGGCCTTTCATTCTTTTTTCACTCTTGTTTTTTCATCTCTTTTTCCGCTCTTTCGTTCTCTTTTCTGTTCTTTTTTCCTTTTTTCACTCTAGTTTTTTTCATATATTTTCCACTCTCTCGTTCTCTTTTCCGTTTTTTTCCCTTTTTTCACTGTTTTGTTTTTTATCTTTTTTTTTCAACTCTCTCGTTCTCTTGTCTGTTCTGTTTTCCTTTTTTCACTCTTGTTTTTTTCATCTTTTTTTCCGCTCTCTCGTTCTCTTTCCACTCTTTTTTGTCCTTTTTAACTCTTTTTTATCTCTTTTTCCGCTCTTTCGTTGTCTTTTCTGCTCTTTTTTCCTTTTTTCACTCTTGTTTTTTTTAAATCTTTTTTCCACTCTTTCGTTCTCTTTTCCGCTGTTTATTCTTTTTTTCACTCTTTTGTTTTTTATCTCTTTTTCCGCTATTTCAGTCTCTTTTCCGCTCTTTTTTCCTTTTTTTCCTCTTTTGTTTTTTTCATCCCTTTTTTCCGCTTTTTCGTTCTCTTTTCCGCTCTTTTTTCACTCTTTTGTTTTTTATCTCTTTTTTCTAGTCTTGTTCTCTTTTCCACTCTTTTTTCGCTTTTCACTCTTTTTTTTATTTCTTTTTTCTGCTCTTTCGTTCTCTTTTCCGCTCTTTTTTACTTTTTTTCCTTTTCACTCCGTTTCTCTCTCTTTTTTCTTTTTTGCTCTTTAGTTCCTTTTTTCTTTTTTTCACTGGTTTGTTCTTTTTTTCCCCTCTCTTTATCTACTTTTATAACTCTTTTTTTTCTTTTTTGCGCTTTCATTCTTTTTTCACTCTCTTTACCTCTTTTGCTGTTTTGTTCTTTTTTTGCTCTTTTGCTCTTCTTTCCGCTCTTTTTTCCTTTTTTCACTCTTTTGTTTTTTCATTTTTTTTCCGAACACAGGGTGTCACTGTCAATGTACTTTGTGACTTTGGGCTATACAAATAAAATCTGATTTGTTTTAATTCTTTTTACTGTCTTTCATTCTTTTTTCTTTGTTTCATAATTCCCAGGATGCTGTAACTATGCAAATGTATGTATGTGTGTATGCTGCAGTGAAGTGAATTCATAATGTGTTTGTGTATTTTAGGTTTTGGGTGAAGCCCGTCTGTACCGTGAAATGACTATAGAGGTGCAGTTTAAAAACACACTCAATGAGCCGCTAAGAAACTGCACTCTGACCGTCTGCGGATGTGGCCTCTTCAGCTCGGACGTGGAGAGGTTAGTATGTGATTACTAGGCTGGTATTATTAATGAAAATAACTAAATAACTTAACATGCTACAAGTATGAAGAAACCAACGCTACAATGACAAAATGTCCAAAATGCAAGTTTGATCATTTACCCCACAAATGTGTTCCATCAGGAGTATTGCTCAGCTGGATCCAAACCGCACGCTGAAGCTGAAGATCATGACGACCCCCTACAAGGCCGGACTGAAGGCTGTGGTGGCCGACTTCGACTGCAGCGCATTCAGGGACATAAAGGCGAGCTGCGTTGTCAACGTCACACGCTGAAGCATTCTCCAAACTTACTGTACGCTTTGCGTTTGGCCTCTGATTAGGGCTAAAAATCAGCAGGATATTCATTATATATTCCATATTATTCATGCTGCGGTGTTTTTCACATTCACAAAAATGTGTTGAATGTTTTATTTTATTGTTTGGGCTTCTCAGATATTAGAAATAGCTTCTCTCTGTTGGCAAACTGAAAATCATTCGGACGGTTGGTCAGATGTAACTTTGTGAGAATATTGTGATTTATGTTTATTACAAACAAACTAGGACAGGGACTTTAACATTTATCCAATCCATATTAATCAAAGTTTAAGTTTGACATTTTCATATGTTTAATTCAGACTTGGTTCAGACTACAGTGATTTGGGTGACTTTTGATTAGCACAGCACTAGTTTCTATGGAAGGCTTTCTTTACGTTAATTCTGGTATAAATGTACCAAGACCAAAATGAGATGATGGGAAGTTCATGAGAAATGCCTGGTTTGAGATCAGTTGTGCATATTTACCTTTTACAAACATGAAACATATCAGTAATGCTGAAATGTTTGATCTGAGAACTGATTCGTGGTTGTGGATTTTACAGTTTTAATAAAAATGTGTTGAACCAAGTCCTGCTTTTTAAAGTCTTTTCCTTCTCATGACCTCACAAATAACCAATCATTGACCTTTATGTTTGATAGTAAATTCATATTTTTAGTAAAAATTTAAACAGAAAATCTTCAGCTCACAAAGTAAACATACCTAAATGAAAGTACCAAAGTCAAAGAGTTTTTCTTAGAAAAAGAGGGACTTGTTACGAACTCACACAAGGGGTAGAGAGGAAGTAACATAAAAAGCAGGTGTCAAAGGTTTTAAACAAAGATATTTATTACCGGAAAGATTAAATTGTCTTAAGAAAAGGAGGTGTAAGGGAACAAAGTTCAAACAAAGAAATATAACAGAAAGAGAACTCTCTTTAAACAGAGTCTATTTGATCTAAGCTCAACAAACCGAGAAAGAAAATCCTCACAGATAAACAGGGGGCGAGATGGCGGGAAGACTAAAGGGGGGCGGTGCATGGGGCTCTGAAACTCATTGCAGATCAGTTGTATCCAAATCACGACCACGGTGTCTCAAGGCAGGACAAGGACCGAGGAGTCTTCAAGGTTCAGCTCCTAACTATAATTCTAATAAAACAATAGATCTAATAAAAAAAAGTGTTACATTAGAAAGAATTGGACGACTACTCAGACTTTTTGATGCTTTGATACACACACCATTTATTTTGGTATTTTAATGGGATTTGTTGATAATAAGAAATATATATATATATATATATATATATATATATATATATATATATATATATATATATATATATATATATTGTCAGGCCGGGACTCAAATGAGAGACGCAGACAATATATACACAGGGTAATGGGGAACAATCAGGGCGGGGGAGACAATCAGACCGGTGACACACGAGGAAGGGCAAGTGACCTGAAACGAGAGGAGAGTTATCTTTCAAAATAAAATAGCTTGACCTCACCGCGGTGTGACATATATATATATATATATATATATATATATATATATATATATATATATATATATATATATATATATATATATATATATATATATAAGGAGTGTGTTTATAAGGACCAAGAATCCTTTTAATTCTCAATAGTTTCACATGAAGACCAGGAAATCAGCACACCAGATCCAGTTAGTTCAATCTACTTATGTTTCTGCTGATAAGACGAACTGATGAGATTACAGACAAAGAAGTCCGCAGTGACACACCTCCCTCATGTTTGTTGGACCTCCTCAAACATTTCCTTGACAAATGAATTAAGATAAATAGAAAAAGACCCATTCTGTCCTTTCTGTCTGTAGTAATTGAAGTATGACTCTGCTGTCCTTGAGTTGCTGATTGAGAGTGAAAATGACGAGATAATTTGTTATAATTTGGTATAAAAAGAAAACTTGTGTATAAAAGATACAAACCAAGATTTGAAAGTTGAAAAATAAACGTGTGGTGTGTTTGGATGGAGGTGAGGTCAGGGCTCACGGTTCTTTAACGCCAAACTGGGGACAAACTGTTGACTGTTGAAATATGTAATCATGTTTGTCTTTTTTCTTAAGTAGAGCACTGAGCTGCACATGGATTTATATTTATGCCGTGTGAAGAGCGGACGAGAGAACTGGCCTCACACCCGAGCTAAATATGTTCATATCAGTTGTATCTGGCAGTCATGCACAGCACATTTCTGTTCTTAACACATGCCAAAAGATTTTTATCAGGTCACGTCTTGGTGCCAGAGACCACACCTTTAGACAGGTGGTCATTATGTCATGGTTGATCAGTGTATGTATTTACAGTACAGCATCTCCACCTGCTGGTTAAAGCCCATTTAGATTTATATTTAGCATTTAGATTTATATTTAACATTTAGATTTAGATTTAACATTTAGATTTATATTTAGCATTTAGATTTTACATTTAACATTTGGATTTAAATATTTAAAATATCTCTAAGTTCACAAATATTGTTTTAAATGTGCAAAAAAGTGACTCTCAAAAATTCAAACCAGTTTTTTAAACATTGTTTTTAGCTAAATGTGACAAAATGTTGCTGTTATTTTCAGAGCGAGACGCTTTACACACACACACACACAATGTTTCCAGTCAGGCTCTCGTGCTCTTTATTTCATCCACATGTTACAAATCATGGACATTGACCTGGTGTCTTCCATCTGAAGCCATGTAAAGGACACTTTTCCTCAGCCGCTGTCCGATCATTGGAACAAATGAAATGACACACAAAGTATAGTCCAGTCAAATATGAACAAACAGCTCAGCCTGAAGCTTCAACAACTTGTGACAGAACAATTTTCAGGAGCTTCAGTCTGAGCTGAATCATTCTTTAATTCAAGCGATGCGTTATCTTGATCAGTTCATTTCATGTAGACGTGCGTGTTAGCTGCTGATTTTCAAAGTTTCATTCAATCTCAAGCAGAGCTGTAGAATCACAGACTGATCTTTTGATTCTACCAATTTTTCACAAAGGTTTCCTCACACAGGGAGAAACCCAAAGAAACACCTGTGCTCACAGATGTGCTAAAGCCAGAAGCAGATGTGGACTATATGTAGATGCTGCAGGACTACATGTTACAGGGGGAGGAGCAGAGCTGCTCATTGGATTCAGCAGTCAGCACACTATGAATCTAATGTAACTAAAGCCTAGTTACATTAGATTCATCAACATCTCCAATAACAAATGATTTAGGGTGCACCAGGAAATGGATCAATGCCTCTCCCTCTGAATATTTGCAGATTCTCATAATGTCCACCATCGTGATCATCATTGTTGCTCCAGTAAGCACCTGACACTTGATTGTTACAGTAGAAAGCTGACCACATCCTGGATGGGATATTAACCCTGTTATTGAGATTGTTGTTGGGTATGTTGTTGCCACTGGGTATTGCTCCAACTACCACAAAGCATCTAAAGTTGTTGTTGATGATTTGGTGCATTACATTTTTGATATTAGTCTCCATTACCCTCCATCTTCCCCGGTTAAAATTCTGGTGCTGTGGAACAGCGTTGGTCAGGGTAAAGGTTGAAATTTTTTCGACCTGGTTTGATGCGTGATGGGCTGGAAATAAATGGCCCTTTTCATACCCCTGACCGTTTCCTTCATAATCAGCATTCACGGCCTGGTTGTTGCAGATGGTGTGGCCTTGGGTCCTCATGTTGACCTCCTGGATATTCTCAAGCTGTAAGAGTTAAAGACTGAGTTAGGAGAGGAGAGGAGGAGGAGAGAGAGAGAGAGAGGAGAGGAGGAGAGAGGAGAGAGGAGAGGAGGAGAGAGGAAGAGGAGAGGAGAGGAGAGGAGGAGAGGAGAGGAGGAGTGAGGGAGGGAGAGAGAGAGGAGGAGAGGAGAGGAGAGGAGGAGAGGAGGAAAGAGGAGAGGAGAGGAGAGGAGAGGAGAGAGAGGAGAGGAGAGGAGGGAAGAGGAGGAGGAGAGGAGAGAGGAGAGGAGAGGAGAGGAGAGGAATCGCGAGAGAGAGGAGAGGAGAGGAGAGGAGAGCGAGGAGAGGAGGAGAGGAGAGGAGAGGAGAGGAGAGAGGAGAGGAGGAGAGGAGGAGGAGGAGGAGGAAAGAGGAGAGGAGAGGAGAGGAGAGGAGAGAGGAGGAGAGAGAGGAGAGGAGGAGAGGAGAGGAGAGGAGAGGAGGAAAGAGGAGAGGAGAGGAGAGGAGAGGAGAGGAGAGGGAGGAGGGAGAGGAGAGGAGAGGAGAGGAGAGGTAGAGAGGAGAGAGAGGAGGAGAGGAGAGAGAGAGGAGGGAGAGGAGGAGAGGAGAGGAGGAAGAGGAGAGGAGGAAAGAGGAGAGGAGAGGAGAGGAGAGGAGAGGAGGAGAGGAGAGGAGAGGAGAGGAGGAGAGGAGAGGGAGGAGAGGTGAGGAGAGGAGAGGAGAGAGGAGAGAGAGGAAGAGGAGAGGAGAGGAGGAGAGGAGAGGAGAGGAGAGTGAGGAGGGAGAGGAGAGGAGAGGAGGAGAGAGCGAGAGGAGAGGAGAGGAGAGGAGAGGTGAGGAGAGGAGAGGAAGGTGTGAGGAGGAGAGGAGAGGAGAGGAGGAGAGGAGGAGGAGAGGAGAGGTGAGGAGAGGAGAGGAGAGGTGGAGGGAGAGAGGAGAGGAGAGGAGAGGTTGAGGAGGAGAGGAGAGGAGGAGAGGAGAGGAGAGGTGAGGAGGAGAGGAGAGGAGGAGAGGAGAGGAGAGGAGAGGAGGAGAGGAGAGGAGAGGTGAGGAGGAGAGGAGAGGAGAGGAGGAGAGGAGAGGAGAGGAGAGGAGAGGAGAGGAGAGGAGAGGAGGTCAGTCAGTGTCTCACAAAGTTTTCACTGACAAACTGTCAGACTGAACGTGTCACTAAAGTTCAGAGACGTTGTCTTCTTCTAGTGGACAAACTGTGTCTGCCACTCTACTAACGTATGAGACAGAGACAGAGACAGAGACAGAGACAGACAAACTCACCTGTGGCTCTATCATCCAGGTTTGTTGGGGTCTTCCTTCCACCCACCCTCTGTACTCGTAAGCAGAAAACACTGGAATCTTGTTCGTGGTGTCGTAGACTGTTAGAAACCTCTGCACACCGTTATAAGTCTGGCAGATGACTCTGTATCTGTTGTTGTTCTGGATGTTCCCCCCCACCAAGACGCCTGGGATGTTTGGTGGAATTCCCTGATAGAGAAACTGGTTACAGTTCTGCACTGTACCCACCACTTCAGCCAGTGTGGGATCGATGGCGAGGAAGAGGAAGGCAGCGAGGAAGCAGATATTCTTTGTCTTCAGAGACATCATCGTCAAACACTGTGTCATTAGAGAGAAGAAGAACAACCAAACATTACAGCTAAGTTAGGCTGCAGCTCCACATGTAGTTTGTTTCCTTCACTTTGAACCACAGCAGAAAAGTTGTTGAATAAATGATCCATCATCTTTGGTAACATGGAAAGATGAGAACAAGTCAAACAGGGTTATATTGGACTGAGTCGCACATTTCTGACAATCTCTTCTTTGGTTTGTTTTGTAGAAGAAATATTTCAGCTGGATTTCTCCTTTGAAGAAGAATAAATCAAAAATGAAACATGTCTAGAAATGACACAGATCATGTCATCACGGTCAAACACTGAGTATCATCATATGAAAACATGTCAGATCTTTAATGTATTCACTCATAAACTGACCATGCTGTCATCAGAGATGAAGGAAACATGTTCAACTGAAATACTAGCTTCTTGATAACAATACTACAGTCAGTGTGTTCTCCCTTTGAAATCTCTTTTTGTCCAGATATGAAATGAATTTGGTCCAAACACAGCGTGCTACATCAGCGTGTGTCATCCAAACACAATGTTTGTTCAGAAGAAACCTGAGTCTGTTTCTGTGCTGTCCATCACTGTGATGTGATGCTGTATTCGTTACACGAAGGACGAATAAACAATCCAACGTGTCAGAAATGAAGCTGTCAAGAAACAGACGACGTCTGTAGCTTCTTTTTAGCTTCACATCAGATCATTTAATCCATAATCTGAATTTTATTATTCTATGAAATGAAACTTTCAAAATGTAAAATCTGCCTCTGCCAATAAGAACTCACTGAAGTTTCACTATCAAATGGAAAAAAGACAGAGTGCATAAAATGACTATAGACTTTTTGAAATTTTTCCTTCTAGCCCAGAAAGTTTGTGTTTTGTCAGCGTGATCCTGCACACTGCCCATGTTGGCAGATATGAAATTAATCTGATGCAAACTCAGCGTGCTTCAGCTACAAAAGCAACCGAACCACGTGGATCTATGGAGATAACATTTAATTCTGCCCGACATCAAAAGCTCCATGAGCAGAGACATGGTGAAACACGGTAAATATTGGAGATGATTTCAAAGATAAATACAGCTCAGAGCTCAGGAGGACCCGGAGCACCTGTTCAACATTTCATTTAAAATCTTTAACAATGGATCAAACTCAGAAAATAAAGCCACAACTTTGTATTTAGAGCGTTTAAGTCATCAACAACACAATAATATACATTGTAACATTGAATACAAATTAAAGTATAAACTGAAGACAGGACTTACGAGCTGTGACAGGTCGTCCAAAAGTCAACGGTGTCTTCTTCGTGTTTCTGGAGCAGTGGAGGGCAGAAGGACTTCCTCGACTGTGAAACAAGCTCGTGAAGGACGTCTTACTTATACTGAACATCCAGCAGGTTGTGACGATGGAGGATGAGACAACATCAAGTAATAGATTACTCTTAATGAACCCGTTTCACACAGTCTGCATTGCAGGACACTTTGCATAGCACTAACTGTCAAATGAAAAGAGTGTGGTTAACAGACAAGGAATGACACAGTCCTGAGCAGAAGTCTGTATGAAGATAAAGAACAATAGGAGCCGAAGTTTTGGAGCCATTCAAATTTGCACTCGATGATATCTTGAGCCTCACTCTCTGAGCACAAGTTAAAACAAGTCAGCTAGAAACACTAGCATCATGTAACTAATGTTTCCTTGTATTTACACGTTAGAAAAGATGAAGTTCATGAAGAGGTGTCAATATTTGTCTCACATATAGTTTGTTTCTTTCAAAGTTATGTTTGACCTTAAATGTCATGTATAACCTGAACCTCACATCTCCTGGTTTTGGTAACATCTTTGGTAGTTCATAGAAGTCAGTTCAGGATCTCGTACCGATGCTTTAAACTCACATTTACACTCTGTACTCGCAAAAAGGAGCTGAACTGAAAACTAAATAAAAAATATTGTACAAATACAAAGATGCACCTATTTTCAACGATGATGTCAGAACAACCTGTGATGTCCAAAGGGTGTTGAATCCGTTGATCGTTTTATGTACATATACAGTTTTAGAAAGAACCATTCTACTTGTACGTCTGTCTCGTATCTTGTTGATGATATCTGCAAAGCATGAGCTGTCACACCGCGGTGAGGTCAAGCTGGGTTTTTGTCTTGTCACTTCCTGTTTTATTTTGAAAGATAACTCTCCTCTCGTTTCAGGTCACTTGCCCTTCCTCATGTGTCACCGGTCTGATTGTCTTCCCCGCCCTATTGTTTCCACCTGTTCCCCATTACCCTGTGTATATATTGTCTGCGTCTCCCTTTGTCCCGTGCCGAAGTGTTTCGTCTCTTGCAGCGTTCACCAAAGCCTTCTTGCCTTAAACCCACAGCCATAGCTTTATAGCTCTCGGGTTCTGTTGTTTTCTTCCTCGTAAGAGTGTTTTCTGTTGTATTATTCTTAGTCTAGCCCCTTTTGTTTTCTAGTGATCAGCCTAGTGTTTTGCCAGCCTCGTAAGAGCGCCCTTAGTTAATGTTTTCATAGCCTTTGTTTTCTCCTCGTTGTGAGTGATTTTGATTTTGTTAACCTTTAGTAAAGTTAGTTCAGAGTTTTTCCTCCTCGGAGTGATTTTTGTTTCTGTTAGTTTAGGCCTACTTTATAGCCTCACTCTTTCGGGGGTTATTCAAGTCCTGATTAAAAGCTACTCTCAGCCTTACTCTGCATCTGAGTCCTCATTTGAGTCCCGGCCTGACATGAGCTGCAAAGGAAAGATCCTTCCTTCACTGGTTTCTCCTTGTTGTTATCATTTTCTGCATTGTAGATGAACACCGAAGACATCAACACTATGAAATAACACTGATGAAGCAGCTGACAGTGATTTGGAGGAGGATGTGTCCGTAAGGACAGTGTCTAATGGTTGCAATGGTTATATTATAATAGTTTCAGAATGTGATCTACATGTGTGGTTCCCACCCTGAAGGATGGAAGACGACCACTGACCATGTATTTCATGCTATTTTAGTGTTTGGGTGACTTTGGTGTTAATCTACAACATGGAAAATAATAAAATCTATGAATAAGTGTGAAAGAAAACTATATATATATGAATCAAAGTTTAATAACAGCGAAATCATTTACTTTCTCTCTACGGTATTTTTTACATTTCTGTGCACCATGTGATGAACGTTACATGAAAACACATTTGCAGTGCAGCTCAATTGTCAAGTAATGCGATAAAACACTGGAATTAATATCAGCTTCGTATTACGTGTGGTGGCTTGATATACTTCTAGGTGACACTGTTCTCTTTAACACTGACAGGAAACACCAAAGGAGACCTCCAGACAGGTACGGTGGGAAATTACTGAGCGACTGGGTCCATCACCAGAGCCTGTGGCAAGTTTTCTGTACTGGAGTCAGAAAACAACAAAAACAAGAGATCCAACACGAGCAGCCGTTTGTGTTCCTCAGTTTTTACAGCTGTGTGGTGAGCTGTACTGGTTGAGTGACTCGGATGTGTCGGTGGATGATTGGACTAAAGTCCCAAACACCATTGCACCTATTCTCCGCGCTGTGCTGTCTCTTAATAGCTGCCATGGCTGGTCGCCATGGAGCTATCATCATGGTGGAAGCAGCTCATTGGTCGATTGATCAGTTTGGGGGAGGGGCGTCAGCCTCCAGGGCGTCGGTGATCATCACGCAGAGCTGAGAGAACGCCGGTCGCTCCTCTGGTCGCTGGAAACAGAGAGAACACACAGAAATTCAAGCTGTCCCTGAATGTGACGCACATCTACAGACTAAAGGATGTCCCGCCCTGCGCTTAAATACGTGATTAAAAAGGTATAATATAAAATACTCTATGATGATAATGACTTGGGGATAACATTGGCAGCCTATTTACCAAGTACGATTCAGCGCTCAATGCGTCTACGTATATATGTCTATATAACCAATATTGATCCATATATAAGGCGCATCGGAATATAAGACGCACCGTCGGCTTTTGGGAAAATTGAAGGCTTTTAGGTCCTCCACCTTTTTAATCACGTAGCCTAGCCTATTTACCCTCTTGTTGAACGTTACAATAAGAGAATTACACGGATTATATTACGGTAACAGTCATCAGTTCATTTTATTTTAAAATCATAATATGACATGCAGCAAGAGTGCAACGGCCGGGATGCGAACCGGCGTCCCAGGGTTCAAAATACAACAAGTGGACTTAACCACTCAGCTACCATAACACAGGTGTGCTTTCAGGTGTATTTATAGTATACAAAACATCCCGCTGATATAAAATTAGAAACAGTCGACGATAAATGGAATCATACGGTGTCTAAACGACGATAACTCTTTTTAGGATTATTTAAGATTATTATACATAAATAAACTGGCGCCTAAACGGTGACGATTCAAAGAGCTGGCTAGTATGGTAAATCGGTGTATTTTTAAGAGAGGCAGTTTTATACCCGCCCCTGCGAAGTTCCTAAAAAGCGTGAAGGAACACACCCAAGATTGGGCCAGACTCTAGCTGTCTCCCTATTGGCTGGTGAAACACACTAATTTAAGCGCAGGGCGGGACATCCTTCAGTCTGTGCAGGCACTTCAACCTGAGAGGACGTGCTGTTTTGTGCGAGAGCAGAAAAAATTTGAGAGCGCACAGGACATGTTTTGAGTGCGAGCACATTAGATTTGAGTGTGAGCATAAAATCTGAGCACGAGAAGGAGAGATCATGCTCTCGAACTGAAAAACGTGGCTCCTGAATAAAGAAGGATAATTCCCAAAACCTCGACACTCACCTCGTGCCCACACAGCTGCATGATGCGTAGATGGTGGGCGTGGCCATTTGGGCTGTAGAGGCGGTGACCTTTGGTTACCAAGGTGACGACCCGTGTGTTCTGATTCTGTTCAAACGGCATGCGACCCTCGGTGAAAACCTCCCACATCAGTACACCTGGAGACACAGAAAAGGTCGAGGTTCAATAGATTGTAGTCAATAAATGGCGAACGCTCGATGATTCGTCGATGTTCAAGGAGGCCGCACCGTAGGACCAGACGTTGACTTGTGCTGTACTGCAGAAGTTAAAGACTTCAGGAGGCGACCACTTGACAGGAAATAGCACCTGATGAGCTGGTGTACTGGTCATCTAACACGTATCTACAAAAGACACATCAACAGCTTAGAGGGGCAAAGTGCAAACCTATCTTCCTGTTTTAAGGCGCTCCAGATAAACGTAGTGTGAATGCGTCGGGGTTAAAGTCGTACCTGGCCATGCCAAAGTCAGACACCTTCACCACCAGAAAGTCATTCACTAGACAGTTTCTGGCAGCCTGCAGGAGAGAGAGAGAGAGAGAGAGAGAGAGAGACGAATGAAGGGAAATAAATATGCAAAACAACATTTTTTCAACCTGGCTTGAGTCAAGTTGTGTGAAACGTGTTGATAGGGACGAACATCTACCCAGATATCCTGACTGGACTTTACTTGTTGCTTAATAATCAGGCAGTGTTTGCTTCTTCCTCTGTGTCATGTGATTTCACTTGACTTCTTTCAGCAGTTAGATAAAAAGCTTGAAATAATAAAAATCACAGAATTTAACAGTGTGTTTCGCCGTAGCCTTACTCACATAAAAATATTCTGTCATCATTGTTTAACCATAAAATGGGACCAAGATTCGCAGTAAACTCAGTCGATGTTCCAGTTGTGTGGCGGTCCACCACTTTAGATTGAGTTCATCCGTTCATGGTGTGCAGATAGTGACTTTGGTGATCCTCTGACCTTTCCTGTGTCTCAGCCTGAGTGCAGAGACATTTGCATGGCTGACAGCGTCCTAAGTAGAAGCCTTGTATGTCCAAAGAGAGCGTTCCTCTCCATCAGATAAACCACACTGTTCTCAGCTCGCAGCTCGCACCTCGCTATGCAAAGTGTCTCTGAGTATCTTCAGCCAGCTGTGACCGAGCTGAGGAACACTGTCAAGTGTTTGATTGTGAACGCTTCATTAAGAGTAATCTATGACTGAACGTTAGCATATCCTTTACTCCACTGTCATAAACTGCTGAATGCTCAGTGTCATTCAGACTGCAGCTCCACCAGCTCCTTTCATATCTAAACAAAGAGTGTGAGAGTTATCTTTATGGACTCACACACACACACACACACACCTACACACACACACACACACACACACACACACACACACACACACACACACACACACACCTACACGCCTACCTACACACAAACACACACACACCTACCTACACACACACCTACACACACACACACCTACACATACACACACACTTACACACACACACATACACACACACCTACACACGGACACTTACACACCTACACACACACACACACACACACACACACACACACACACACACACACACACACACACACACACCTATCTACACACACACACATACACACCTACAAACCTACACACACGAACACACACACGGACACCTACACACACACACCTACACACACTCCTACACACAAACACACACACACACGCACGCACACACACACACAAGACACATACATACACACACACACCCACACACACAGACCTACACACACATACACACCCACACACACACATCTACCCACACACAGATCTACACACACACACACACACACACACACACACACACACACACACACACACACACACACACACACAACATACCTACACACACACACACACACATTGACACACACCTACACACAGTTTTAGTTTAGTTAAACTTTTAGTTTCCCTATTAGCCTGTTTTAACGGGGTGTTTTATTTTGAAAAACAACCGCAGTCATCTCTATACCGTTTCCTGTCTGCTTGCGTAAAAAAAAGGAACCTCCACGTATTCCCGGTGGAGTCGAGTGGTCAAACGATGAACCGTGGCGAGTTTGAAACATTGACTCCGACAGCCTCTGCGCACGCGTCACACTGTGCCACGTGGAACTTAACCTTCATTCTGATAAATGAATTTCACGTTCATTGAATTTGTTGCTGCTCTGTTTTGATTTGGTTTGCGTTTTGATTTGCATTGTGCGGCATGGCTCCGGAGCTAGAGCATCATCGAGTAATCGGAAGGTTCCTTGTTTGATCCCCGACTCCTCCAGAGACTTCCCGAGCTTTTCCGTCAGACTCACTGGATGTATCATTATGTATGTGAAACAACAACAACCGTCCAGCTAGCAACCAACACCTACTCTAACCTGGCAACCTCGCGTGTACCAAAGCAAAAACAGAATCCAGTCAGGATGGGAAAACAGACTCAAAGTGACAGTTACCAGATCTCTGTGGATGAAGCCGTTGGCCTCCAGGTGCTCCATGCCCTCACCGACGTCCAGGCAGATACTCAGCAAGGACCCCAGGCTGAAGCTGCCCCGCCGCTGCCTGAGGAAGTTGAGCAAGCAGCCGTGCTCCATGAACTCTGTGACGATGTAAATGGGCTTCTGCTGGCTGCACACTCCATACAGCTGCACCAGCTTAGGGTGGGACAGTTTCCTGGAGAAACAGGGCATGAAGCTTAGAACGAGACCTTTGTATCTACAGACGCCATGTTACTCTAGGTCACCATAGTTTAAGGAAAAAAGGTCAACACTGTAGGGAACGTCCTCCCTGGTCCTTACATCATGACCTTGGCCTCCTCGATGAAGTCCTCCTCGTACATGGCCCCCTCTCTGATGGCTTTGATGGCCACTTTGTGCTGAGCCCGCCACTTGCCGAGCCTCACCAGACCGAACTGACCGCTGCCCAGCTCCTTCATGAAGGTCAGCTCGCTGGGGTTGATCTCCCACTTCTCTGTTGGGGCGGGGAAATCGAGAGAGTTCGGGGTAAGTAAGAAGAAAATAACAGTGTCTCCGTCCAAATGTTTCCCAAATTCTAAATGAATTAGGCAAGTTCATGAGTTAGAAAACCAGAAGAAGAGATGGAAGCTTAAACCGGATGTAAATCAGTCATTCATGTTTGATTCATGCATCGATGTGTGGAGCCGTCATGGATGGATTACAGAGCCATGAGGAAACAGCTGTTCAATCATGTGACTTTGCGTGGTACTTCAGAAGCTCACAGATAGACGTCCAGTAAAGAGAAAGTCCACGGATGAATCAATGGTCTGCGACTCACCGTAGCTGAAGCCGGCGGTGGATGGAGCCGACTTTTCCTGTTTCCCGACAGGATACCTCAGCCTGGCAACAAGACCTGAGATGTCGAAAAAAAAACAAAGAGACGTTTTCACAGCTCTTCAAAAAGTCCATTTCGCTTCTCCAAATGTCGTCTACCTGCTGCGTTGTGTTTGTGGTACTCGATCAGGTCGGGGATGGAGCTGAACAAGTGTTTCTCGGCCAGGTAGAACTGCTGAGGCGAGCCCTGTGTCTCCTTGATGTGGTAATGTTTTATAACGGCACCTGCCTCCCTACGAACACACGTAACAACAGATTTTTAAAGAGAAACCCTTAAATAAGGAGGATCGGATTCAAAGCATCAAAGTTTAAGTTGAATTCATTGTTCTTGTACAAGAGGAGCGTTTCACAGTGCAACACACTAAAGGGGTCACAGAGAAAAGGCTCCTCGAGGAGCTCTAACTCAGTTTGTTAGCTGCTGTTAGCTCAGTCTGTTAGCTGCAGTTAGCTCAGTCTGTTAGCTGCTGTTACCTCATGTTAGCTCAGTCTGTTAGCTGCTGTTAGCTCATGTTAGCTCAGTCGGTTAGCTGCTGTTAGCTCATGTTAGCTCAGTTTGTTAGCTGCTGTTACCTCATGTTAGCTCAGTCTATTAGCTGCTGTTAGCTTATGTTAGCTCAGTCTGTTAGCTGCTGTTAGCTCATGTTAGCTCAGTTTGTTAGCTTCTGTTAGCTCAGTTTGTTAACTGCTGTTAGCTCATGTTAGCTCAGTCTGTTAGCTGCTGTTAGCTCAGTCTGTTAGCTGCTGTTAGCTCATGTTAGCTCAGTCTGTTAGCTGCTGTTTGCTCATGTTAGCTCAGTCTGTTGGCTGCTGTTAGCTCAGTCTGTTAGCTGCTGTTAGCTCATGTCAGCTCAGTCTGTTAGCTGCTGTTAGCTCAGTCTGTTAGCTGCTGTTAGCTCATGTTAACTCAGTTTGTTAGCTGCTGTTAGCTCAGTTTGTTAGCTGCTGTTAGCTCATGTTAGCTCAGTCTGTTAGCTGCTGTTAGCTCATGTTAACTCAGTTTGTTAGCTGCTGTTAGCTCAGTTTGTTAGCTGCTGTTAGCTCATGTTAGCTCAGTCTGTTAGCTGCTGTTAGCTCAGTCTGTTAGCTGCTGTTAGCTCATGTTAACTCAGTTTGTTAGCTGCTGTTAGCTCAGTTTGTTAGCTGCTGTTAGCTCATGTTAGCTCAGTCTGTTAGCTGCTGTTAGCTCATGTTAGCTCAGTGTTTTTTGGACCACTAGGAAGAGGAGGCCAACGGACAAACCGAAGCCGACGTTGACCAGGCAAGCCGGACAAGAGTAAATGTGGGACTGACTTTTAGTGGTTGGTGAGAGCTTGGTAAAATAAAAGGCTGAAAGACAGACGCCGAGTACAGCTGAACAAAGTTACCACGGTGGGATTACACTGAATGAACTTTCATATTATAAAATTTGGTCCTTTAAGCTGGTTTTAGATAAAGCAGCTTGGACGCAGTGAACTCACCCTGCAGCAGACTTTGCATAGAGGGAGACGGTGTAGGTCCCTGGAGTGCTGGAGTCTCTCACAATGAAGGCTCCTTCTTTGTCCTGCAGAGGGCGACACAAGGACACAACAAAGCAGAGGAGGACAGAGGAGAAGAAAATGAGGAGTGAGGAGTGATTACACAAGGAGAGGAGAAACAAGGGAAGTAAATCAAATCACCTCTTTCCTCAGCAGCTCCTCTGCCTTGTTCCTGTTGACTTGCTTGCTGTACCAGCTGTAACAAACAAAAAGAAAACCAATGACATCTAAATTGTTCTGTTTGACTTTGTCCAGCCCTCCACAAGCTTTACAAGATGAAAAGAAGCTGGCAAAATATATATAGCATGCAGAATTATCAGCTGTGTATATGGTGCAATGCTGAAAGCTCTTGCCCATGAGGTCATGAGGTTCGGATAGTGTCCGAAAGAACAAAATCAAGAAAACAAGCGCCCAAAATGAGCTTCTTCCCCCGGAGGGAGATCAGAGTCGAGATGCTGAGGCGGTTCAGGAATATGATTAGGATTCCCCCTTGGCTCCTTCCTCCAACTGGTAGAAGACCACGGGGCAAAACCACACTGGAGGTTCTAGCCTGAGAACACCTCGGGATGCTTGAAGTTTGTAAGAAAGGCGTGTTTGAGAAGTGATACGTTGTAGATCTGGACAGGCTAGCATGGGTAGAAGTGAGTAAACAAGTGCACATCAGTCCGGGGGCATTTTGGTTGGACATCAACTGACGCTGTAACTTCATCGTAGCCGTTAACCGCTGACACTCACACAAACTGCTCCAGGTTTCCAGATTTCTTCTCGGTTACATAGTTACTTGGGATGTAGCCCTCCTCGCTGTGAAACACAAACACACAGAAGCACACGAGGAAAAAGGTGAGGAAATGGTTTTTAATTCATGACAGTAACTGATTCTGATGCCCGTCCTACTGATCTTTGACCTGTAGGTGGCAGTACGACACTGGAAAAGGCAGTGAAGGCTGCTGACTGCTTAGCTGTGGACGTTGATGTAAACCAGGGGTCTGCAAATAAGTTTGGACCCGGGCCAACCCGGGGGGTGGGGGTTCTATTTTTTTTATTACATTAAAAATAAACAATATTTAACTTTAGAAATGCATTTAATTTAATTTAAAACATTAATTTGCTTCCATGTGCTGTTATTACGCCGAGATCTGCCGCTGTTGTGCATTCACATTCATATTTGATATTTCAGCCGACCTTGTTTGGTTTTGGGTTTTTTTTCATTTAATGAAACATATTAGTTCACGATGTCCGTTGCAAGAGGGACACTTTTATTTTATGTTGTGAAATCTGTGGAATTGTTGTAATTTGACAGGAAACATGAGGTTTAAAAGAGATATTTAAATATATATATATATATATTTTAAAATAAATCAACGTCATCTAGCGGGCCAGGTATAATTGATGGCGGGCCAGTTTTGATGTAAACAATGCAGCAGGATAATGTGTCCAACTTGTTTGTGTCAGAGATTAAATGTAAACTTTTGTTTAGAAGATCACAGATCGTCTTTATCCCCCAACAGGTTCAATGTCTGTCCACCATTTATTTACATGTAAACATGTAAACAAGCATCAAAATCACAGTAACATTATCTTCACACGCTTAAAATGAACCGACTGGGATGAATTTAAATTCAAACCTGTGCCTAAAATATTGAACATTTCGTGAATTAAGAAGTTAACCTGTGCTAACATCTGTACAAACAGAGAACTATAATAAGAAACTATAATGCAATTAAACGAAGCTGTAGACAGATGAACGAAACAGAGGTCGTGCAAATAGAGAGAGTAGCTCCGGGTATTACTGTCGTTGTTTGTTTTTTAATATTCTTTCTACATCAGTATTTTCTATTGTGTTTAAATATACCGAACTGCTATGACGACCTAATTTCCCTTCTGGGATTAATAAATGAATAAATAAAGTAACAAATTTACAGTCACTAGAAGTGTATGAGTCGAAGGATAAATTATAACAATCCACGTCCATGTATGGTGATTGCACTTGGCAGCTAGAAGACGAACTCTCTCTGCTTGGATTCAAACACACTCACCCGTACTTGTTGCGCGCCTTGTACCAGTGGAGGTCACACTTCTCCAAGATGACGTACTCGCCTCCTTTGACCAGACTCAGGTCGTGTGGCTCGGTGCCCGGGAAGTCGTACAGCGCCACCACCACCACCACCACCACCTCGTCCTCCTCGTCCTCGTCCTCGTCGTCTTCGTCCAGGTCGTCGTCGCCGGGGGTCGGAGGGAGCGGAGGAGGGGGTCGCCTCTGAGGAACGATAAAACGCTCGTGTGGCGTGACTCGGTGGTTGTTGGACGTGTGTGTGTGTGATCGTGCGGTTGTTGTTCGATGCTCACCCTCTCGTTCTTACGCTCCTCTCCGGGAATCGGGGGTAAAGGCTTCCTGGAAACTGGTGGAGAGGAAGAGGCCGTTACAACACTCTGACCTTTGACCTCTCACTGCTGACTGAATGAATCAGCTCACAGATTTAAATTTAGCATTTTCTGTTTTAGGTTCACACTTGGTGTCGTCAAGATGTTAATTTAATGCATTTACCACAACACAAGAAACTCAATATCACTGCTGGTGAGGTAAATCCACCAAAGTACTTCAAGTACTGCACTGAGTATTACTATTGAGTATTATTATTGGGTTTCCGTCACTGCATTTCAAAGGGTACATTTATCTATTCAGTATAAATACTACACTGTACTACAAGCACAAGATGCTTGATATAAAGTAGTTTCAGCACGAGCAGGATGCATAAAATACATTTTTAAACATGAATGAATTCATAATTTAGAGGCACATAATTCTATTTAACTGCATTACTTTGACAAGATTAAATTTAGAAATTAAACGTTGACATGAAAAACGTCACTTTCAGGTAAAGTTACACTCTAAAAAAACTCAGGACTTATGCGTTTCTATTACATAGAAAGTTACCATCCATTTGAATGACGTGTTTGAATAGAAATTAACTAACAAACTTAATGTGAAGTAATCAGATTTATGTAATGGTGCTAAAAATGAAATCTGATTACTTGCTTCACGTTAAGTTTGTTAGTTTATTTATATTAAAACTGTGGTATTACTTCTTTACTGGTGTGATGTACTTGTAATACTAAAGTTGTGTGGGTGTGTTTTTCTTACTGTCTCCAAACAGGTTGTACTCCTCGCAGCCCGGAGCCTGTTTTTCCGCCTGGCGACAGCAGAGCCACGCCCCTTCCAGCCAGAACTGCGGGTGAAACTTTGCCAAGACCACGGGGTTGTCTTTGATCTCTGCAGACAGAAACGTTCGAACGGGAAAAATCTTTTTTCAGATAACGTAAAACATGCAACAATTTTTTTGGGGGGGCCGAACCATGACCACCCACAACTTGTTAGCAATCAGTCCCTCATATGGAGTGGCAACCACCGCGGCTGTGAAGTGAAGCCAACAACTGCAGTTCCTCTAACGTCCACTTGAGGCTGGCTCCAGAAGTGAGCCAGTCTCCATAAGTCCCCATGTTTCACAGCAGAAATAAACATGTTTACAGGCTGGTACAAAAAACAGTTTTGGTCTCTGTAGCTAATTTAACCGTTCATGACAACTGTACTGAGCTTCTCTAAGCTAAAACAAGACAACAAGCTAAGCTAACAACAGGCTAAGACAAGCTAAAACAAGCTAACAACAAGCTAAAGACCAGCCTAAAACATGATTACAGGCTAACTACAGGATAAAACGAGCTAAAAAAAAGCTAACAATAAGATAAAACAAGCTAACAACAAGCTAAGAACAAGCTAAAAACAAGCTAACAACAAGCTTAAAAACAGGCTAAAAACAAGCAAACAACAGGCTAACAAAAGCTAAAACAAGCTAACAACAAGCTAACAACAAGCTAAAACATGATAACAAGCTAACTACAGGCTAAAACAAGCTAAAAAAAGCTAACAACAAGCTAAAACAAGCTAACAACAAGCTTAAACAAGCTAAAACAAGCTAAAATAAGCTAATAACAGGCTAACTACAGGCTGAAACAAGCTAACAACAAGCTAAAACAGGCTAAAAACAAGCTAACTGCAGTTCCGCTAATGTCCACTTGAGGCTGGCTCCAGAAGTGAGTCAGTCTCCATAAGTCCCCATGTTTCACAGCAGAAATAAACATGTTTACAGCCTGGTACAAAAAACAGTTTTGGTCTCTGTAGCTAATTTCCCCGTTCATGACAACTGTACTGAGGGTGAATTTATATACAACTCACCTGTTCACATTATATTAAGGCTTAAAGTTATGCAGGATTAAGAGTGTGGACGCTTTGACTGACAGGTGGGTGTGGTTACAGGTGGATTGTTTGAGCAACCAGGCTTCATCAAAAGTTCAAGCAAGTTAACAAAGTCTAGCAGGAAAAAACGCGCTCCCGGTTTGAAGTCGAGTGGCGATCGACCAAAACGGCACAAAGTTAAAACTCAAAGGAGCGAAGTTGGACTACATTAATGCTGTCGCTGCAGCTGCTGACCTTGTTGAAAACGGTGTTATGTTTTGTTTATAAAACACCCGCATGTACCTTTAACCTCCACCACCACCTTCACCTGAGCGGCCCTGAGCAGTAGATTTAAATTTCAGTTGGCATCATTTGCATTTGAGTGCGGTGCGGCGCACCTGTAACATGTAAAACTGCAACAACTTCAAAATGAATCATCTCAACGTTTCTGTCGTAACATTGAGACCAAATTTTCAAAAGCTAAATGGTACCTGAACAAAGAGGCAGACTTTAACGCACCTGTGTGACCGACATATCTTTTTCTCACATGCTTTAAGCAGCAGCAAGTGGAAAAAGTGTGGGCTGCTGGAAACACTGACCCATGTGTGAAAACCAAGTGTGGTTCAGAGTGTGAAAAACACACGCAGTGCTGCAGAAATTTTTGTTTTAGGTGCACCAGCACATAACATCATTTCTTCACACTTTATATATGAGTGATTATTTAGAGAAATACACATAAAAACGGTTTATCTACAGTGAATATGTTTTTAGCAACCCACATTGTTCTAACAAACAACAGTAATCTGGTACTGTTTTGGTTACTTGTGTAAATTTATGCAGAAAAGCCACCACGACCTGGTCGGTCGACTCTTGTGAACTTCCTCCCAGGAAACATCCTCTTAACCTCACTCAGACTCACAATGTCATTGTCCATAGGTGGAAACACACCAAAATAAAAAGATAGATATCAACGTAATGATATGTTATATATATTTTTGGTTCTGGTTATTGATGACAAGTTAAACTATCTATCTGACTACACCGTGATTTGAATTGCCAAAAACTGCAGTTCCTATTGTTGCAGGATTAAGATCCACCAATGACGGATGGATATACCGTCCATTCTTTGTATTGTCAATGGTCTTGATGGTTAAATGCATCAACAGAAGCTTCAAATGTCCGTCAGAACATTTTAAGATGGTACCACGATTCATTTCTGATTCATGGTTCAAACAAACATTACTAAAGATTAAGACAGAGTACAGACTGACCTTCTTTGAGACTCTGGACCCAGAGACTTCTGCTGTCGTGACTCGGTGCGAATATGTAGAGGGTGCTGGTGTTGTACACCACCTAGACACAAACACACGGTACAATTTAAAGATGCTTTTACCCCATTAGACCGATAATCTATGAAATATTATCAAATGATTTCCCATCATTCCTGTCCTACCTGGAATCATTCTTGGTTTTAACCAAATTGTGAAAACTTTAGCGACTGATAAAGTCCACGAGAAATCAGTCAATCACAAGTTTTCTTGAAGTATCCAAGCAATGTCGGTGATAGTTGTCTGAGCATTGACTTATCGTAATCGTGCTAATTCGTTGAATTGGAATGAATATGGAATGAAACTCTGAATATATTGAATGAAACTTTGAATATATTGAATGAAGTCTGAATATATGGAATGAAACTCTGAATATATTGAATGAAGTCTGAATATATGGAATGAAACCTTGAATATATTGAATGAAGTCTGAATATATGGAATGAAACTCTGAATATATTGAATGAAACTCTGAATATATTGAATGAAACCTTGAATATATTGAATGAAGTCTGAATATATGGAATGAAACTCTGAATACATTGAATGAAGTCTGAATATATGGAATGAAACTCTGAATATATGGAATGAAACCTTGAATATATTGAATGAAGTCTGAATATATGGAATGAAACTCTGAATATATTGAATGAAGTCTGAATATATGGAATGAAACCTTGAATATATTGAATGAAGTCTGAATATATGGAATGAAACTCTGAATATATGGAATGAAACCTTGAATATATTGAATGAAGTCTGAATATATTGAATGAAACCTTGAATAAATTGAATGAAGTCTGAATATATTGAATGAAACCTTGAATAAATTGAATGAAGTCTGAATATATTGAATGAAACCTTGAATAAATTGAATGAAGTCTGAATATATGGAATGAAACCTTGAATAAATTGAATGAAGTCTGAATACATGGAATGAAACTCTGAATATATTGAATGAAGTCTGAATACATGGAATGAAACTCTGAATATATTGAATGAAGTCTGAATATATGGAATGAAACCTTGAATATATTGAATGAAGTCTGAATATATGGAATGAAACCTTGAATATATTGAATGAAGTCTGAATATATGGAATGAAACTCTGAATATATTGAATGAAACTCTGAATATATTGAATGAAGTCTGAATACATGGAATGAAACTCTGAATATATTGAATGAAGTCTGAATACATGGAATGAAACTCTGAATATATTGAATGAAGTCTGAATATATGGAATGAAACCTTGAATATATTGAATGAAGTCTGAATATATGGAATGAAACCTTGAATATATTGATTGAAACTTCACTGACGTCAGACCTAGCGGCAGTGCCTGCAGCCATCTTGTGTAACAGTCTGTAAAAGTCCAAAAAGTCGTAACAAACCATAATCATCCTTTAAAGTGACACATAGAGCAGCTTTCCAAGAGAACCTTGAGTTGATTCCAGTGTATTTGTTGTGGGTTTGCACCTGAAATGGGTATTTGTTCTGGCAGGGGATGATTCCTCCTCCGTTCTTGACGATCTCCACACATCTGATGTGGCTCAGCTCGATCGAGCCTCTCCGGAACTTCTTCTGTTGATGGAAACAGCAACAATATTGCTTTTGTCATGACTGCGACATTTTATCCTGTTCTGCAGGATAAAGAAGTGGTCGTATGTTTATTTCATGCCCGTAGTCAGATACTCTGATAATTTGTGGGTGTATGACCGAAAAAAAAAAAAAAACTCTCGTCTATGTGCACTAGTAAAATATGAAAAAACATTGTGTATTATGAGACCTTTAATACAGCACGTGTATGTTAACTCCTTATCGTTTATGAAATATGAACAATAACAACTGGAATAATAAAAAAAAAGTGACCTCAGCTCTTCCATCGTAGTACGTCAGCCGGCTCTTGGTGAGGACAAACAGTCTCTCCTTGTAGTTCAGCGGCGACGTCTTCTTCTTCTGCTGCGAACGCTTGATGAGCGTCTCCTCCAATAGCAGCTCGGCACTCATCCTGGCTCCGCCCACGTCCCCTCAGTCCATTGGAGGATGTCGTCAAAACGTGGCGGGCTGGAGTTGAGCTGAGGACAGAAAAACGTTTTTACTCTAACGCTTTACGTCGTTTTAGCATCTTTCCCTCTGGAGATGGTGGAGACCAAAAACGGAGCGAAAAGCAGCTTTTAGATCGCGATCCTGACGATGAATACAGATTATAGAAACACGTAGTTTTGTGGATAGCAATGGATGGAAGTCTGTAGACGTTCATGGTTCAAAATTATAAGTTATGACTATAAGCTGTCTTTAAATCTGACAATTACTTTCTCGGATCAATCGACTGTTTCGTGCAACAAAACATCACGCTCTCCAAACACCACCGTCATGACAGACGTTATAACAGCAGCATAATAAGTTTATTTTCCGTTAACTGTCGCTGAATGAAGCCGGTTCAAGAACCAGAGGTGGTCTGGTGCAAAAGGAGAACTCCTGATTCGCACCTTCTTCCTGTTTGAGCCACGATTGTAGCGTTGAACTTACGAACTTTCCGTCACACTTTGGCTCGTACGTAATTAAACCTGGATGTACGCGCATGCACGTTACTGTTACGACCTCACACAAGGGGTAGAGGGGAAGTGACATAAAAAGTGTTTTAAACGAAAGAATGAAGATCAAATATCTTATTAAAAGGAGGTAAGGGAACAAAGGGCGAGCGGACGCTGCTTCAACAAATTCAAAAAGTTCAACAAATCGGGAAAGAAAAACCTCACTGTGGAAACAGAAACTGTCCTCACCGATCCAAAACAGTTAAAAAAAAAAGAAAAAACTTTCATTCATATTCATAAAAATACAAGTGACCAGCATCTATATTAATTCTGATGTTACAGGTAGTAAGAAATATTAACATGTAACACTGCGACCCCTTCAGCAGCACGTTGGATCTGTTTCCGTCATGACGTTTGACGTCGCTGCACAAGACCAACAGAAATCAGCAAAAGCTATTATCCTCTAATAATTTGATGCAACCGTTATTCTCCGCACTGCTGTCATTCATAACTCACTGCATGACGTGACAGCCCAAAGATAACCGCTTATTAAAAATAGTACAAGGGTTTTGTTTTTGCAACAAATGAGTCGGTTTGCCTGGCTACGAATAAAGACAGACCCTTTTAAGTCACCCAGAATACGGCACATAAACTTGTCTGCTTATGTTTGGTTTAAAGCTTTTTTGTGGGTTCTGAATTTCTGCCTGGAAGCCTCTGTGACTCGAGCTCCACCTTTTTTTTATCTCGAGCTGGTACTGCCGCTGTACCTGTCTCTCTCTCCTGGGCCTCGAACCGGAGACGGGCACCTTCACCCTTGCCCCATTTCTGGACGCCGGATGAGAGGGGATCATATCAAGGCGAGGTGAACGGCGTCTTCAGCCGCTCACCTGCCAAGTTCTCCTCTCCTCCAGCCGCCACAGCACCTCGACGTTCCCCCTCAGACACAGCCATAACATGGGGACTTATGGAGACTGACTCACTTCTGGAGCCAGCCTCAAGTGGACGAGGAGAGGAACTGCAGTTTGTTGGGTTGGGGTATCACAGCTCTCACCTTTAAATGGACCTTCCACTAATGATGACGGGGTCACGGCTCTGACCTCGCTCAGATCAAATGAGATTCATCAACATTAAAAATGACAGGTCACCACACCGCAGACATAAAATGCTGGTGTCATCTAAAAAAAAATCTGATGATGTAATCATTCTGCTTTTTACTTCTGCATTTACTTTACTTCGGTACCACTACAGGAAACATTAGGCTGCGAAGTGAAGCCAACACGGAAGTGCCAAAAACGATAGTGTTGATAATATGGTGAAAACAGCAATGCTCTAAATATGAAACTAGACAAGCAAAGAAGTCTGAATATGAACCTTTAGACATTGGAGCCAACAAATATCAAAACAAGTCTAGAAAACGTTCAAACAGTCCAAAACAGAAAATGAGAGCAACAAGCAAAGTGAAGCCAAAACCTGCAGTTCCTCTAACGTCCACTTGAGGCTGGCTCCAGAAGTGAGTCAGTCTCCATAAGTCCCCATGTTTCACAGCAGAAATAAACATGTTTACAGCCTGGTACAAAAAACAGTTTTGGTCTCTGTAGCTAATTTCCCCGTTCATGACAACTGTACTGAGCTTCTCTAAGCTAAAACAAGTTAAAACAAGCTAAAATAAGCTAATAACATGCTAAAATAAGCTAACAACAAGCTAAAACAAGCTAACAACAAGCTAAAATAAGCTAAGAACATGCTAAAACAAGCTAACAACAAGCTAAAACAAGCTAACAACAAGCTAAAATAAGCTAAGAACATGCTAAAACAAGCTAAGAACATGTTAAAACAAGCTAAAACAAGCTAACAACAAGCTAAAACAAGCTAAAATAAGCTAATAACAGGCTAACTACAGGCTAAAACAAGCTAAAATAAGCTAAAACAAGCTAACAACAGGCTAAGACAAGCTAACAACAAGCTAACAACAGGCTAAAACAAGCTAACAACAAGCAAAAAACAGGCTAAAACAAGCTAACTGCAGTTCCTCTAACGTCCACTTGAGGCTGGCTCCAGAAGTATATTAAGGCTTAAAGTTATGCAGGGTTAAGAGCGTGGACGCTTTGACTGACAGGTGGTTTGTTTGAGCAACCAGGCTTCATTCAGGTCCACTGATGATCCAAGTCATGGACTAAAAAGATGGAGGTGACCACACTTCACAACAGTTCACCTGCGGGTGACGTCACGGATACTACATCCATGTTTTATACAGTCTATGGTTAAAAATACAGCAGTGTGCAGCATCAACAATATACTGCACAGGCCTGAGAGGTGTTGTTGATTTTATTTCATAATCCACCTTTTGTACTGTGAGCTGTCATTATCAATGAATAACGTTTATCTTATCTTGTGCATGATTAGTACTTTAACTTTTAGCCTCTAATGGAGAGAGACAGGAAAACCTGTGGTGAGGTCAGGACTCAGCCTTTGTACATGCATGGTGGTGATACTCACATTCTGAATGCAGTAATTGTACTCACAGCAATGTGTTTTACTCAAGTATAACACATGAGTACTATTAACGAGATATCTCAACATGTTTCCCGCATTTCCGACTGAACTTGAACGCAGCACAAGGAAGCAACACGTCCACGCGCGCTCTCCCAGCCTTCGCGTGCACCTGTGCAGGTGTTTTTAAGTTCACTTCAGGCTCATTAAAAGAAAAAAACACATTTAATTAAACCGGAGCCGCCTCGTGTTTGATGTGACGTTCACGTGCTTTATTTCACGAGACGCGTTCACGGCAGGAAAACTCCAACAACTCATGAAATAAGAAGTTTTGTTCGTCTTACCGTCACTCCTCATCCTCTGTGTGTGTGTGTGTGCTGGACTTCACTTCATCAGGGTGCGTTTGTTTTCCATGTCGCTGCGAATAAGAAGAGCGGGATTAAGGAAATGAAGAGAAGGAGACACAAACTGCACACACTTCCTCCTACACTAGGAGAGAGAGAGAGAGAGAGAGAGAGAGAGAGAGAGAGAGAGAGAGAGAGAGAGAGAGAGAGAGAGGAGGAGGAGGAGGAGGTCAGTGGTGTATGAGATCATTTGAATATTCAAATCAGAGAGCAGAGTGGAAAATTATTGAATATCTTATGTGTTTGTTTTTACATCTTCGTGAGGACCGAGTGTGTCATTGTCACTAGAAAAGCGAGGACCGTTTTCAAAGTGAGGATGTCTCTGACCCACACTGACCTGTGATCAGGTGATCCACTCTGACCTGTGATCAGGTGATCCACTCTGACCTGTGATCAGGTGATCCACGCTGACCTGTGATCAGGTGACCCACTCTGACCTGTGATCAGGTGATCCACGCTGACCTGTGATCGGGTGACCCACGCTGACCTGTGATCAGGTGATCCACTCTGACCTGTGATCAGGTGACCCACTCTGACCTGTGATCAGGTGATCCACGCTGACCTGTGATCAGGTGACCCACTCTGACCTGTGATCAGGTGACCCACTCTGACCTGTGATCAGGTGACCCACTCTGACCTGTGATCAGGTGATCCACGCTGACCTGTGATCAGGTGACCCACTCTGACCTGTGATCAGGTGACCCACTCTGACCTGTGATCAGGTGAACGGTGTCTCTGTCATTCGTACGTCTGTTCTCACACTATGTAACTTTGGGCTCCGGGTCGGGAGAAGTACGTAACGCTTTACGGCACTAAGTCACACAGCAGCAACTATTTCACTGATTCTGGTGAAACTGGATCATATTTTATGGAGGAAATGTTTTCTGGTTTTCCCTCTGATGTCCTCCGGCTACAGCTGTAGCTGCTGTCAGCAGTACATAATGGCAGAGGAGAAGAGAGCGAAGAGTACAGCTGAACATGTTTACCACAGTGGGATTACACTCTGAAACTGGACAAATCACAAAAATACAAATTCTGGGAGGAAGTTTTTGCAAATAAGACAAAAAGTGAAAACATTTGTGCGAGTCGGTTCAGGATAAAGTCCGAACATTTGTGTTCAGAAAGCTTCAAATGAAACCTTTGAGTTCAGCTGTAATCAGCTGACCTTTGGCATGAGAGCAGTTCATGACCGAAGCTTTAAGAAATAAAAAACAAATGATCAACGACCACGCTCCGACAGGTTTACAGATCACTTCTTTAATGCCAGTTAGCAGCTGGTTTCAGTTCTTTTCTTAGAAAATCAACTCGTGTAGACTTGAAAGTTCTTGTGGGGACACGGTTCAACGCATTTATGGTATCACGGATATTATTAGAAACAGCAGTTGATGTAGTAAAAAGACAAAGCGAGAACTGTTGATGCCGCAACATTTGACTCTTAGAAAGGACCGACATGTTTGGGTTTCAAACATCTGCCAAGATATCTTTAACTATACCAATGTCATTCATGGGACCTCTTCCATGCACCTACTCCTGTCACTGTTATCCAACTATCCACGGTCCATTAACACATTAAACTTTTCGGAATTTGCCTTCATACGCAGATGATGCGTAAAAACACAACCAGGGATAAAGAAGTGATCTTACCACAGTGGTTTCCCCCTCGAAGGAAAAGAAGCGACTTCCAGTTTTTTAAACACACCAAATAAAGCTTCTTCTTCTTCTTCTTCATGCAACTTTCCATGAACAAGCTGAAACTATTGGACACTTTGTTGCCCACGTAAAAGCCTATCAAAATAAAAGCATTTTAACTGACCCTATCGGTGCAGAATTCACCAGACTTTCACGATTCAGAGGAGATCCAAGGTTCGACGACCTGAATAAATGGTTTTCCATCGTTTGAGCGTCGACTGAAGCTCTTCTAACAACATCATCTTGTTGTGTACCAACTCTTGATATTATGTCAGTCAAACAGTGAAGAAAACAAGCATTATTTTGTCTTTACTTCTGCAGATATTTTGGTTATTAAATCTGGATGGAAACCTGATTTTTTTTCCTACACAAACTACACGTGTCCATTTTGATGGACGGCACGCCAGGCAGCACCAGATTCATTTCACTTCAAATTCATACTTATGTAGAGCGAGTCGTCCACTGATCAGATGATCTGCATGTCAAAGTGCCATCGAGCAAGATACTGAACCCCAAATGGGGTTTTATAAACCGGGTTCGGGAACAAGGGCCACGCCTCGTACTCGTTCAATTTCCGTTCTCCACGTACTTAAGCTCTCCCTCTTCCGTCCACTCCTTCTTCGACACCGCTGTCACATCCCACCCCTCCCATACCCTCTTTCTCGATTTGTCTCCCCTTTTCTCACCTCCCTTCCTACACAGGTACCAGGGGCTCTAATCCGTAGAGTCGCGGAGAGACGGTTTCCCCCCACTCAGAGTCTCCATCCCCCCAGGTTCCTCCCAGGATTCCTCCGGCCAACCTCAGGACCACTCTGACGACGGTCCCGCTTCATCCCCCCTCCTCCCCTTCTTCCCTCTCCCTCATCCCTCATCCCTCACCCCTTCACCCCTCATCCCTTCATCCCTCGACCCTCATCCCTTCATCCCTCGACCCCCATCCCTTCATCCCCCCTAACCCTCCCACAGCATATCACCCATGCTTCCTGAACATCACTCGTAATAAACATGTCTAAACTCCATCCGTACGGGCGTGGTCCTTGTTAGTGAAAGTACCGAATGGTTGAATGGTCCCAAAAATTGAGCAACTGACACCTTGCATGGCAACAAGCGGCATCACGAGGTGAAGGGGATACGCAGTGTGAAAGAAAAGTAGAAGGCTGCTCTATAAGTGGAGTCCAAGGAAATATGTCGAGTTAAAGTCCGGCGCGCAGAGATCCTCAGGTTAGCCGTGCTTTAACTTTAAATCTTGCACAGGCGTTCGTGACTCTCAGAGGACGAATCCTTCAGACTTTCCCCAACATGAGGCTGAATCATAAACTCTTTATGTAGCTCAAACTTTGCTTTAGTTCATGACCTGCACCAGCCTCATCAGCAAATGTTAGCCTGCTAAAGATGGTGTGTGTGTCAGTGTGTGTCAGTGTGTGTCAGTGTGTGTCAGTGTGTGTTCTTCCTGGAGTTACTCACAGGAACGGATGCTTTGTGGTTACATTCACGTCATGCTTTCACTTCCTCTCCACCCTTTTATCTCGTCTCTCTCTCTCTGTAAACACGGCCCGAATAAAACTTTCAATGTTTTCAAGTCAAACTTTATTTTTGTTTAAAGTGCCAGAAGCAGACAGACCATGAATGAACACATGAAATAAATGAAATAATATCTTTCTTCTTCTATCTCCCATTGTCTTTCTCTTTTCTTTTTCTATTGTTCACCTCTCTTCTTCACCTTCATTACTTCCTCCACCCACTTGCCTCTCTCTCTCTCTCTCTCTCTCTCTCTCTCTCTCTCTCTCTCTCTCTCTCTCTCTCTCTCTTCTTTTGTCTCCGTCGATCAGCTATTTCAGGGTTTCCTAACCTGTGGCATCACGACGGCCTCATAGGTGCGTGTGATCGCAGAGAAATCGTCGCTGACCTCAAAAACCCGAGCTGAAGAAAAGCTGGAGCTGAAGAAGAGTTAGAAGGAGAAGAAGTGGAGGAGGAGAAGGAAAAGAAAAAGCAGTCGATCATGATTCACTCAAGTAAGTACCTGCACCGACTGCGTCGTAGCTGCACAATAAACTCTTACACACACAGACATTTATAAGCAAAGTTTTGAACTTCACTCCACAGCAGCGAAACAAAAACTGAATAACACATTCAACGAATCCACAAAGCAAGACAACATGCCGAGCAGAAAGGATGAATGAAACGTGAATTTAGGCTCAGTCACGCTGTGAAAAGAATCGACTGAGTCGGAGCAGAAAAGAGCGAAAACATGCACGGCAAAAAATATGACAAATATGAGCAGAGCAATACGTGTGCAGCATGTGTGTGTGAAAACAGTGTTATGTGAGTGTGTGTGAAGGTTTGACAGCTTGTTCAGATCCTCAAAAAAACAAATCTGAAATGTCACAGACGTGTGAATTCAGCGACAGATTCTTGAGCTGAGGTTTTCGTTTAGCGTGTTTGTGTCGGCCTGTGATGTTGTGGCGTGCAGAGAGGTGGAAGCTCGTGCAGATTCACCTGTTTGCAAAGTGACACCCCTGATCTGCTGAGTGCAGTTGGCAGATAAAATGAAGTTTCAGTTATGTTTCTCATACTTGCACCAAGGGGCAGTTACCCAGACAGGAAGTCCAAACAGAAAAACTTCATGTTCTACAGCTTCAAAAAGTTTCTAAGAGTTCGACTGTTTCGCTTTATCTGATTACGCCCCAACCGAACCTTTACCACAGTGGTGAACTATCAGAAAACAATTGTTGAATCTTAATGAATAGATCGCGGCAGGTAAAGTTCAGGAAACCAAATCCAAAAACACACCTGGAAAAAAACTAAACACAAAGAAAGGTTGAGACACAACAGAGCGCGGTTATTGTGTGTTTTCATGTTTTCACCGAGATATTTTAGTTACTGTTGAGCTGTAATACGAGAAGTCAAAGCCAAAGAAGAGTCAAAACGAAATGTGTTTTCTTCTGGCTCCGTCCGTAATGCCAAAACTCAACGTGGCTTCAAAATGATGATGAATCAGCGAGTGGCACCGTGGTCCAGGCTCCCATTACCTGGGAGAATATGTGAGAATTCATGTTCTCTCATATCAGGAAACAATCTGTTGAAATGTTACAAATACTCCACTGTAAATTATGAAACGATTCCATGTCCCGACAGCGACCCATGAAATCGTTCGATTCTGAATTTGTTTTCCAGGCCAGAAAAGCAGAAGTGAGCCGAGATCATTATCGAACCACAGCGGCGCTGCTGGGCTCTAGATCTCACTGAGTGGTTCGATTTAGCAGATTCGAACTGTCGGTCCATTCAGTTGATGGTGTCAGCAAAGTCTTATGACGTGAGGGGATGAAGCTGCAGCAGGGAGAACAGCCCATGGTGGGGGTGGCAGGGGTCAGCAGGACTGTTGTTGAGTGCATCAAACCGACCCAAGTACTTATTGATGATGGTCTGGATGCCACATGCGTCCGGGACGTGGAAGAATCCCTGGATTTTCTGACCATAGGCATGCTTTGTTGTTCTAATGGCTCTCTGGCCTCAGACTTGAACGCTGCATTTCGTCCCCCTCAGCATGCACGTACCTCGTTGGTCATCCAGGGTTTCTGATTTGCCCGTGTGGTGACGATCTTGGTGCATTTGTGGACGTATGCAGACACAGATTCAGCATACTCGTCCACATTGATGGGTTGATTCTCAGTAGCAGCTTTCTTAAACTTCTTCATGTCCCGGTCCTGTAATGCTGACACAGACCCCCTCAGGCCAGAGCCTCGGTGGGTTTTCCTCCGGTGAGGATTACAGAGAGATGATCTGATGAGCCAAGGTAAAGTTGGCTGCATCACGATGACACAGATCCAGTGTTGTGAAGTTTATACCTTCATTCATCCAAAAACACAAAGGTTTTCAATCAGCCTGTGGAGGAAGGAACTCCTAGGTTACAAAACCTGGATGTTGGTTCACCACAAACCACTAGAGGAGTTCATCGCTCACGGACCAGCTTCTAAAATGTGCTTTTATTTTGATAGCCCCCTTAAAAAAATCACGTGACACTTGTGGGTTTGCAGGGGCGTGTGCTCTCTTTTGTCTTCAAACACAAGACGTACACGAAGAGACACAGGAAGATGTGCTGCACGCACACGAAGCGCAAACAGTGAGAAAAAGATGACCCACGCACAGCTGTCTGTTCATTCGCCCACACAAACGCACTTACAGACAGAAAGAGAGTTGGTTCTGTAGAAAAGGAAACTACACTTCCTGTCAAAGACCTCCTACTCAAAGCCACGAAGGGAGGGAGAGAAAACAGTATGAAGAGAGAGAGACGAGTCCAGTGAAATACAAAACTGTGTTTAACCCATCAGTTCTTTTCTGAGCGAGGACGACAGCGATTGGCTTATTTCCCTGTCAGTCACCAAACACATAAACACCTCTGACTCTAAGGACACACACTCTGTTGTAACACACTCTTTGCAGGTTGTTATGACGACCAAAGCAACATGTGAACTAGCCGAGTCGACAAAGATCAAGACATAGCAGCCAGTTAATATTACTCGTCAGCGTCCTCTTCGCTCTCTTCTCCTCTGCCATTATGTGCAGAGAGGCTGCTGAGCCCCCTATGTCCAGCTCCGGTTCTGGCACAACACGGGCTCCGCTCCCCCGTCAACGTTCCCTGAAAACCTCTTCCTCTTCTTCTTCTTCTTCTTCTTCTTCTTCTTCTTCTTCTTCTTCTTCTTCTTCTTCTTCTTCCCGGTGGTCCAACACTCCTGTGGTACAAACACTAACACTGCCCTGACAAACTGAGCTAACATGAGCTAACAGACTGAGCTAACATGAGCTAACAGCAGCTAACATGAGCTAACATGAGCTAACAGCAGCTAACAGACTGAGCTAACAGCAGCTCACAGACTGAGCTAACATGAGCTGACAGCAGCTAACAGACTGAGCTAACAGCAGCTAACAGACTGAGCTAACATGAGCTAACAGCACCTAACAGACTGAGCTAACATGAGCTAACAGCACCTAACAGACTGAGCTAACATGAGCTAACAGACTGAGCTAACATGAACTAACAGCAGCTAACAGACTGAGCTAACATGAGCTAACATGAGCTAACAGACTGAGCTAACATGAGCTAAGAGCAGCTAACAAACTGAGCTAACATGAGCTAACAGACTGAGTTAATATGAGCTAACAGACTGAGCTAACATCAGCTAACAGCAGCTAACAGACTGACCTAACATGAGCTAACAGCAGCTTACAGACTGAGCTAACATGAGCTAACAGACTGAGCTAACATGAGCTAACAGCAGCTAACAGACTGAGCTAACATGAGCTAACAGCAGCTACAGCTGTCAGCAGTTTACTTCACTGTCCATCATAAACTCTGTAAATCACAGAGAGTTGAGGCGGAGCAGCCGGAGGACATGAGATGAAAGTTACAAAATGTTGCTTTAATTATCTATAAAATTTAAAGTGAAATGATTGGTTCGGCCTGGAGACACGCTAGAAAAGTCAGAAGTGGTATCAGATTATTAAAATGAAAGCAGCAGACGGTGTTAACATGTTGTATCATTATCTTTTCTTTTTCCAGATCACTCCATCCACTCAGTCTTCTGCTGCTGCTGCTGCGCCGTGCAGACCAGGTACAATCTACATCACTTCAGCTTTTCTAATGAGAACAAAACTCGGACTCATGTTTTAAAATTTGCTCGGTTGCTTCGAAATTTGACTCAGCTGAGGCTTTGTTTGTTTGTTTGTTTGTTTGTGTCATTATCATTGCAAAAATTTAGTTATAAACTAAAGAATGGGACAAAATAAATGTGGACCTGATGCAAGAGGATCACTGAAGTCGTTGGTATTAATTTACTGGGATCCGTTAATGGCAGTCCATCTGGTATTATTGCCACCTCTAAAGAAATGCTGCTACATGTTTCTGGCTCTGCTCGTCATGATGTGTGTTGGAGACGATACGTTTACCTGTCGTCGTGTTTTCAGATCTAGTTAAACCTGCGTCTCTTTCAGGGAGTTCAGCACCCACATGGAGCTGGAGGGAAGCACCTCGTGTTTCCAGAGCAGACGACACCCAGGACACGCCCGCCGGGTAAGACAGAGCGCGTGTTATTCGTTTTCAGCTCCTGTTCTGGCACAACACTCAAAAAACAGTTACACAATGTTGCTTGAATTCTTCTCACCTGTCTCTTTCAGGTCGACAGGTCGAGGAAGAAGCTCCCCCTCCCCCCTCCTGAGGGTGAGGACGGTGAAGGCGAGGGGATGCTGAGCGTCGTCGCTATGTACGATTTCACTGCCAAAGAGGACACTGACCTGACACTCAAACAGGTACTCACACACACACATAGAAAAACCCACAAACTGAGAAGTGGATGTGTGGTGACGCAGTGTGTCGTGTCCAAAGGGAGAAGAGTACGTCATCCTCCACAAACAAGACCAGCTGTGGTGGAGAGCGCAGGACAAACACGGGTAGGTCTTATTGTACATGGCAACAATTATTGGATGAATTACCAAGAATCAGTTTAACATCTGCATGTTTTTGGAAAGCTACAGAAAGAGTCAAACAGAAACCCCAAATTACAACATCGGAAAAGTGCAAACAGGTTTCAAAGGCTGTTCAACCATCCAACGAGGGGTTATTTACAATTTAACATGCATGCTAACATGAAGACTAATATCATGAAGGTTCTCAGTCATCCTTCTTTGACAAAAGTTCAATCTGGGGCAACTGGAAGTTTTCAGTCCATGATTTCATGGATCTACGACCCATTCCCACCCATTACTCCAAGGATCCAAGTCACAACATGTTATCATTATGACCAGCACAGTTGTAGCGATGTAGAGCAGAGGCTGAAACACTGGAGCTTTAAGTCGCCCAATGAAGAGTTGATGATTCGCTGTGAGACGTTTCTTCTTGTTTCAGGAGTAAAGGCTTCATCCCCAGCAACTATGTGACTGAGAAAAACAGAATTGAGGCAAACTCGTGAGTCTCCGTTTGTATAATTAAACTCCAGTTAAATTATCATCTGTAAAGATTCAAAGTCAGTTAAACCTTCCCTTTCCGTCTTGGAGGTGGTACTGCAAAAACATCACAAGGACAGAAGCTGAGCAGCTGCTGAGACAGGAGGTAACTACATTTCTGTCTGTTTACATGTACATGCAGGGTACACACCTTTTTATATATCTGCTGTTTGTAGAGCTGAATCAATAAACAGACAAACGTTCCCTCTAGCTCTAGCTTCTCAGTTCATTCACTGCTTTTTGTCTCACATCTTCTGATTTCGGACTGTTTCCAGGACAAAGAGGGTGGTTTTGTGGTTCGGGAGTCCAGTCAGAAGGGAGTCTATACCGTCTCTGTCTATACCAAAACATTAGGGTGAGTCACATCACAGCTGAGAATGACACAGCGGACACAAAAATCCCCAGACATGACAAACCTTTACCTATAAACTTGTCAAGCCCAGACTCAAATGCAGAGTTTGGCAGAGAGCTGTTTTATTCAGGTCAACAATATCCTCGACTGAGTGAGGCTATGAAAAAAGGCCTAAACTAGAGAGAACAAAAAAATCACTCCAAGGAGGAAAAAACTCTGAACTACTCGATTAAAGATTACCAAAATCAAAATCACTCTCAACGAGGAAAAAGAAAAGGCTATGAAACTTTAACTTAAGTCGCTCAAACGAGGCTGAAAATACACTAGGCTAATCACAAAGAAACAAAAGGGCTAGACTAAGAAGTACAACAAAAAATCACTCCTATGAGGTAGAAAACAAAAGAACACTAAGGCTATGATGCTGTGACTGTGGGCTATGAAAAAAGGCTTTGGTGCACGGTACAGGAGACGAAACACTTGGCACGGGACACGGAGAGACGGAGACAATATATACACGGGGTAATGGGGAACCGGTGGACACGATCAGGGCGGGGACACATGAGTAAGGGCAAGTGACCTGAAACGAGAGGAGAGTTATCAAGACAAAAACCCAGCTTGACCTCACCGCGGTGTGACAAAACTGAACTTTTCACTTCTGTTTTTGTGTTTTTGTGTCTGTCTGCAGTTGTAACGGGGATATCAAGCATTACCAGATCAAAATAAGTGACACCGGACAGTTCTTCTTGGCTGAAAGATACACCTTCAACAACATACCTGAACTCATACACTACCATGAACACAATGCCGGAGGTACATACACTCACAGCCTTTGATTGAAACAACAGTGCTACATGTAATGCTTCATTTGATGTGGTCTGGTATGGTCGTGTAGGTCTAGTGACCAGGCTGCGGTATGCAGTGGGTCCTATGGGCAGGTGTGTACCTGCCACATCAGGATTCAGTTCAGGTGAGTAAATAAATACACACAAACATACTTAAACTTTTACATTTACCTAAAGTGCTGAAACTTTTGAATTCATTTAGAATCTCTTCAAAGGTTCAAACAAATAAAGAAAAAGTTTGTTATTTACATTTTGAGTTTATTGTGGCATAAAAAATGACAGTCCCTGGTCTCACTTCTGTTTTTTAGCTGCTCTTTGTAATTAACCTGGTTACTGAGGTTTAATGAAGTGCAAAATTAACATGCAGAGAATAATATGACTACATAAAGTACTGTAATAACAACATAATGATAAGAAGACATACATGTATATATAAAACACCAACAACAAATACTAATGTACTAATAGATAGATACTAATATAATGTGAGTAATACAGTACAAAAATACAAAATGTGATGTATATATGTGTGTGTGTGTGTGTGTGTGTCGGCTTCAACAACTACTTTCAGTTTGACTTATTTGCACTCATTTTTCTGTAACCAGTAACCAGCCTTTGAATGGTTTCACAGATTAGTATGTGTCCGGGCAGTAAAAGATCTGGGGCAGCTTGACTTAGTTTGCAGTCTCAGTCTCAACTATGTTTTTCTCATTTGGCTTCACAGGCCTGTTTACTCTCAGCACCATGTTTAGCAGATGAAGTTGACTTGACAGGAGTGAAACCTGTGTTCTTGTGGATGTATGAAGCAATCATGCTCCTCTGTCAGGTAGTGTAAGGGAACTGCAATCCAACAAGGACTGAGCCGTCAAGTCCGACCCTCTCTTTAAATAATCTCAGAGGAGTTTAGAAGAACCCTGTACCTCTTCTCAAAGATAGATGACCTACAGGAGACGACTGAGGACCTACACAGACAATTTAGGATAAACACCCTCAAAATGGGAGTGTGACAGGATAGCTAGGAAAGTTTCCGACTACAGAAACCACAGATAACAAAATAATCTCCATGAGTCTTCCTCTGGGGTCCACATTGAAGATCCATGGAGCCCAAGTCCAGAACATGCTAACAAGAGATGTCACGTCTTGAGACTAGACCTTGTTTTCGTCTTTCTCTGTTTGTACTCTCTTCCTCTTTTCTGTACTTCTGACCTCGATTTCCCCGCCCAACAGAGAAGTGGGAGATCAACCCCAGCGAGCTGACCTTCATGAAGGAGCTGGGCAGCGGTCAGTTCGGTCTGGTGAGGCTCGGCAAGTGGCGGGCTCAGCACAAAGTGGCCATCAAAGCCATCAGAGAGGGGGCCATGTACGAGGAGGACTTCATCGAGGAGGCCAAGGTCATGATGTAAGGACCAGGGAGGAGGGAGGAGCCGAGGGTCAGAAAAGAAGCAGCTGGTTTGGCAACTTGTGCATTCAACACAAGGAAGTGAAACTGTGTGTGTTTCTTGTTGCGCTTTCCAGGAGGCTGTGCCACCCCAAACTGGTGCAGCTGTACGGCGTTTGCCTGCAACAGCGCCCCCTGCTGATCGTGGCCGAGTTCATGGACAACGGCTGCCTCGTGAACTTCCTGCGGCAGAGGGGCAGGTCCCTGAAGGAGCCTTGGCTTCTGTCCATGTGTCAGGATGTCTGTGAGGGCATGGAGTACCTGGAAGCACACAGCTTCATCCACAGAGACCTGGTGAGTCACTGTTGTGCCTTTTAGTAACGAAACCAGTGACTGCAAAGCAGAAGTGATGATGGGAAGAGGGATCACCAGCTGACTCATGTTCAGCTGGAGAACAGTTCAGATGCATGTTTGTCTGAGGTTGTATTTTTCATCCAGGCCGCCAGGAACTGTCTGGTCAATGAGCACAACGTGGTGAAGGTCAGCGACTTCGGAATGACGAGGTACGACTGCCACGTAACTTCAAGTTTCAAAGGAAATATTCAACATACAGAGGAGGGGAACAGTTATCCTGAGTCTCTGCGGAGGCAGCAAACTCCTCTAAAGCTCACAGATGAATCCGCCATATCTTGTTTGTTTAATCTGCCACAAGTCAAATGTCAGTATGGGCAGTGAAACCGCAAATTGCCACACTTACACTGGTTTCTGATTAGAATGAAAAACCAAGATACGGCATGTTAAACATTAACTTTAGACGTGTTGGGAGCTGGATGTAACGGTTCCCCTGCTCGTTCAGTCTTTGTGCTAAGAGACAGATGTCGAGTCTCTCAAACAAACCCACCCACCAGGGAGTGAAACTAATTCATAGCTTTTGGCTGTTCTGTTCGTTTCTTGGTTGCAGGTACGTTCTCGACAACCAGTACACCAGTTCCAGTGGTGCAAAGTTCCCAGTGAAGTGGTCTCCTCCTGAAGTTCTCCACTACAGCAAATACAGCAGCAAGTCTGACGTCTGGTCCTTCGGTGAGGAACCGTCTGCTCACTCGTGCTGAAAGTCGTAGAAATACAAGGATTTGGCATTGACGTGTGTGTGTTTGTGTGCAGGTGTGGTGATGTGGGAGATCTACTCGCAGGGTCGGACTCCGTTCGAGAACTACACCAACTTCGACGTGGTTACTGACATCACCAGAGGAGTCCGGCTTTACCGACCGCACCACGCCACGCAGCCCATTTACTCCATCATGTACCGCTGCTGGCACGAGGTAACGTCTCGTCCATCCGTTCATTTATTCACTGTTTCATTGTAGCGTGCTCCTGTTAAGCTTCAAACTCTTCTTCTTTGGTGCTGCTCCAGAGGCCGCAGGGTCGACCGACTTTCTCAGAGCTTCTGGAGGAAATCAGAAAACTGGCAGAAAATCCGGATTAACGCCGACGTGTATTCCAAAGCTGATTATCAAACTGTTTTGTGCAACTGTTGCCGTGGATGGATGTACACAGACTGTGTGTGTTATTGTAAATACATATTTTTTCATTAAAACCTTTTCACAGATGATTTTGTTGGTTTAAATTTGAGTCCATGGAACCTTCAAACAAACACGTACAACAAAAAACTACTCACGTTTTATGGACATACACCGTCCTTCATATGTGCATGTTCAATTATCATGAAACAGAATTTGAAATCCTTAAAACTGTCAGTTATAGCTAGGTGAGTAATTTTACTGTGTAGGAAACCAGCTTATTTTACATTAATATGAGCATAATATGTGCATTTCTCATGAGATACTTTGTTATAATTTGGCAGACATTCAATTTATTTGTATATATTACAAATATCTTTATAATACCCATCACTGCCAGATGTGCCAGTCTTTAAACTGGCTGGCCCCCAAGTCCAAGAGGCATGTTCACTGGTTACTACTCATTTTTAAGTGCAACTACTTAACAACAACTACTCAACATTTCTTTCTTACTCCACGAATTAACAAAGTAATTGGTCGACATGCATTTAAATCTAAAGCCCCGGCAGACTGGAATAATCTATAACCCGCTTTCATCACTTTAAATCCTTTAAATCACTTCCAAACATGCTGTTCTTGTTTTTGATTTTATTTATAGGTGGGCATGTATGAGTGCTCTATTTGAGTGCTACGAATAGCCCCAGTTTTGCTTTTGTATTTCTGCAGTTGTGTTTTGTGTCATTCTTATTTTGTCCATGTATATGTATGTAGGAGGGGCCTATTGGAGCATTGTGGTGAAAGTCTGCGTCTTTGTATCGTCTGTAAACATTGTATATCTCTGTTGGCAACAAGGACCCCCTCGAAAATGAGATGATACATCTCAAGGGGTTATCTTGTGATAAATAAAGAAATAAAATATACATATATATATATATATATATAATAATAATAAAGAACGATAGTGAAATATCTTCTATACATTTTTAGATGTAGAAGAATGAAAACAAACTTCATGGCTGATTTTATGAGTAAGTGATGGATAAACATCAGAGAACCTTCTACCTACAAAAGAACATTAAAAAGTGAGTAACTAAGTAAAAGTCAGTGTAACTAAAATAATGGATTCAGTTACTCTAACATCTTAGTCAAAGGCGCCACCTGCTGGTGGAAGCTGCACAGCAATGTTGAACATCATGTGTGAATATCAACCTGACTTCTTGCTGCTGCTGCTTATCGAATATTTACAGACACTAAAAATCAGACGTATGACTCAGTGAGTCTATAAAAACTACAAATAATTCAAATATTTTCCGTCCACGTGGTTTTCAGACAATTATATAAATCATTTCTCAGGGATTAACATCGTTGACTTTATTGAATGTTGGTATAAATGTGGAAAAATTATTGAAATGTTTATTATCTCATTAAGAAAAAAAGACGGACTATCCTAAACAAATAAACAAACAAATAAATAAATAAATAAACAGCGCCGTACGTGCAAGGACGTGCTGACGTCATGGCTGTCCGGACCGTGCACGGCAGGGGGCAGGGGGCGTTACTATGGCAACGTGTTGGGTGACAGCAGGCGTGTGTGTGTGTGTGTGTGTGTGTGTGTGTGTGTGTGTGTGTGTTCTCCAGTGACACGGACTCTCACACACGAAACGTTACTCCAGTGTTTACGTTGATAACGGAACTCACCGATTGAAGCGATTAAGGAATTCCCCTGAAAGGTTAGTGTGTGTGTGTGTGTGTGTGTGTGTGTGTGTGTGTGTGTGTGTGTGTGTGTGTGTGTGTGTGTGTGTGAACTTTACATTTGTACATTTTAATTTGACGCAGCAGGTTGTTGCAGTGTGTCTGTGTACTCTCTGTGTTATATAACACAGTGTGTAACAACACTTCTTCTATAATACACTGTAAAAATACTGCAGTGAAAACAGTAACACTGAGTAAAATGTATGTGTAGATTATTATGGCTCATACAGGACGATTCTATATAAAACTGCAACTCTTTCTACATCTATGTGTACACACAGGTATATACACATTAACATGTATACATATATACACACACACTCATATACAAGACCCAAAGCACCTGATGATATAAATAAAAGCTGACCTGTTTATATCTACTATATATATATATATATATATATATATATATATATATATATATATTTACAGTATATATATATATATATATATATATATATATATATATATATATATATATATATATATGTGTGTGTGTACAGATTTCGTTCAATTATATATGTACAGTATGTGTATGTGTATATATACACACACACATACATATATAATCATATATATATATATATATATATATATATATATATATATATATATATATATATAATGTGCAGTAGATACTAAAATGCTTATACCAATAATTTACAAATGTTATGAATTGATATTAGTTATAAATGTGTTTCCTTACCGTGTTCAGTGTCTGATGGAGCGTTACGAGTCTCTGGGTCTGGTCGGGGAGGGAAGTTACGGCACCGTGCTGAAGTGCCGCCACCGAGACTCCGGCCGTCTCGTTGCCATCAAGAAGTTCATGGACTCAGACGATGACAAGACGGTGAAGAAGATCGCCCTGAGGGAGATCAAGCTGCTGAGGGTACCTGTCAATCAATCCATCGGCCAATCAATCAATGAGCCACCGAGCATGAAAGAGTCTGTATGAGTCGGAAACCTGAGTGAAGGGAGACACAAAAGCAGCCTGTCAATCAAACCCCAAACAACTCAGAGTCACATTCTCATAATGACTTTAAAACTTGACATGAGCAGAAACATCGGGCGAAAGGAAACTAGCTGCTGAGAGCAGAAAATATTAACTTCACCATCTTCCTTTGTCCATCACTAAATGTTTACTCAACGTGTAGGCCAACATTAAAGCATAGACACTAGCTCCGCTTCTCGTCAGCAATCCCCCACCGCTGTTATTTCATGGTAGAAAAGTTGCTTTAATATAACGTGGGACATACAGATGTTTGTCCTGATTCTATCCAGTGTCTCTGCTTTCTTATTTCTCTGCTCTCGTCTTTCTAACCACGAAGCAACTGCGTCATGACAACCTGGTGAACCTGATAGAAGTGTGGAAGCGTCGCCGGCGCTGGTATCTGGTGTTCGAGTTTGTGGAGCGAACGCTTCTGGATGATTTGGAGCAAAACCCCAACGGACTGGAGCTCAACACCAGCCGCCAATTTCTGTACCAGATCCTGAGGGCTGCAGCCTTCTGCCACCAGCAAAATGTGAGGGGTTTACGTGGAAGTGCATGAACTTGACTTGAACTGGTCTTACTATCTGAACACAAGCTCAGTCATAGGGATTTCTGATTAAACGATCAGTTGAGCCGTGTCTCTTGACGCTGATGAACTCAAATATGGCTGCCCCTCTTTTTCCATGCAAGGTCATCCATCGTGACATCAAACCAGAGAACATACTCATCTCTCAGGGGGGCGTGGTGAAGCTGTGTGACTTTGGCTTTGCCCGGACCATGACATCGCCTGCCGAGGGGGGGATCTATACTGACTATGTGGCGACTCGCTGGTACAGAGCTCCTGAACTTCTGGTAGGAGACACCAAGTATGGCAAGTAAGTGTTAGCGTGTAGCCCTGACAATGCGTTTGTTTAGGTTATCTCTTAAAAATGAAAATATTAACAAGTGTGTGTTTGTGTAGACCAGTAGATGTGTGGGCTGTTGGCTGTCTGTTAACAGAGATGTTAACGGGTCAGCCCCTGTTTCCCGGAGACTCCGACCTTGACCAAATTTATCACATCGTCAGGTGCTTTGGTAAGCACACACACCAAAACATTTGTTAGATAAAACTATCCAAAAATCTCCTCTTTGTGTATGGTCTTCTTTGGATTATCCCTTCTTTTTCTATAATAGGCAACCTAACAGCTCATCACCAGGAGTTGTTCTACAGAAATCCTGTATTTTCTGGAGTTAGACTGCCTGAATGTTCCAGCAGAGTCCCACTCGAACAGCGTTTAAATACAGTCACAACCACCGCCCTGGACCTGGCACAGGTACAGTTCAGTTTTTCTTATAAATATTTTAAATAAATATTGTGCAAGCTACAATTTTGTTCATTATTTTTATTCAAAATGGACATATTGTCAGGCCCGGACTCAAAGGAGGACTCAGATTGGCAGAGAGCTGTTTTATTCAGATCAACAAATTCCCTCGACTGAGTGAGGCTATGAAAAAACGGCCTAAATTAGGGAAAACAAAAAATCACTCGAAAGGAGAAAAAAACCTCTAAACTTCTCTATTTAAGATTAACAAAATCAAAATCACTCTCAAGGAGGAAAAACAAAAGGCTACGAAACATACAAAACCCAACTTGACCTCACCGCGATGTGACACATATCACAATCAGTAATATCTTTGTATTGTCTCTTTCAGAGTTGTCTCCAGATGGATCCGGAAAGACGAGCTCAGTGTTCAGACCTGTTAGAACATCTGCTGTTCACCCAAGATTCTTTCCACATCAGGTACCTCTGTGTGTTTCTAGATTAACAGACTTAGTTTTATATTTTAATTACTACAGATGCATCTTCCAGAGCTTACGCTAAACCCTTTGCATGTTGGAACATTGCCCTAATTGAGCAGTAGTGATGCCAGGAATCAACCATCAACCTACTGATTATTGAGTAGCCTCCTGAATCAAGTTACTGACCTGCTGCATTTGTCTATCTATGAATCTAAACAGGGTTTTGGAGGAGCTAAATGCTAAGATCCAAAAAGACCACAGAGAAAACTCTACCCTTCCCAAAATAGCCAAAACGCCAAGACGAGAAAAGGATGAAGGGGATGACAAGACCCGCAGAGGCAAAGACAAAGACAAGAAACAATCTGAAAACATGGATGAGAAGGTCAACAAGGAAAAGGAGAAGGAGGGCGGAGAAGAAAAGATTTCAAAAACAAAAGGCAAGCAGCCTTCAAAGCTGCCTAAAAGCATTTTGAATAAATCAGAACCGTTGATGTCCACCAAACAATCCAAAACATTAGATGCCAAGTGTGTTGATAACGCAGCAAGACCATCTGTAGCTATAAGAACCAAACCAGCAAAAGTCACTGGTGCCGAGCTGAGAAAGGAACCTGAGATTTCTAAACCAACTAAGAGCCTTACTTCTGATTCATTGGAGGCTCCCACGACTGCAACAGATCTGAAGGACAGTAAGACGGTAGTAGCTAAACCTAGACATGGGAAAGTTGGTTCTCCAGATCCACGGAAAGACCATTTAAAAAATATGGACAACAAAATGTCAAGGGTGAGTCAAGATTCTGGGAAAAGCAAGAACAACTCAAATACAAAAGTCCCCAAATTGTCGAAAAGTTCAACCACTGACCATCCAAATGATAATTCATCTGCTAAATCAACTACTGATCCTACAGACACCAACTTAACAAAGACAGAAGGTCCTACAACAGACTTAACTTCTACGATACTAAATAGTGGCCAAGTAGAGACAAGCTTGACACTGAAAGTATCTCTGCTGTCCAGCAATGACCACATCGAGGTAAAGACAACTACGACTTCAGAGCATCAAACTCATCGTTCGGACATGGATACAGAGCAAAGAAGGACGTCTGAACGTCGTCAAGTTTTGCCATCAAATCAAAAATCATCTTCAACTACCTCAAACTCTGGCCCGAAAAATACCAAAAGCAAATCATCTTTGTGCACCAGCCCATCAAAGACTCTTACCTCAGATCTTTCAACGCAGTCCTCTATAGTTTTTGTAGATGTTAGCCCCACCCACAGCACTACAATGCTATCTAAAGGAACTCTCAAAACTGGTACATCTTCAGACACTAAACCCACAAATAGCACCACAAGTATACCCAACAAACCTTGCAGGGAACTTACAGAAGTAACCAAATATCAGCCGGATGGTAGTAATACTTCAAACAGGGAAGATTGTGGATGCTTGAAGTTGAGCCCATCGACCAAAACAGTTGCAAACTACACTGAGATATCTTGCGCTTCAGGTGGAGATTACAAGGAGAATCCTGAATCTTCTGAGCACTGTGGCATCAATCAAGAGAGCACTTCCACAAAATCCAATATCACCACAGAATCCAGTTCATCAATCTCCGTACTGAATGAAATCCCTAAAACCAACACATCAGTAGGGACCCCTGTCCTCAGAAGTTTGAAAGATAAAGAGAACATAGAGGATTCAGCGTTTTCTTTAGTAAATCCATCCTCAAAGGTTTCAAGAAGCTCCGATACTGAGCAAAAGAACAGCAGCAATGAAGTCGAACTGAACATCAGATCCTTGAAAAACCCTCACTCAAAATCTCTGATCGGAGAACCTAAAACAAAGCATGGCTCTTTTAGCAACCACACCAAGTCCACCACAGCAATGACTCAGAAAACCAGATTTTCAACAGAAGTACGGAAGAAAAGAGACAACCCAGAAAATAATAACACAACAAATATATCCACAACTGCAGATTCAGCTTCATTTACCACTACAGCAACGCCGGACCACAAAGCTTTGACAAAAAGCTCTGTTTTTCACAACATGGACACTGCAGACGCCAATGAGTTGGACTTCGGTTTACTCTATTCCTCTCCGCCTCCTCCTCCTCCACCTCCCTCCTCCACTCCTCTACTCCTCCCTCCATCTTCCACATCCGTTATTCCCTCAATTTCTGTCATCAGTAACAACAGCCCAGTCACCAGTGATCACTTTACCTTGGCGGCGGGTTTCCATCTTGGGACCCACAGCCTTAGGTAAGTTCTTGCAATGCAGTACAATAACATACTTTACTCTTTCACAGTTAAAAGTTTTCTTTTACATATTTTACTGTATATTTTCCCTAATTAACCATCTAAGCAATTAGCTGAGGCTAGATGATAAAACCATTAAACTGTCAGTGTCTCTCCTGGAGTAGTAGTTTCAATATTTAAACCCTTAACCACAACTCTTCACTGTTAATCAAGTGTTTTACAACTTTTTTATTCTGTGTATCACAGGTGTGTAGACAAGCCAAGACATCACGGTGGTGTTTACAATCGACCACCTCTGTCCAGCCACATTACAGGACCACTCGCTGCACAGGTAACACAATTTGTTTCACTTGTTTCCACAGAATAACAGTTGAGGTCGTGCTCTGTCAAAGTTACCATTCTCTGCACTCTCAGGTTTCAGATAAGAGTCTTACCTGCGAGCGCTCCTTCCTGTCTGACCGCTATAACCATGGAAACAGTGGCGGCGGAGTTACAGTAAAAAAGAAGTCAGACATCCATTTCCCAGATCTTAGAAGCTCAGTGCTGCCAGAGCTCAGAGGAAGAGAAAGTATGTACACAGTTTATTAGAGTACCGACTTTTAGCAAAGCAAAGTCAAACTCATTAACTTGTGTTAATGTAGCAGGTCGTGAGCCAATCAAAGCCTTGTTAAAGTGTACCACGTGTGGGTGATAAAAATACCAAAAGTCAGTCCAGAAATGTTTAAGTCGTCCCCTATGGCCAATCAGCAAAAAGGCAAAACATTTCAGGACATTGGGCGTTTTGATTTTTCCAACTTAGGTGGCATTTAAAGGGACAATATGCAGTAGCGGTTTTAGGTACGGGCGGACAGGGCAGTCGCCCGGGGCGCCATTTCGTGGGGGGCGCCACGAGCGCCCGAAAATGAAAAAAAAATCGCGAATTTTCGATACCGCTCATTAAGTCAGCGGAGCGGGCGCCCCCGTGGGCGGGGGGTTGACGACGAGGTAGAGGGTGCGCCGGACGTTTCGCCCAGGTTCGCCCAGTGCGCCAATGTGGCCAGGACCGCCGCTGACAATATGAATATTTAAAAAATATCAACAGAAAGTGAAAAGGTAACAGAAGAACCAGGCTCGACCAACATTAAACAATGACCATACTGCAGAAATGCTAAGCTAAACTTTCCCACAGACTAAAGCATGCATAAAATTTGCATTGACTCAATTTTGTAAATACATGCTACCTATGTATTAGCTGCAACGTAAATATAGTAAATATTACAATTATTTGTTAAATAAAGTGACAATTCTTGTGATGCTTCCTCAGGTAAACACAACAAAGGCACCACCAAGAATCAGCAAAAAGACAAACAGCCGGTTCTGTCCATTACTCCAACAGAACCACAACAGCCCGGGTCCAACAGGACTGATTCACACTCACCATAACAAAAGCCATGTGGACCTTAACTTCAGTGTGACTGCAGTTTAACATCCGACGCACTTTCGATCACTTTCACCACAACACAGTCTGAATTGAAAATCGTCAGATTAACAGAAACATTTGATGGTTCCACCTTCACAAATCTGATGATTTTCTTTTGAATTATTTCAATCATGTGAAGTTCCAACTACTGGTTGGACAAGGTGTCACTTTGGGCTTCTGGATAATTGTGATTGCACCTCTCACCATTTTCACAAGTTTTACCAATCAATCAAATCAATACAATACATTTATAATATGTATGATATATATTTATAATAAATTCCAATGTAAAGGTCCAGCGTTTAAGCTTGATGAAGCCAGAAATGTATGTGCATATCTGAAAATACAACTTAACACGCCTGAATTCATTTTTCTTGATTTATACTCAACACAATAAACGTGTTGAGTTTAGAGACACATTGCATGTAAAGAACCAAATGTTCTATTTTACATTTTTTATTTGTCGAGATTAAATGAAATGTTAATACAAGAATAAAAAGACAAACTCTGAGCATCTAAACAAAATGTATGAAATGTTTTTAGATACTGAAGATTTTCTTTTTAAAGCAGCAAACAGGTAATTCAAATATGATAACTTTTTAATAATCATTTTATGTGTGTATTATATAAATAAAGAAGCGTTTTGAAAATTAAGATTGGTTGATTTTCGGTTTATTGCAGCAGCAACAACAGCTGTAAGGAAGCATATATACATGTGAAATTGCCTTTGAAAGCTTAGCACGCTTTATTAAAAACAATATAATCTGTTTCATCCATCACTTAGCTTTGTTTAGAAATAGCTCAAAATATCATGGTATATTCTTAAGACTCGTCACTCGAGTCCTCTGAAGACGATGAACCTATATTCCATCTTCTCTCCTCCCTCCTCCCAAAACTCTTCAGTGGTTTTGCAGCTGATTCATCGCTGTCTGATGCGCTGTGACCTCCTATTGGCTGAGAGAGTCGTCTGCTATTGGCCAGGAGGTAGTACAGGAGGCTGTTAGTGATTGGTCCGGCTGGAGCTGGCTGTGGCCTGATTGGTTTTGCATTTTTTTTCGTTTCTGGTTTTCTTGGTGATGATTGGACAACTGGCTTTTTGGTTGTGGACACCACCTATGAAATGATACATATGAGATTCCCTCAGCAGTATTTGTTGTTAGCATTGAAATACAAAACACAGTAAAGATGGTAAACATTATACAGAGACAATGAGACGTTTTCAGATTTTTGACTAAAAACACCCACATGACAAAAACTGCAATTTGAGCTTGAGTTGTAGGTCAACCAGCTTGTTAGCCTTGAGAAGCTTTGTGTCCACTACTACTACAACTTCCTAAACCCTTCATTGTATACTTACTTTTCTGGTTGTAGTTTTTGTAGTCATTGTGGTTGTTGTTGTAGCACTGGTGGTATCAGGTGTTTGATCAGTGAAAAAGTTGCATGTGTCTACAGCAGAACCATCAACCTCTGGAAAATCAAAAGGCGGCAAAGAGGAGAAGTACCGATCTGATGGAGGGATGATAGAGGTCATTCATTTTGTGCTTTTGAGAATTAACAACAGCAGCTGGAAATATCACAATGGATCAAACAATGCAAGTCTACGTGAAAACCAGAATGAGATCCAACATGATCTGAATTGAACTGATGCAATACATGGGTGTATAAAGAGAAATGGTTACAGGACTTTGTTCCTATGGAAGCTTCTCAGCGGAGCATAAAACTACCCAAAAAACAAAGTATCCAGTATTTTACAGCAACTTTCCCAATATCATTTTATGTGAAAAAGTTTTTGGGGACCCTGTGAGTCACACAATGGATACCATTACTCCTATTGGTCACAATTTCAACTTGGCCTCAAAGCTTGCCATTCGTTTAATTTCACACAGCCACATTCAAAACGTTGCAAACAAAGCCTATGCACGAGTGAGCTGTTCTCCCCATTTTCAGGGGATAAAGCTTCCTACTCTTTCTTTTGTGACTAGAAACAATGTTCTGATGCATTTTATCTGATCTGTCAGTTGTGCTCTGATTGCACATACCACTACGCTTCAGATGGCGCAAACTTGATTTGGCCAGAAGGAGCTGTGTGATTGCTGTGTTCTCAAAGGCCCAAATCCAACCTGAAGGTAAAACACTCCAACTGGTTCAAAACGTGTGAAAGTTAAATTAAATCGTGTTGCACCAACAAAGAGGTTCTTGGAGTAACTGTTGCATAGCTAACTGAAACAAAAGCCAAAGCCATACATTGTTATCTTACTAAATATGATCTCTTAAGTAAGAGTAAACAGTAAAAACAGATTAATTTGAAAGGATTGGTCATATTGTTTGCTCCCTAAAACCAACCAATACATTTTTGAGGATGTGTTACTGTACGGCATGTGATACTACAGTTAAAATTGGATGGAGCAGCAAACATCACTAGAAAAGGCAATCCTTAAGTTGAAATGTAATTAAATTTGATGAACCAATTGTCTGAAACTTAGAAATGTCTTTACACTAAAAGAGTAATTGTGAATTTATAGTAGTAAATTTAACCTGCAATGCAAATGCAACCTTATAATTGCCTTAAGGCGTTGGTGGATTCATTGTCTTATTGACAGTTTGTTCACAACTCAACAGTAAACCTTTTGCTTATCTGTCCCAAGGTCAACAGGTGGTAAAGCCTGTGCGTGTCTGTATACATTAAGGCGTCTGAGCTGCTATCTGATCCGTCGGTCGTTGTTGCATATTTCATGATGACAGGGCTAAGGTGCGTTTTGTTTAGTCTTTTGTTTGCAGTAAAGCCACCACGGAGACAATGTGCAAGAAATGCTCAACGAAAAGTCTGAATATAGCAACTATGTCGAGCATGTTTGTACTCACCATGAATCAAGTCGATGCTCTGAACTCTGAGGAAGAGGACGAAAAAGACCGACAGAGATATCAACCTGTAGGACATGACTACAGAGGATCAATGGGGGAAATTAGAAAAGCTTAAGGAGAGAAGAAAGAGTGAAAAGGTAAAGACTGAAAGCAGAAATAAGAAAAAACGAAAGTGTGGACGGAGGACAGACTGCAGACTGAAGAAGACATGGGATAAAAAGGGGAGTGAAAAGGAGGGAGGAGAAATGAAGGGATAAGATGGATAATGTCTAGACACACTGACACGGTTTGTGGTTATAAGTTGCAACAGACTCAGTCGTCACTGATTTTTTAAACTTTATTAATTCAGGGAAGGTTTACAACAACATCAGCCACCAGCAACGCCCTGTTCCACACTCACACGCTGTGTTTACGTCTCTGCTGATCTGCAATCCAGCAAATGACTTTCCAACATTCTTGTATCTTCCATGGCCATTGATTTGAGGTATACCCCAAAAGCTGCTCCTAGCTCAATCAGTTGGTTGACAATGGTGCTTTAATGTGCCCCTGACAGCCACCATACATGAAACTGAGAGAGTTAGAGAGTTAGATAAGAAAAAACACAATATTATTATTAAATGAATAAGACTCAGCCAATTGTTTTTCTTGCTGTGTGGAGTTTAAATAAAGCCGGTAAGCCCGACAAGTCACCTTGACTTCAGTTGTTATGTGGAGAGACTTTTTCCACCCGGGGTTTCCCCCTCCAGGTTTTTAATCCCTTTTAACGTCTTACGTAATTCATTCCAGCAGAGTTAAGTGAAGCATTAAAGCTCTATGATTAATTTGATATGACATTTTGTCTCAGATTCAGTCTGTTGTCAGGATAAGATTAGTTTTTGTTTTGGGGAGTTAAATCTGTTGCTCGTTCATGGAAACAGTTACTCAGTTAGATTTTCCCTGACACAAAGGTGTGCGTCTACCTCTCTACCTCTATCCTTCCAGTCATTACTGACGTTACCCAACTGGAACTAGAGATTTCGTAACATCACACACACATGCATGCACGCTAGCACTGTTTATAGCCACGGTTGCTATGGAAGCGAGTGTCTGCTTACATACACACACCTACTTTACAGTCTAACTGTAACGCTTTAATCTTGTGTGTGCATGTGTTTGTCTTCATGATCGTCTGCCCGTTATCTTTTTATATCCCTGTTCTTCTCAAACTGAAGTTTTGGTCTGAGCTTTGCAAAAAAAAAAAAAAAAAATCAGATATACAGAAGAAATACGATATTCTCATTATTTAACAAATCATCATTATTAGAGATCTGGAGGATCCACTGACAAAATAGCAGGGAAGGTCTAGGTGAACTTCTTGATGAAGCGTAGCTTAACGTAAGCGATGGTGAGGAAGCAGACGTTCATGATGGCCAGAGCTACGTAGTTCTGCCAGAAGCCCCATGTAGAGTAATCCACGCCCCGCAGGGTAAGAAACTCCTCTCCGGTACAACTGGAAACAGCACAAAGGTTCCTCAGATCACCAAAGAACCCCCAGAATCACAGAGTGACTGACTGACTTATTGTTACTATCTGAATGGCAGCCTTTGAGCTGTTTACAAGCTAATTACTTAAGGTAAAAACTTACCTTATTATTCTACAACTTATTCTGATTTATGTAAGCAACTGCTGAAGATACTGACTACTAGTCACAAACTAATTAAGTAACTGTCTTGCTAAACTTCTATCTTAGTAACTAAATATTTATTTAACCATCAAACAGCATGTTTACTTGCTAGATAATTAAGTAACGAAAACCCAATGAATACTAAAATCAGACAGGCTCACAGATGGCACTATAACTTTGACCCAAACTGAACGCATGCCGCTGTCTTTTCTTTTACAGTTACTGACATAAACATGTTTTTCTCGATTGTGTGTGTCAGTGTTTCTTACGCGAGTCCTTCTGGAGTGATGCTGTTGTTAACCTTTTTACAGAACTCTAGCCCACGAAACTCGTTAATCTGCAGAGCCTGTAGAGACACAAAGATCATCAACACAACACCATCATACCACCTACCAACATGTGTGTGTGTGTGTGTGTGTGTGTGTGTGTGTGCACGTACACTGAGGCCATATAGTGTTATACTGAAGTATTTTAACCAAGCAAGCCAGCTGACAATGGAGGGAAGATTCACAAGCAAACCTGCAAAGAGCTGCAGAAAGAAAATAGAGAATTAAAAGTTAGACACAAATCAAAGTATTCAAACAAAGTGATAGTCCGGGTGTTGCTATGATTTTCCATATGTCAGTATTAGCTTGTGTGGTTGAAAGGATTTCTGATGGCTTCTCAAAATTACAAAATAAACTAACGTCTGTTAAACCCTGTTGGTGCTACACTGACTCCAGGGCCGGGAGAAGTACGTAACGCTACGTAAGACGCAGCACGGCTTAAACCCAGTTAGTCAATTGCATGTGTGTGTGTTGGTGATGCTGTTCGTTAACGTGTGTGTGTGTGTGTGTGTGTGTGTGTTGGTGTGTGTGTGCGTGTGTGTGTGTGTGTGTGTGTGTGTGTGTGTCTGTAACGTCACCATCATGAAGACAAGGCAGATGGCCGCGAACATGTTGGCGATGGCCACCACTGTCTGGTCAGCTGAGATGGCCATAGTCATGGAGGTGGCCGTGTAGGCGACCAGAGCCACAGCTAACATGAAGAGGAAGAAGGCTTCAACTGTCGGCTTCAGGCCTGCACACACACACACACACACACACACACACACACACACTAGTTAGAACCTGCAGAATCAGCAGAAAGTATGGCAGCACAAATGTCAACAAAAATAATCTAGAAATAATGTTAAAATTATTACGTCCAATGTGGAGCTAATGACTTGAATCATTTTTATTTTTTTTTAAAAAAGCCAGAGTGTCACTAAACAATTTGAATGAAACGCACCAAAACTAAAACATACAAATTAAAGAATTAAAGAACAGAGAATGAACTCAAGATACAAACTCAAAAAAAAATTGCATGATCTTAAATGTAGTCCTCAAATAGTCGGATAGTAATCTGACTAACAGATCAGAGAACAGGAATCAGATCATTTTTGGCATTGTCCCCAATAAATAATTTTCTCTCTTAAAGTTCATGGCTTTTACCCACCAATCATGAAGTATGCCACACAGCTGAAGATGATAGCGCGGATGGTCCTCAGCGTTAAGATGTCCAACAGGATCTTAGACAGGAAGTACACAGACAGCCTGTAGTAACCGCTAATATACTCGTGACTGATGAGACAGAAAAATACACCAAAGGTTTGATTATTAAACGTCATAAGTACAGTGTGTGAATACTGGAAAAACTGGTAAGTTTAAAAGATGCTCAGAAGTATTATCTACTTGTGGCCCAGAAGTGCAAAACACAACAGCAAATTAAAAAACACAATAGCAAATTAAAAAACACAACAGCAAATTGAAAAACACAACGGCAAATTGAAAAACAAAACAGCAAATTCAAAAACACAACAGCAAATTCAAAAACACAATAGCAAATTCAAAAACAAAACAGCAAATTCAAAAACACAACAGCAAATCAAATAACACAACAGCAAATTCAAAGACACAACAGCAAAGCAAATAACACAACAGCGAATTCAAAACGAAAAGGGTAGGTACCCTTGGGCAACATGAATCGTCGTTGATTGGACTGGTGGTCCTTTCTTCCTTTTCAAAATATGAGCACTGTTAGTGACAATGTACGCGCTGCTATTCAAGGATTTTTTGATGCACGACATGGATATGACATGATAGTACAGAAGCGCATTGCATTCACTGGATAAAAAAATTAGACACTTTATCTTGTAATTACGAGAAAAGATCGCGGAATTGCGAGATAAGGAAAGGTGCCTCATTGGTCACTGCACTTCGGTAAAGTTCGAAAGGTATTTCCAGGATCAATAACTCTTAGGTGAAACGTTGTTAAAAGACAAAACACACATATTTTCAACCGTAGTAAGACAGACAACAAGCTACAACCTAACGTTCATTGCAATGAGCTACAACCAATTTGCTGTTGTGGTATTTGATTTGCTTTTGTTTTTTTGAACTTGCTGTTGTGTTTTGCACTTCAGGGCCACCGTAATTATCACTTGGATTCATTGCACTACACTCAGAAGTCCGGCATGACAAGGTTGAGAATTAATGTCAATGTTGACATACATATACATCAAGCCATGGTTAATTTAGCTTAGCATAAAGACTGAAAACATGATAAATTAGCTGAAATTAGCACATACGACAAAACAACATTTAATCTTCTCAATTTACTCTGAGAGAGAAAGTCAGTAAGTAAATGTTGAATTGGATCATTAAGGGTATGTCTGTATATGTATATTTATGTGGCAAACCCACATGAAGAGTTTTCTCTCTGAGATGAAGAGGTCAGCAGATGACAGAGATCTGTAACACTGATTCACAGTGATGAAGAAGAGAACGCCAGACCTGAAAACACAACAATACAATCAGTACACACAGTGGTACCTCTAGTGATTCTCTAATTGAGTAGTGAGAATATTGTTATACATTATATGTAATTAGTATGAAAAATGCTTTACTTTGCCACAGATACTGCTAACAGTAGTTTTACTGCATCTACTAACCTTCTTGTAGAGCATAAGAACAATAATAATGAAACTGGGACACGCTAAAACTTTCAGAAACAATAGAAAACAAAGTTTTTCTTAGTATTATTATTATTGTAAGGTCGAGGTTGTGTTTCCTGGAACCCAGAACATTTAGTCGCAGGAGCAATTTTTCAAAATTTCTTCCGCCTGTTGTTGTCGGTGTTTCCACCAAGGTCTAAAGACATGAGATCAGACTGATCATACAAACAAGCAGCATCTGTTTTTAGAAGTCACACTAATGTTTCTAGGAGTGATACAACTACTACCACCAGGAAGTTGCACCAAATACTTATTTATGTGTTACATGATGGCTAAAATCAGAATACCTGTTCTGTATTCCACTTTGATCATCTTTGACGCCAAAGAAAATGGCTCCTACGACCACAGCGAGGAACAACGTTAATGCTATCTGAACAGATTAAGAAAACAACATAGTCGTCAATAATCGATACAAGTTACTGTAGTATGCGCAGTCCCTGAACTGAATGTTGAAGCAGCATCTAAAGGGAACATTTTGGGTTTAATTAAATTTTCGTTGCAAACATTACCACCCTTGTTATTTAACAACCAGCAGGAACTACCTAAACCTCTCTACAGTCTTTATGCTAAGATGAGCCAACCAGTTGCTGGGTGTAACTTCATAGTTAATAGATGAATAAGAATCTTGTATATTTTTATCATCCAACTCGCTGTCAGAAAGCTCATTTTACCAAAAATGTTACTTGTTTTATATTTCTGATATTGTAGTTCCTCTTATGTCTACTACATGCTGCTCCAGCTCAATTTAAATTGTACAAAAGTGACTGGCCCCTTTTTACATCTATTCATATACTGCAATAATTACCACATTTCTTTTTGTACAAAAGATCATGAACCCTGCCTGCCACAGTACTTGAAATCAATGAAATGGAAGTTCAGTTCCTTTACAGTTACACTCAGTGTGGAGATTGACACTGAAGCCTGCTCGATGGTCCTACCTCGGCGATGGAGCTCTGAGGGTTGAGCAGGAGGTTGTGGAAAGTTCTCTTGAGAACCCACCTGAACTGGGTCAGAAAGCTGGTGTTGTAAGTGATGGTTCTGTAGGGAGGAGTGCTGGTGATCTGCTTACCCTGAACTATCCTTTCTGAGAGAGAATAGATTATAAATTATAGAAATTATAGTTTCTGTATGAAGTAATTTTAGTAATTAAGTATGTTGAATTTAATTTGCGGTCAAAAATAGATTGAGAACAATTCCAGATAAAGATTTCTGAAGGTTTCTTCATTTATTGAATTTATTGAAATAGCCTTGTATGATATTTTTGTGCTTACCCAGCTCTGTTTTGGTCTCTTTGAAATCGTGGCAGTTTCTGTATTCCTCTATGAGTTTGTCCTCGATTGCCTCTCTGGGTATCGAAGTAAACTCTAAATCTGAAGGGTAGAAAGAAGTGTTCAGAATCGTCCAAATGGGGAAAAGAAATGTAAATTACAAATTACAGGATTCATATGGTCCTTGTTGAATTCTGATTTTAAACTCTGATCGAAACATACATACCTTCACTCCCCATTTTGCTGAGGGGGATGGCGAATTGTCCATTTATGACGTCCAGAAAGAAGTCAGCAGGATTGTTGTGGGACTCGCAGGTGTATCCTGGGAAATGACAGTCCAAACCAAATTACACAATACATCATCTTTACATTAGGTTATGTTATATTGGATTAAAGTAAATGTCATGTTCCTACCAATGTCTGAGAAATACTCCAGTGCTCTCTGTGCTGGACCATGGTAAACCTGAACATTTTAATAATCGTTAAAACAAGAGTTCATATATTCATAAAGTCCACACATGTGATGTGTTTATAAAAGGTGAGAAGTAGAGGGTCAGGGAGAAAATAAGGATCAAAGAGAGATGGGAAATCACGGTAACGTTTCACTAAGTAAAGATCGTAGGGGACCTGTTTGCCGTTGACCAGCAAGGTGAGGCTGTCGAACAGGCGGTAGATGGAGTATCGAGGCTGGTGGATGGACAGGATGATGGTGCGACCGTAGTTTGCCATCCTGAAGAGACAAGAGAAACAGTTAAAGCATCCTAACAGACATGAATTTAACTCACAGCAGAAGTTTAAATTAAACCCCTGGGTCCATGTGACCTGAATTTAACCGAGGATCTAAGGCAGTGGTCAATGCCTCATGTAGCTTGGACCCAGAATCAGATGTTTAAGGTGATCAGTAAAACCTTAACAAGAAGCCAGTGGAAGGAAGACAGGATTGGGTTAATGTAATGTTTTCGGTGAAGTAATAAGTTGTGAGCATGGATAAACTCTCAGAGATCAGAAGTCCAAGTCTGGATCTCCGAGCCAGTGCGTAACTACAGTAAAGGTGAAGGCTTCAGTTCAAAGCCTCAACGTCATTACCTAAACCTTTGGGAACTCTTCGAGGCTTTTCACCTCTCCGACAGTTTCAGACTACATTTATTGTTCCCAAGTTGCATGCTAGCCAATGCTGATTAAATGTGACAGTATAATTATGCAAACTATGAGTAAACATTAAATATGAATACATAAGTCTGCTACAAGATATCTATGTTTTCATGTCGTGACCTGTAGTTATATACAAATGCTACAATGGCAGCATCTACATTTGAACCAACAATACCATTCTGGAAATGTTTCACAATAAAAGCTGAAACGCCATAAGGCTTTTAATTTTAAATGGACACAGGAAGTGTGTGACCTCTTGAGCAGCAGCAGCACTGAGTTGGCAGTGCTGGCGTCGAGGCCCGTGGTCGGTTCGTCCAGGAAAAGGACAGGCGGGTCGATGATCAGCTCCATGCCGATGCTCGTCCTCTTCCTCTCGCCGCCGGAGATCCCACGAATCAGTTGGGTGCCCACCTGAACACACACAGACACAGATTTGTCTTTTTGCACATTCTGACGTTATTGTTTGTCCATTTACTCTCTGCGATTGTTATTTCTTCACATCTTTGATTCCTTCTCACCCTGGAGTCGGCCACTTTGCCCAATCCCAGCTCCTGGATCAGTTTGGTCACTTTTTGCTCTTTCTCCTGCTGAGAGACGGCCGCTGGGAGACGTAGCGCCGCCGAGAAGGTGAAGTTCTCTCTGACCGTCAGGGTCCCCATCAGCACGTCGTCCTGGAGACATGAAACCATCACTAACAATTAAAACAGTCGTTTCTCATAGTCAGTTTTAATTGTTGGTGGTGTGACTGATCAGACTTGACTGAAGAAGCTGGTCTTATTGTTGCGTGCACTCCCTTCCTGCCCCGATCGGGAAACTCCTGCCGCTCTTCTATTGAATCCTGTCACAGAGTTGGCTTCTGTTGCTCTGACTTCCTGTCTGTCTTCCTGTCTGTCTCACCCACCTGCACCACGTATCCAGACAGACATTTGAAGTTTGGAGGCTGAGGAGCTCCGTCGATCAAAACTTCTCCCGACAGGCCTGCGGGGTCCTTTCTGGCTGCCAGTATATCCAGGAACCTGAACGGCAACAATTAGCAGCAAGCGATCAGGAAGCTTCTTGAAAGTGTTTGCTTTAGAGATGAAGACGTCCTTCATTATCATACCAGCTTATAAAACAAACACTTTCTACACTCCACATTATCTACATTTACATGGGGCAGCAGCAACGTCTCCATCGCTTCTTCTAACTTTACAAAGACACTCACGATGACTTGCCACTTCCTGTCGCTCCCATGATGGCGTTCAGACCCGGCCTTATGATCCCACTGAGAGAGAGGGAGGTATAATTCGTGACCCATCCATAAAAAAAGAGAGCAAAGAAATACACAAATAAAGAAAACAAATTTAGACTAAAAGCACCAGTGTAATAATGGATTTAGCAATACCGGTGGGGTTTTCTGACCCAGTGTTAGGTTTGTTTTTTTAAGTCTGTATCAATAATTTCAGATTTCCAAACCACAAAATCTTTGTGCGTTACGTACTTCTCCTGACCCAGAGCCCAAAGTTACATAGTGTGAGAACAGACGTACGAATGACAGAGACACCGTTCAGCTGATCACAGGTCAGTGTGGGTCAACCGGAGTCAACATTTTATAGTAAAGTTGAAACATGTTACTTGAAGTTCTTTCTGAAGGAACTGAGAGATCTTTTTTTCTAAACAGAAGTGATGAAATTTTTCTTTGGCTGATTCAGCACTTCCTCCTTTGATATCCGCTAGGCCTATGTCAGTATATTTTGAAATATTAACATTTGTAGGGTAAATCTTGTGGAGAATCTTAAAATGGACTAAATAAACGGGTCAGTGGTGGTGGTGGGTGGCTGGCCATGACTCTTGGTCTACGACACGGCGCCATGAGAACATGGAGAGAAGTGTTCAACAACGTGTAAGTAACATTATGGTTTACACGTTGTTGAATAGACCTAGATTTACATTGCTCTTTTTGTAATAAGGAAGATGAAACACTTGTACATTTATTTTTTGAGTGCGATACTGTTAAGAAATTTCTAATAGACCTTAGTTTTCACCTTTTTGCACAACAGGGCCATTATGTCTTCACTCTCAAAGACATCTTCTTTTATTATGAGAACTCTACAGATTCATCATTTGAATTTTTTGTTAACTTTTATGTTCTACAAGCCAAATTTTTCATTCATAAACAGAAATGGCAAAAGAATCAACCTCTCTTTGATATTTTTATTTTAGAAATTTCCTCTCTTCTCAAATCTCTTAAACTTGTACATAATAAGAAAAACACAAAGCTTCTAAATGTTCTTTAAGATATATTCCTCTTGTATGTCTATGTATGTTTTTTATCTCTTGTTTTTTTTTGTTTTTTTTACTGACTTTATCTTGATGTACTGATCAGCAATTTCTGTTCTACCTGTCACGTGTCATTGTAATACTCTGTCTTATTGCAATAATAAAAAAAAAAAAAAAAAACTGAGCCGTTTGATATATTATCCAATAACCACACTGCCACCTTTTGGACAAGAGTGGTAAAACAGGCATTCCTGGTCTCTGCGCGCAAATCGTTTCCTTCAAATCCATCCGAGAGAATCGTGCCAAAATTCACGTGAGAAGGATGACGCAACTGAGCGAGCAAATAGGAACCTGCGCATGCAAATCATGTTGTGCAGCTTTGCAGATCTGAAGTTACAAGTGCAAATTCGAAGACGCGCTTTCACAAGTTGTGAAATATGCTTGCAGTTTGCTTTTTGCAGATGTGTGGATCTGAAGTTACACTTACAAACTCTGAGATGCGTGTTCACAAGTTGCGAATTACGGGTTTTACAAGTGCAAATCATAGTCTGCTCTTCTTCAGATATATGGCACTAATCTACCTTCATAGACTAGTCAGTGATATTAGCTGCTGCTAGGGACCTGGCTGATGATTGACAAAAATACACATTTCTACACAAAAAGCTGTTTGGTGACCGTCTTCAGGCCACCGAGTCATAGTTTTAGAAACCGCAAATTACTCACTTGAGGTCAATGAGGATGTCTTTGGTTGTAACTTTCTTCCGACACAGACAGCCTCCTCCTTGTTTCACCTTGTAGTGGATGTTATGGAAGCTGACGACAGCGCCCTGCTGCTCCTGCTTCGAACCTGCTGACTAAAAAACAGTTAACTCACCTCAAGATGTGTGATGGAAATCAAGCACCGAGAGAAGGGAAGAAGGGAAGGAAGATACCTGGCGTTCTCCATTGTGGCTGAGCTCCATTGTCACTTGTCTGTCCGACATCCTCTCAGCTCCTGAACATAAAACACTGAAGAAACATTTTACTGTAGCAATCACAGAGCTGAAGTCCTGCCTCGAGGTCTGGCTAGTTAAACACAAGAGCTAAATTGAATGGATTAAACAAATTTACTCTAACAAATTTACCACCTAAGATTGTGTCTTTGCATAATGTCACATGGCGTAACGTCTGTTTACTGTACAGTAATATTTCCTTTGCCTTTTGACTTTTTGGCTGAAAAATAATTCATTCAACGTTCTAATGCAAAGTTTATTTTTTCTTAAATCTTCAATATTTGGTCTTTGCCGCGTTTGCTTTCCTGAAGAGTAGAGTACATATTTATTTAGCAGCATTTGTGTGAGTCTAACACCCCTAGAGGGGTTGGAAGAAGTATTCAAATCTTTAAGTTTAGTAAAATAAAAAAATTAAAAAATTGTAATAACTCCATATAGAATGGTGCATTCATATTAATAAACTGTATATTTTTAACTTTATACATCAGCTTTCAAAACACAGCTACAAAGTGCTAGAGCTTCACAATAAAACAAACCACATTAACAGTAAGTTAAGCACAATAAATCAATAAAAACTGGAATCAAATAAACATTAGCTAACAGCAGTTTACTTCACTGCCCTCAAATGCACATATTGTATTTTTTACTCCACTACATTTGTGTGAAAATGTTAAATATTTGTCATAGTGTTCCTTTATGTGAAAGTTCTTCTAAGATCAACTCTTTAAATACTCCTGGATCAGCTGGAGTCAGCAGTCATTGGAGACTGAAATAAGGACTTAACGATAGAGCTGTCTCTGAATAGTTAAATTCTTTCAGGAATTTGGTCATAAGGTCAGCAGTCATACAACAAGAGTATTTATCAGAAACAGAAATGATGCGTGGCGAGCACTTCCCAATAGGAACACCAGTTTACAGGTTTGGTTAGGACGTTACCTTAGGTCACACTGTTAACCACGACAAGGAATTACAGAAAATGACTATGAAGAGCTAAAAACTGCTTATGTGAAATAGTTATTTCTACTAACACACATCTATAATTCCCCTTTACAACACGGTGACACTACAAACATATCATGAACTCTCAGTTTGTTTGTGATTAAACAAGTTAAAATTAACTCAACTGTAAACATCTACAGCAGTAAAATGAAACGCACACAGGAATATGAATCCATGAGTCCTCATTGCTGCTTTCATAACAAATTTGGACTTTTAACTTTACATGTTTTACTTCATCTTTCAGGCACAAACATTATATATTTATAGCGGCTGTTAAACACTTCTGGCCATCAGTTGCGTCAAATCAAATCAATTTTATTTGTATAGCCCAAAGTCACAAAGTACATTTGCCTCAGAGGGCTTTACAATCTGTACAGGGAGTGTGGACGTCAGATGTGAGCGTCAGAAATAATCTGCATAAATAGTTACAGTAATAGTTACATACTAATACTAGTACTATTATATACAAATGGTTTACACATACTTGTCTGTGTCGCTAGCTGTTATTTTGGTCCATCCCGAATGTGAGATTATTTGGATAGGAGTACCGGAGAGCCACCAGGATGGCGCCACTGTCAAGTATTTTTATGTCAAGTGTGTTTATGTTGCTACTGTCAAATGTGTTTATGGTGCCACTGTCAAGTGTGTTTATGGTGCCACTGTCAAGTGTGTTTATGGTGCCACTGCCAAGTGTGTTTATGGCGCCACTGTCAAGTGTGTTTATGGCGCCACTGTCAAGTGTGTTTATGGCACCACTGTCAAGTGTATTAGTACGGTATATGTATTACAATTTATTTTAAAAGAAAGAGATGCATCCTGGGAGAGGGGCCTCTCTTTTCTCTGTCCCTCTCTTACACAAGAGTTATAGTATTGTTGACTTTGACTGCATGTTTTGGGAGCATACCCTCCACTGTGTATAAGGGCTTGCCCCGCATAATTCAGGAGAGTTTCAATATTCGGCTGGAGGACGTATTAATTGATTACAATACTGAACTTATTGTAATAAATTTGTTATACAACTAAGACAGTTTCGAGTCTTTCTTCAAACATCTTCAAGTGCATTGCCACTGAATATAAGACACATGCAAGTTACATTTTATTTTGTAAAATTTAATAAATATGAAATGGAAGTGGAAAAAGATTTACTTCATTGATTTTAAAATATCATGTTACAGTTTATTATTAATTAATACACGAGTGTTAGTGGGCAGTGCTTAAAAATGTGTCAACTTTGCCAGCTTAATGAACAAATATTTTATATATTTATTATTATAGTTTATTATTATTTAACAAGTCATCGTTATTAGAGATCTGCAGGATTCATGTTTCATATTCTCATCACATGAATAGCAGAGAAGGTCTAGGTGAACTTCTTGATGAAGCGCAGTTTGAGGTAAGCGATGGTGAGGAAGCAGACGCTCATGATGGCCAGAGCTACGTAGTTCTGCCAGAAGCCCCAGGTGGAGTAATCCATGCCCTGCAGGGTAAGAAACTCCTCCCCTGTACAACTGGAAACACAGCACAGAGGTTAACCATTAACCAAATAACACCGTTATTACTGGCAGCCTGTGAGCTGTTTATAAGCAAGTCATTATAATACAAACTGACACATTCACATGTTTAACTTTAGGTAAATAAGTAACTAATAACACACATTTACTGATACAAACTAAGACGCTAACTCATTAACTAACGAATAACATGCAACTAGCCATATAACCACAACACTGACACCCATTTTAACTAGAAAAATAACTAACACACCCACCTTTTTATTTAGTAAAGTAAAAGACTGTACTGTTTAATTCATGAGTAACATGAAGAAGTAACTGCATAACTAACTGTCTAGAACCCACATCTATTGTTACACATTAAACTAATAGTTTCTTATTTATATATCTCACTAAGTAACAAACAACGAAACTTGTTATGCAACAAACTTTTAAGTGAATGAATCATCTACCAATCAAACTGAAAAGTCACATTTCAGGTAGACAACCAACTAACTTGTACACTTTTTACATAACTACCTATTTAACTAGCAAGTGAAAGAGCCTACTACAACTGAGTAATTGAATTACAGCTTAACTAATCTTTCAAGCAGTTACACAACCCGGCATCTGACAACTTATAAGCTCGAGGACAATCTCAAACTTAATATAAGTAACTAACTCTTCTATGTAGACTGTTACCTAAGTAACTAAATATTGATTTAATGATCAAACTGTCACACTTACGAACTAATTACATGTTCAAACATGTTCAGAATTTAAGTAAGCACCTAACTTACTAACTAAAGAGAAAACTGCCTAAATAAACTAATAAAGTGGCAAACCCACATTCATGTTGTAACTAGTTATTTAACGTTCCACAAAGTTCACTGACTAACATGTTCACCTTTAATTTACCAGAAAACTGGTGGACTTATTTTACCTTAATGAATAAGTAGCATTTTAAGTCAGTAATGAACGACATCACTAGCAAACTAACAAGTATTTAAACTGGTTGACTAACTGACCAACACTTGCGCATGCCGCTGTCTTTTCTTTTACAGTTACTGACATAAACATGTTTTTCTCGATTGTGTGCGTCAGTGTTTCTTACGTGAGTCCTCTGGAGTGATGCTGTTGTTAACCTTTTTACAGAACTCCAGCCCACGAAACTCCTTAATCTGCAGAGCCTGTAGAGACACAAAGATCATCAACACAACACCATCATACCACCTACCAACATGTGTGTGTGTGTGTGTGTGTGTGTGTGTGTGTGTGCACGTACACTGAGGCCATATCGTGGTATACTGAAGTATTTAAACCAAGCAAGCCAGCTGACCATGGAGGGAAGATTCACAAGCAAACCTGCAAAGATCTGCAGAAATAAAATAGAGAATTATAAGTTAGACACAAATCAAAGTATTCAAACAAAGTGATAGTCCGGGTGTTGCTATGTTTTCCATATGTCAGTATTAGCTTGTGTGGTTGAAAGGATTTCTGATGGCTTCTCAAAATTACAAAATAAACTAACGTCTGTTAAACCCTGTTGGTGCTACACTGACTCCAGGGGAGAAGTACGAAGCTACGTAACGACGACGCAGCACGGCTTAAACCCAGTTAGTCAATTGCATGTGTGTGTGTTGGTGATGCTGTTTGTTGTGTAACGTCACCATCATGTAGACAAAGCAGTTGGTCGCGAACATGTTGGCGATGGCCACCACTGTCTGGTCAGCTGAGATGGCCATAGTCATGGAGGTGGCTGTGTAGGCGACCAGAGCCACAGCTAACATGAAGAGAAGAAGAAGGCTTCAACTGTCGGCTTCAGGCCTGCACACACACACACACACACACACACACACACACACACACACACACTAGTTAGAACCTGCAGAATCAACAAAAATAATCTAGAAATAATGTTAAAATTATTACGTCCAATGTGGAGCTAATGACTTGAATCATTTTTTTTTTTTAAAGCCAGTGTCACTAAACAATTTGAATGAAACGCACCAAAACTAAAAGATACAAATTAAAGAATTAAAGAACAGAGAATGAACTCAAGATACAAACTCAAAAAAAAATTGCATGATCTTAAATGTAGTCCTCAAATAGTCGGATAGTAATCTGACTAACAGATCAGAGAACAGGAATCAGATCATTTTTGGCATTGTCCCCAATAAATAATTTTCTCTCTTAAAGTTCATGGCTTTTACCCACCAATCATGAAGTATGCCACACAGCTGAAGATGATGGCGGGGATGGTCTTCAGCGTTAAGATGTCCAACAGGATCTTAGACAGGAAGTACACAGACAGCCTGTAGTAACCGCTAATATACTCGTGACTGATGAGACAGAAAAATACACCAAAGGTTTGATTAATAAACGTCATAAGTACAGTGTGTGAATACTAGAAAAACTGGTAAGTTTAAAAGATGCTCAGAAGTATTATCTACTTGTGGCCCTGACGTGCAAAACACAACAGCAAATTAAAAAACACAATAGCAAATTAAAAAACACAACAGCAAATTGAAAAACACAACGGCAAATTGAAAAACAAAACAGCAAATTCAAAAACACAACAGCAAATTCAAAAACACAATAGCAAATTCAGAAACACAACAGCAAATTCAAAAACAAAACAGCAAATTCAAAAACACAATAGCAAATTCGAAAACACAACAGCAAATCAAATAACACAACAGCAAATTCAAAAACAAAACAGCAAATTCAAAAACACAACAGCAAATTCAAAAACAAAACAGCAAATTCAAAAACACAACAGCAAATTCAAAAACACAATAGCAAATTCAGAAACACAACAGCTAATTCAAAAACAAAACAGCAAATTCAAAAACACAACAGCAAATTCAAAAACACAACAGCAAATTCAAAAACACAACAGCAAATCAAATAACACAACAGCAAATTCAAAAACACAACAGCAAATCAAATAACACAACAGCGAATTCAAGACGAAAAGGGTAGGTACCCTTGGGCAACATGAATCGTCGTTGATTGGATGGTGGTCCTTTCTTCTTTTTCAAAATATGAGCACTGTTAGTGACAATGTACGCGCTGCTATTCAAGGATTTTTTGATGCACGACATGGATATGACATGATAGTACAGAAGCGCATTGCATTCACTGAATAAAAAAATTAGACACTTTATCTTGTAATTACGAGAAAAGATCGCGGAATTGCGAGATAAGGAAAGGTGCCTCATTGGTCACTGCACTTCGGTAAAGTTCGAAAGGTATTTCCAGGATCAATAACTCTTAGGTGAAACGTTGTTAAAAGACAAAACACACATATTTTCAACCGTAGAGACAGACAACAAGCTACAACCTAACGTTCATTGCAATGAGCTACAACCAATTTGCTGTTGTGGTATTTGATTTGCTTTTTTTTTTGAACTTGCTGTTGTGTTTTGCACTTCAGGGCCACCGTAATTATCACTTGGATTCATTGCACTACACTCAGAAGTCCGGCAAACGTGACAAGGTTGAGAATTAATGTCAATGTTGACATACATATACATCAAGCCATGGTTAATTTAGCTTAGCATAAAGACTGAAAACATGATAAATTAGCTGAAATTAGCACATACGACAAAACAACATTTAATCTTCTCAATTTACTCTGAGAGAGAAAGTCAGTAAGTAAATGTTGAATTGGATCATTAAGGGTATGTCTGTATATGTATATTTATGTGGCAAACCCACATGAAGAGTTTTCTCTCTGAGACGAAGAGGTCAGCAGATGACAGAGAGTCGAAACACTGATTCACAGTGATGAAGAAGAGAACGCCAGACCTGAAAACACAACAATACAATCAGTACACACAGTGGTACCTCTAGTGATTCTCTAATTGAGTAGTGAGAATATTGTTATACATTATATGTAATTAGTATGAAAAATGCTTTACTTTGCCACAGATACTGCTAACAGTAGTTTTACTGCATCTACTAACCTTCTTGTAGAGCATAAGAACAATAATAATAAAACTGGGACACGCCAAACTTTCAGAAACAACAGAAAACAAAGTTTTTCTTAGTATTATTATTATTATTGTAAGGCCGAGGTTGTGTTTCCTGGAACCCAGAACATTTAGTCCCAGGAGCAATTTTTCAAAATTTCTTCCGCCTGTTGTTGTCGGTGTTTCCACCAAGGTCTAAAGACATGAGATCAGACTGATCATACAAACAAGCAGCATCTGTTTTTAGAAGTCACACTAATGTTTCTAGTAGTGATACAACTACTACCACCAGGAAGTTGCACCAAATACTTATTTATGTGTTACATGATGGATAAAATCAGAATACCTGTTCTGTATTCCACTTTGATCATCTTTGACGCCAAAGAAAATGGCTCCTATGACCACAGCGAGGAACAACGTTAATGCTATCTGAACAGATTAAGAAAACAACATAGTCGTCAATAATCGATACAAGTTACTGTAGTATGCGCAGTCCCTGAACTGAATGTTGAAGCAGCATCTAAAGGGAACATTTTGGGTTTAATTAAATTTTCGTTGCAAACATTACCACCCTTGTTATTTAACAACCAGCAGGAACTACCTAAACCTCTCTACAGTCTTTATGCTAAGATGAGCCAACCAGTTGCTGGGTGTAACTTCATAGTTAATAGATGAATAAGAATCTTGTATTTTAATCATCCAACTCGCTGTCAGAAAGCCCATTTTTACCAAAAATGTTACTTGTTTTATATTTCTGATGTTGTAGTTCCTCTTATGTCTACTACATGCTGCTCCAGCTCAATTCAAATTGTACAAAAGTGACTGGCCCCTTTTTACATCTATTCATATACTGCAATAATTACCACATTTCTTTTTGTACAAAAGATCATGAACCCTGCCTGCCACAGTACTTGAAATCAATGAAATGGAAGTTCAGTTCCTTTACAGTTACACTCAGTGTGGAGATTGACACTGAAGCCTGCTCGATGGTCCTACCTCGGCGATGGAGGTCTGAGGGTTGAGCAGGAGGTTGCGGAAAGTTCTCTTGAAAACCCACCTGAACTGGGTCAGAAAGCTGGTGTTGTAAGTGATGGTTCTGTAGGGAGGAGTGCTGGTGATCTGCTTACCCTGAACTATCCTCTCTGAGAGAGAATAGATTATAAATTATAGAAATTATAGTTTCTGTATGAAGTAATTTCAGTAATTAAGTATGTTGAATTTAATTTGCGGTCAAAAATAGATTGAGAACAATTCCAGATAAAGATTTCTGAAGGTTTTCTTCATTTATTGAATTTATTGAAATAGCCTTGTATGATATTTTTGTGCTTACCCAGCTCTGTTTTGGTCTCTTTGAAATCGTGGCAGTTTCTGTATTCCTCTATGAGTTTGTCCTCGATTGCCTCTCTGGGTATCGAAGTAAACTCTAAATCTGAAGGGTAGAAAGAAGTGTTCAGAATCGTCCAAATGGGGAAAAGAAATGTAAATTACAAATTACAGGATTCATATGGTCCTTGTTGAATTCTGATTTTAAACTCTGATCGAAACATACATACCTTCACTCCCCATTTTGCTGAGGGGGATGGCGAATTGTCCATTTATGACGTCCAAAAAGAAGTCAGCAGGATTGTTGTGGGGCTCGCAGGTGTATCCTGGGAAATGACAGTCCAAACCAAATTACACAATACATCATCTTTACATTAGGTTATGTTATATTGGATTAAAGTAAATGTCATGTTCCTACCAATGTCTGAGAAATACTCCAGTGCTCTCTGTGCTGGACCATGGTAAACCTGAACATTTTAATAATCGTTAAAACAAGAGTTCATATATTCATAAAGTCCACACATGTGATGTGTTTATAAAAGGTGAGAAGTAGAGGGTCAGGGAGAAAATAAGGATCAAAGAGAGATGGGAAATCACGGTAACGTTTCACTAAGTGGAGATCGTAGGGGACCTGTTTGCCGTTGACCAGCAAGGTGAGGCTGTCGAACAGGCGGTAGATGGAGTATCGAGGCTGGTGGATGGACAGGATGATGGTGCGACCGTAGTTTGCCATCCTGAAGAGACAAGAGAAACAGTTAAAGCATCCTAACAGACATGAATTTAACTCACAGCAGAAGTTTAAATTAAACCCCTGGGTCCATGTGACCTGAATTTAACCGAGGATCTAAGGCAGTGGTCAATGCCTCATGTAGCTTGGACCCAGAATCAGATGTTTAAGGTGATCAGTAAAACCTTAACAAGAAGCCAGTGGAAGGAAGACAGGATTGGGTTAATGTAATGTTTTCGGTGAAGTAATAAGTTGTGAGCATGGATAAACTCTCAGAGATCAGAAGTCCAAGTCTGGATCTCCGAGCCAGTGCGTAACTACAGTAAAGGTGAAGGCTTCAGTTCAAAGCCTCAACGTCATTACCTAAACCTTTGGGAACTCTTCGAGGCTTTTCACCTCTCCGACAGTTTCAGACTACATTTATTGTTCCCAAGTTGCATGCTAGCCAATGCTGATTAAATATGACAGTATAATTATGCAAACTATGAGTAAACATTAAATATGAATACATAAGTCTGCTACAAGATATCTATGTTTTCATGTCGTGACCTGTAGTTATATACAAATGCTACAATGGCAGCATCTACATTTGAACCAACAATACCATTCTGGAAATGTTTCACAAAAAGCTGAAACGCCATAAGGCTTTTAATTTGAAATGGACACAGGAAGTGTGTGACCTCTTGAGCAGCAGCAGCACTGAGTTGGCAGTGCTGGCGTCGAGGCCCGTGGTCGGTTCGTCCAGGAAAAGGACAGGCGGGTCGATGATCAGCTCCATGCCGATGCTCGTCCTCTTCCTCTCGCCGCCGGAGATCCCACGAATCAGTTGGGTGCCCACCTGAACACACACAGACACAGATTTGTCTTTTTGCACATTCTGACGTTATTGTTTGTCCATTTACTCTCTGCGATTGTTATTTCTTCACATCTTTGATTCCTTCTCACCCTGGAGTCGGCCACTTTGCCCAATCCCAGCTCCTGGATCAGTTTGTTCACTTTTTGCTCTTTCTCCTGCTGAGAGACGGCCGCTGGGAGACGTAGCGCCGCCGAGAAGGTGAAGTTCTCTCTGACCGTCAGGGTCCCCATCAGCACGTCGTCCTGGAGACATGAAACCATCACTAACAATTAAAACAGTCGTTTCTCATAGTCAGTTTTAATTGTTGGTGGTGTGACTGATCAGACTTGACTGAAGAAGCTGGTCTTATTGTTGCGTGCACTCCCTTCCTGCCCCGATCGGGAAACTCCTGCCGCTCTTCTATTGAATCCTGTCACAGAGTTGGCTTCTGTTGCTCTGACTTCCTGTCTGTCTTCCTGTCTGTCTCACCCACCTGCACCACGTATCCAGACAGACATTTGAAGTTTGGAGGCTGAGGAGCTCCGTCGATCAAAACTTCTCCCGACAGGCCTGCGGGGTCCTTCCTGGCTGCCAATATATCCAGGAACCTGAACGGCAACAGTTAGCAGCAAGCGATCAGGAAGCTTCTTGAAAGTGTTTGCTTTAGAGATGAAGACGTCCTTCATTATCATAACAGCTTATAAAACAAACACTTTCTACACTCCACATTATCTACATTCACATGGGGCAGCAGCAACGTCTCCATCGCTTCTTCTAACTTTACAAAGACACTCACGATGACTTGCCACTTCCTGTCGCTCCCATGATGGCGTTCAGACCCGGCTTCATGATCCCACTGAGAGAGAGGGAGGTATAATTTGTGACCCATCCATAAAAAAAGAGAGCAAAGAAATACACAAATAAAGAAAACAAATTTAGACTAAAAGCACCAGTGTAATAATGGATTTACGATACGATACGATACGATAATACTTTATTGATCCCACAACGGGGAAATTCACTTATTACAGCAGCAGAGGAGGGGAAACACAGTGTACATATGTCGTACACATTTACAAAAAGTACTATTTATAGTGTAATAGCATTTAGCAATACCGGTGGGGTTTTCTGACCCAGTGTTAGGTTTGTTTTTTTTTTAAGTCTGTATCAATAATTTCAGATTTCCAAACCACAAAATCTTTGTGCGTTACGTACTTCTCCTGACCCAGAGCCCAAAGTTACATAGTGTGAGAACAGACGTACGAATGACAGAGACACCGTTCAGCTGATCACAGGTCAGTGTGGGTCAACCGGAGTCAACATTTTATAGTAAAGTTGAAACATGTTACTTGAAGTTCTTTCTGAAGGAACTGAGAGATCTTTTTTTCTAAACAGAAGTGATGAAATTTTTCTTTGGCTGATTCAGCACTTCCTCCTTTGATATCCGCTAGGCCATGAGTCAGCAGGTCTGATAAAACATGACACTGCGGGTTTATTTTGCTTTCTTCCCTCTTTCTTTTTTAATTTCCTTGTTTCCCCTCTCTCCCTCTTTTTTTTCATTGTCTTTCTTTTTTTTCTTCCCTTCCTTCTTTGCGTCATGTTTAATTTTGTTAAAATTTAGCTCAGTGTAAGAAAGTGAAGAGAGAGTCTGCTGCATATTCAACCTCAAGATGTAATACAAATATTTGGTTTCCTGTATCCTCATCATAATAGACAAACAGGTGTGCCTGTTCAACACTTGCGTACTTCAACATTAGATATAGAGGCAGCTCAGCATCCTGCCGCTGCGTCTGTTCAAACTGAAAGTCATTGTTTTCTAACAAGCTTCTGCGTTTGTCACAGGGGGGAAATGTCTTCACAATTTTCAGATGGACTGCACTTACTGCACTGTTAATAGTAAACATCAGGTAGGGATTGTCACCGTGGGCATTTTAACATAATGATGTTGGCTTTGACTACACCTGTACAGCAATGCTAGGATGGATGAACAGGTTTTGCATCTTGTGCACGATAACTGCGTTTGCATATACTCAGAGTTACTGCATTCACCAGCACACTGGGCTGTATCCATCAAAGTGATAAATGTGAAATGTTTGACCTACTCATGAATGTAGATGGACATACAAACATACATCTTTTGGTATTCATGGATGGCTGTTAATGCTCCTGTGATACAGTATTTTAAAAAAACAAACTTGTTCTAGTTGTCCGTCTTATCAGGCTGTTCAAGGAGAAGCTGTCAAGATAGATATGATGGCAGAGGAGGAGAGAGTGAAGAGGACGCTGATGGAGGAAGCTAAGAAGAGAAAAGGAGATAGTGAGCGAACAAGAAGCCGCCGGACAAGAGTAAATGTGGGACTGACTTTTAGTGGTTGGTGAGAGCTTGGTGAAATAAAAGGCTGAAAGACAGACACCGAGCTGGACTGACTGCTGCTGGACTAGTCGCTGATATCAGCCGCTGCTGGACTAGTCGCTGATATCAGCCGCTGCTGGACTAGTCGCTGATATCAGCCGCTGCTGGACTAGTCGCTGATATCAGCCGCTGCTGGACTAGTCGCTGATATCAGCCGCTGCTGGACTAGTCGCAGATATCAGCCGCTGCTGGACTAGTCGCTGATATCAGCCGCTGCTGGACTAGTCGCTGATATCAGCCGCTGCTGGCCTAGTAGCTGATATCAGCCGCTGCTGGACTAGTCGCTGATATCAGCCGCTGCTGGACTAGTCGCTGATATCAGCCGCTGCTGGACTAGTCGCTGATATCAGCCGCTGCTGGCCTAGTCAGTGATATCAGCCGCTGCTGGACTAGTCGCTGATATCAGCCGCTGCTGGACTAGTCGCTGATATCAGCTGCTGCTGGACTAGTATGAAGGTAGATTAGTGCCATATATCTGAAGAAGAGCAGACTATGATTTGCACTTGTAAAACCCGTAATTCGCAACTTGTGAACACGCATCTCAGAGTTTGTAAGTGTAACTTCAGATCCACACATCTGCAAAAAGCAAACTGCAAGCATATTTCACAACTTGTGAAAGCGCATCTTCGAATTTGCACTTGTAACCTCAGATCTGCAAAGCTGCACAACATGATTTGCATGCGCAGGTTCCTATTTGCTCGCTCAGTTGCGTCATCCTTCTCACGTGAATTTTGGCATGATTCTCTCGGATGGATTTGAAGGAAACGATTTGCGCGCAGAGACCAGGAATGCCTGTTTTACCACTCTTGTCCAAAAGGTGGCAGTGTGGTTATTGGATAATATATCAAACGGCTCAGTTTTTTTTTTTTATTACTGCAATAAGACAGAGTATTACAATGACACGTGACAGGTAGAACAGAAATTGCTGATCATTACATCAAGATAAAGTCAGTAAAAAAAAAAAAAACAAGAGATAAAAACATACATAGACATACAAGAGGAATATATCTCAAAGAACATTTAGAAGCTTTGTGTTTTTCTTATTATGTACAAGTTTAAGAGATTTGAGAAGAGAGGAAATTTCTAAAATAAAAATATCAAAGAGAGGTTGATTCTTTTGCCATTTCTGTTTATGAATGAAAAATTTGGCTTGTAGAACATAAAAGTTAACTAAAAATTCAAATGATGAATCTGTAGAGTTCTCATAATAAAAGAAGATGTCTTTGAGAAGACATAATGGCCCTGTTGTGCAAAAAGGTGAAAACTAAGGTCTATTAGAAATTTCTTAACAGTATCGCACTCAAAAAATAAATGTACAAGTGTTTCATCTTCCTTATTACAAAAAGAGCAATGTAAATCTAGGTCTATGTCAGTATATTTTGAAACATTTGTAGGGTAAATCTTGTGGAGAATCTTAAAATGGACTAAATAAACGGGTCAGTGGTGGTGGTGGGTGGCTGGCCATGACTCTTGGTCTACGACACGGCGCCATGAGAACATGGAGAGAAGTGTTCAACAACGTGTAAGTAACATTATGGTTTACACGTTGTTGAATAGACCTAGATTTACATTGCTCTTTTGTAATAAGGAAGATGAAACACTTGTACATTTATTTTTTGAGTGCGATACTGTTAAGAAATTTCTAATAGACCTTAGTTTTCACCTTTTTGCACAACAGGGCCATTATGTCTTCACTCTCAAAGACATCTTCTTTTATTATGAGAACTCTACAGATTCATCATTTGAATTTTTAGTTAACTTTTATGTTCTACAAGCCAAATTTTTCATTCATAAACAGAAATGGCAAAAGAATCAACCTCTCTTTGATATTTTATTTTAGAAATTTCCTCTCTTCTCAAATCTCTTAAACTTGTACATAATAAGAAAAACACAAAGCTTCTAAATGTTCTTTAAGATATATTCCTCTTGTATGTCTATGTATGTTTTTTTTACTGACTTTATCTTGATGTAATGATCAGCAATTTCTGTTCTACCTGTCACGTGTCATTGTAATACTCTGTCTTATTGCAATAATAAAAAAAAAAAAAAAAAAAAAAAACTGAGCCGTTTGATATATTATCCAATAACCACACTGCCACCTTTTGGACAAGAGTGGTAAAACAGGCATTCCTGGTCTCTGCGCGCAAATCGTTTCCTTCAAATCCATCCGAGAGAATCGTGCCAAAATTCACGTGAGAAGGATGACGCAACTGAGCGAGCAAATAGGAACCTGCGCATGCAAATCATGTTGTGCAGCTTTGCAGATCTGAAGTTACAAGTGCAAATTCGAAGACGCGCTTTCACAAGTTGTGAAATATGCTTGCAGTTTGCTTTTTGCAGATGTGTGGATCTGAAGTTACACTTACAAACTCTGAGATGCGTGTTCACAAGTTGCGAATTACGGGTTTTACAAGTGCAAATCATAGTCTGCTCTTCTTCAGATATATGGCACTAATCTACCTTCATAGACTAGTCAGTGATATTAGCTGCTGCTGGTAACCTGGCTGATGATTGACAAAAATACACATTTCTACACAAAAAGCTGTTTGGTGACCGTCTTCAGGCCACCGAGTCATAGTTTTAGAAACCGCAAATTACTCACTTGAGGTCAATGAGGATGTCTTTGGTTGTAACTTTCTTCCGACACAGACAGCCTCCTCCTTGTTTCACCTTGTAGTGGATGTTATGGAAGCTGACGACAGCGCCCTGCTGCTCCTGCTTCGAACCTGCTGACTAAAAAACAGTTAACTCACCTCAAGATGTGTGATGGAAATCAAGCACCGAGAGAAGGGAAGAAGGGAAGGAAGATACCTGGCGTTCTCCATTGTGGCTGAGCTCCATTGTCACTTGTCTGTCCGACATCCTCTCAGCTCCTGAACATAAAACACTGAAGAAACATTTTACTGTAGCGATCACAGAGCTGAAGTCCTGCCTCGAGGCCTGGCTAGTTAAACACAAGAGCTAAATTGAATGGATTAAACAAATTTACTCTAACAAATTTACCACCTAAGATTGTGTCTTTGCATAATGTCACATGGCGTAACGTCTGTTTACTGTACAGTAATATTTCCTTTGCCTTTTGACTTTTTGGCTGAAAAATAATTCATTCAACGTTCTAATGCAAAGTTTATTTTTTCTTAAATCTTCAATATTTGGTCTTTGCCGCGTTTGCTTTCCTGAAGAGTAGAGTACATATTTATTTAGCAGCATTTGTGTGAGTCTAACACCCCTAGAGGGGTTGGAAGAAGTATTCAAATCTTTAAGTTTAGTAAAATAAAAAAATTAAAAAATTGTAATAACTCCATATAGAATGGTGCATTCATATTAATAAACTGTATATTTTTAACTTTATACATCAGCTTTCAAAACACAGCTACAAAGTGCTAGAGCTTCACAATAAAACAAACCACATTAACAGTAAGTTAAGCACAATAAATCAATAAAAACTGGAATCAAATAAACATTAGCTAACAGCAGTTTACTTCACTGCCCTCAAATGCACATATTGTATTTTTTACTCCACTACATTTGTGTGAAAATGTTAAATATTTGTCATAGTGTTCCTTTATGTGAAAGTTCTTCTAAGATCAACTCTTTAAATACTCCTGGATCAGCTGGAGTCAGCAGTCATTGGAGACTGAAATAAGGACTTAACGATAGAGCTGTCTCTGAATAGTTAAATTCTTTCAGGAATTTGGTCATAAGGTCAGCAGTCATACAACAAGAGTATTTATCAGAAACAGAAATGATGCGTGGCGAGCACTTCCCAATAGGAGCACCAGTTTACAGGTTTGGTTAGGACGTTACCTTAGGTCACACTGTTAACCACGACAAGGAATTACAGAAAATGACTATGAAGAGCTAAAAACTGCTTATGTGAAATAGTTATTTCTACTAACACACATCTATAATTCCCCTTTACAACATGGACGGTGACACTACAAACATATCATGAACTCTCAGTTTGTTTGTGATTAAACAAGTTAAAATTAACTCAACTGTAAACATCTACAGCAGTAAAATGAAACGCACACAGGAATATGAATCCATGAGTCCTCATTGCTGCTTTCATAACAAATTTGGACTTTTAACTTTACATGTTTTACTTCATCTTTCAGGCACAAACATTATATATTTATAGCGGCTGTTAAACACTTCTGGCCATCAGTTGCGTCAAATCAAATCAATTTTATTTGTATAGCCCAAAGTCACAAAGTACATTTGCCTCAGAGGGCTTTACAATCTGTACAGGGAGTGTGGACGTCAGATGTGAGCGTCAGAAATAATCTGCATTAATAGTTACAGTAATAGTTACATACTAATACTAGTACTATTATATACAAATGGTTTACACATACTTGTCTGTGTCGCTAGCTGTTATTTTGGTCCATCCCAAATGTGAGATTATTTGGATAGGAGTACCGGAGAGCCACCAGGATGGCGCCACTGTCAAGTATTTTTTATGTCAAGTGTGTTTATGTTGCTACTGTCAAATGTGTTTATGGTGCCACTGTCAAGTGTGTTTATGGTGCCACTGTCAAGTGTGTTTATGGTGCCACTGTCAAATGTGTTTATGGTGCCACTGTCAAGTGTGTTTATGGTGCCACTGTCAAATGTGTTTATGGTGCCACTTCCAGGTGTGTTTATTGTGCCACTGTCAAGTGTGTTTATGGTGCCACTGTCAAGTGTGTTTATGGCGCCACTGTCAAGTGTGTTTATAGTGCCACTGTCAAGTGTGTTTATAGTGCCACTGTCAAGTGTGTTTATGGTGCCACTGTCAAATGTGTTTATGGTGCCACTTCTGGGTGTGTTTATGGTGCCACTGTCAAGTGTGTTTATGGTGCCACTGTCAAGTGTGTTTATGGCGCCACTGTCAAGTGTGTTTATAGTACCACTGTCAAGTGTGTTTATGGTGCCACTGTCAAGTGTGTTTATAGTGCCACTGTCAAGTGTGTTTATGGTGCCACTGTCAAATGTGTTTATGGTGCCACTTCCAAGTGTGTTTATGGTGCCACTGTCAAGTGTGTTTATGGTGCCACTGTCAAGTGTGTTTATGGCGCCACTGTCAAGTGTTTATAGTGCCACTGTCAAGTGTGTTTATAGTACCACTGTCAAGTGTGTTTATGGTGCCACTGTCAAATGTGTTTATGGTGCCACTTCCAAGTGTGTTTATTGTGCCACTGTCAAGTGTGTTTATGGTGCCACTGTCAAGTGTGTTTATGGCACCACTGTCAAGTGTGTTTATGGTGCCACTGTCAAATGTGTTTATGGTGCCACTTCCAAGTGTGTTCATGGTGCCACTGTCAAGTGTGTTCATGGTGCCACTGTCAAGTGTGTTTATAGTGCCACTGTCAAGTGTGTTTATGGTGCCACTGTCAAGTGTGTTTATAGTACCACTGTCAAGTGTGTTTATGGTGCCACTGTCAAATGTGTTTATGGTGCCACTTCCAAGTGTGTTTATAGTGCCACTGTCAAGTGTGTTCATGGTGCCACTGTCAAGTGTGTTTATAGTGCCACTGTCAAGTGTGTTTATGGTGCCACTGTCAAGTGTGTTTATGGTGCCACTGTCAAATGTGTTTATAGTGCCACTGTCAAGTGTGTTTATGGCGCCACTGTCAAGTGTGTTCATGGTGCCACTGTCAAGTGTGTTTATACTGCCAATGTCAAGTGTTTATAGTGCCACTGTCAAGTGTGCTTATGGCGCCACTGTCAAGTGTGTTTATGGTGCCACTGCCAAGTGTGTTTATGGTGCCACTGCCAAGTGTGTTTATGGCGCCACTGTCAAGTGTGTTTATGGCGCCACTGTCAAGTGTGTTTATGGCACCACTGTCAAGTGTATTAGTACGGTATGTATTACAATTTATTTTAAAAGAAAGAGATGCATCCTGGGAGAGGGGCCTCTCTTTTCTCTGTCCCTCTCTTACACAAGAGTTATAGTATTGTTGACTTTGACTGCATGTTTTGGGAGCATACCCTCCACTGTGTATAAGGGCTTGCCCCGCATAATTCAGGAGAGTTTCAATATTCGGCTGGAGGACGTATTAATTGATTACAATACTGAACTTATTGTAATAAATTTGTTATACAACTAAGACAGTTTCGAGTCTTTCTTCAAACATCTTCAAGTGCATTGCCACTGAATAAAAGACACATGCAAGTTACATTTTATTTTGTAAAATTTAATAAATATGAAATGGAAGTGGAAAAAGATTTACTTCATTGATTTTAAAATATCATGTTACAGTTTATTATTAATTAATACACGAGTGTTAGTGGGCAGTGCTTAAAAATGTGTCAACTTTGCCAGCTTAATGAACAAATATTTTATATATTATTATAGTTTATTATTATTTAACAAGTCATCGTTATTAGAGATCTGCAGGATTCATGTTTCATATTCTCATCACATGAATAGCAGAGAAGGTCTAGGTGAACTTCTTGATGAAGCGCAGTTTGAGGTAAGCGATGGTGAGGAAGCAGACGCTCATGATGGCCAGAGCTACGTAGTTCTGCCAGAAGCCCCAGGTGGAGTAATCCATGCCCTGCAGGGTAAGAAACTCCTCCCCTGTACAACTGGAAACACAGCACAGAGGTTAACCATTAACCAAATAACACCGTTATTACTGGCAGCCTGTGAGCTGTTTATAAGCAAGTCATTATAATACAAACTGACACATTCACATGTTTAACTTACGTAAATAAGTAACTAATAACACACATTTACTGATACAAACTAAGACGCTAACTCATTAACTAACGAATAACATGCAACTAGTCATATAACCACAACACTGACACCCATTTTAACTAGAAAAATAACTAACACACCCACCTTTTTTTTAGTAAAGTAAAAGACTGTACTGTTTAATTCATGAGTAACATGAAGAAGTAACTGCATAACTAACTGTCTAGAACACACATCTATTGTTACACATTAAACTAACAGTTTCTTATTTATATCTCACTAAGTAACAAACAACGAAACGTGTTATGCAACAAACTTTTAAGTGAATGAATCATCTACCAATCAAACTGAAAAGTCACATTTCAGGTAGACAACCAACTAACTTGTACACTTTTTACATAACTACCTATTTAACTAGCAAGTGAAAGAGCCTACTACAACTGAGTAATTGAATTACAGCTTAACTAATCTTTCAAGCAGTTACACAACCCGGCATCTGACAACTTATAAGCTCGAGGACAACCTCAAACTTAATATAAGTAACTAACAACTAACAACTAACAAACTGTCACACTTACGAACTAATTACATGTTCAAACATGTTCAGAATTTAAGTAAGCACCTAACTTACTAACTAAAGAGAAAACTGCCTAAATAAACTAATAAAGTGGCAAACCCACATTCATGCTGTAACTAGTTATTTAACGTTCCACAAAGTTCACTGACTAACATGTTCACCTTTAATTTACCAGAAAACTGGTGGACTCATTTTACCTTAATAAATAAGTAGCATTTTAAGTCAGTAATGAACGACATCACTAGCAAACTAACAAGTATTTAAACTGGTTGACTAACTGACCAACACTTGATTTGTTTGCACTGAAACTGACAAACGACAGCTGGGATGTGTCACTATGACTGTGGCCCAAACTGAAGCGCATGCCGCTGTCTTTTCTTTTACAGTTACTGACATAAACATGTTTTTCTCGATTGTGTGTGTCAGTGTTTCTTACGTGAGTCCTTCTGGAGTGATGCTGTTGTTAACCTTTTTACAGAACTCCAGCCCGCGAAACTCGTTAATCTGCAGAGCCTGTAGAGACACAAAGATCATGAACACAACACCATCATACCACCTACCAACATGTGTGTGTGTGTGTGTGTGTGTGTGTGTGCACGTACACTGAGGCCATATCGTGGTATACTGAAGTATTTAAACCAAGCAAGCCAGCTGACCATGGAGGGAAGATTCACAAGCAAACCTGCAAAGAGCTGCAGAAATAAAATAGAGAATTATAAGTTAGACACAAATCAAAGTATTCAAACAAAGTGATAGTCCGGGTGTTGCTATGGTTTTCCATATGTCAGTATTAGCTTGTGTGGTTGAAAGGATTTCTGATGGCTTCTGAAAATTCCAAAATAAACTAACGTCTGTTAAACCCTGTTGGTGCTACACTGACTCCCGGCCGGGAGAAGTACGTAACGCTACGTAAGACGCAGCACGGCTTAAACCCAGTTAGTCAATTGCATGTGTGTGTGTTGGTGATGCTGTTTGTTAACGTGTGTGTGTGTGTGTGTGTGTATGTGTGTGTGTGTGTGTGTGTGTGTGTGTGTCTGTAACGTCACCATCATGTAGACAAAGCAGTTGGACGCGAACATGTTGGCGATGGCCACCACTGTCTGGTCAGCTGAGATGGCCATAGTCATGGAGGTGGCCGTGTAGGCGACCAGAGCCACAGCTAACATGAAGAGGAAGAAGGCTTCAACTGTCGGCTTCAGGCCTGCACACACACACACACACACACACACACACTAGTTAGAACCTGCAGAATCAGCAGAAAGTATGGCAGCACAAATGTCAACAAAAATAATCTAGAAATAATGTTAAAATTATTACGTCCAATGTGGAGCTAATGACTTGAATCATTTTTATTTTTTTTTAAAAAAGCCAGAGTGTCACTAAACATTTGAATGAAACGCACCAAAACTAAAACATACAAATTAAAGAATTAAAGAACAGAGAATGAACTCAAGATACAAACTCAAAAAAAAATAATTGCATTATCTTAAATGTAATCCTCAAATAGTCGGATAGTAATCTGACTAACAGATCAGAGAACAGGAATCAGATCATTTTTGGCATTGTCCCCAATAAATAATTTTCTCTCTTAAAGTTCATGGCTTTTACCCACCAATCATGAAGTATGCCACACAGCTGAAGATGATAGCGCGGATGGTCTTCAGCGTTAAGATGTCCAACAGGATCTTAGACAGTAAGTACACAGACAGCCTGTAGTAACCGCTAATATACTCGTGACTGATGAGACAGAAAAATACACCAAAGGTTTGATTAATAAACGTCATAAGTACAGTGTGTAAATACTGGAAAAACTGGTAAGTTTAAAAGATGCTCAGAAGTATTATCTACTTGTGGCCCAGAAGTGCAAAACACAACAGCAAATTAAAAAACACAATAGCAAATTAAAAAACACAACAGCAAATTGAAAAACACAACAGCAAATTCAAAAACAAAACAGCAAATTCAAAAACACAACAGCAAATTCAAAAACACAACAGCAAATTCAAAAACACAATAGCAAATTCAAAACACAACAGCAAATTCAAAACAAAACAGCAAATTCAAAAACACAACAGCAAATTCAAAAACAAAACAGCAAATTCAAAAACACAACAGCAAATCAAATAACACAACAGCAAATTCAAAGACACAACAGCAAAGCAAATAACACAACAGCGAATTCAAAACGAAAAGGGTAGGTACCCTTGGGCAACATGAATCGTCGTTGATTGGACATGTGGTCCTTTCTTCCTTTTCAAAATATGAGCACTGTTAGTGACAATGTACGCGCTGCTATTCAAGGATTTTTTGATGCACGACATGGATATGACATGATAGTACAGAAGCGCATTGCATTCACTGGATAAAAAAATTAGACACTTTATCTTGTAATTACGAGAAAAGATCGCGGAATTGCGAGATAAGGAAAGGTGCCTCATTGGTCACTGCACTTCGGTAAAGTTCGAAAGGTATTTCCAGGATCAATAACTCTTAAGTGAAACGTTGTTAAAAGACAAAACACACATATTTTCAACCGTAGTAAGACAGACAACAAGCTACAACCTAACGTTTATTGCAATGAGCTAAAACTAATTTGCTGTTGTGGTATTTGATTTGCTTTTGTTTTTTTGAACTTGCTGTTGTGTTTTGCACTTCAGGGCCACCGTAATTATCACTTGGATTCATTGCACTACACTCAGAAGTCCGGCAAACGTGACAAGGTTGAGAATTAATGTCAATGTTGACATACATATACATCAAGCCATGGTTAATTTAGCTTAGCATAAAGACTGAAAACATGATAAATTAGCTGAAATTAGCACATACGGCAAAACAACATTTAATCTTCTCAATTTACTCTGAGAGAGAAAGTCAGTAAGTAAATGTTGAATTGGATCATTAAGGGTATGTCTGTATATGTATATTTATGTGGCAAACCCACATGAAGAGTTTTCTCTCTGAGATGAAGAGGTCAGCAGATGACAGAGATCTGTAACACTGATTCACAGTGATGAAGAAGAGAACGCCAGACCTGAAAACACAACAATACAATCAGTACACACAGTGGTACCTCTAGTGATTCTCTAATTGAGTAGTGAGAATATTGTTATACATTATATGTAATTAGTATGAAAAATGCTTCACTTTGCCACAGATACTGCTAACAGTAGTTTTACTGCATCTACTAACCTTCTTGTAGAGCATAAGAACAATAATAAAAATGAAACTGGGACACGCCAAACTTTCAGAAACAATAGAAAACAAAGTTTTTCTTAGTATTATTATTATTATTGTAAGGCCGAGGTTGTGTTTCCTGGAACCCAGAACATTTAGTCCCAGGAGCAATTTTTCAAAATTTCTTCCGCCTGTTGTTGTCGGTGTTTCCACCAAGGTCTAAAGACATGAGATCAGACTGATCATACAAACAAGCAGCATCTGTTTTTAGAAGTCACACTAATGTTTCTAGTAGTGATACAACTACTACCACCAGGAAGTTGCACCAAATACTTATTTATGTGTTACATGATGGATAAAATCAGAATACCTGTTCTGTATTCCACTTTGATCATCTTTGACGCCAAAGAAAATGGCTCCTATGACCACAGCGAGGAACAACGTTAATGCTATCTGAACAGATTAAGAAAACAACATAGTCGTCAATAATCGATACAAGTTACTGTAGTATGCGCAGTCCCTGAACTGAATGTTGAAGCAGCATCTAAAGGGAACATTTTGGGTTTAATTAAATTTTCGTTGCAAACATTACCACCCTTGTTATTTAACAACCAGCAGGAACTACCTAAACCTCTCTACAGTCTTTATGCTAAGATGAGCCAACCAGTTGCTGGGTGTAACTTCATAGTTAATAGATGAATAAGAATCTTGTATATTTTAATCATCCAACTCGCTGTCAGAAAGCCCATTTTTACCAAAAATGTTACTTGTTTTATATTTCTGATGTTGTAGTTCCTCTTATGTCTACTACATGCTGCTCCAGCTCAATTCAAATTGTACAAAAGTGACTGGCCCCTTTTTACATCTATTCATATACTGCAATAATTACCACATTTCTTTTTGTACAAAAGATCATGAACCCTGCCTGCCACAGTACTTGAAATCAATGAAATGGAAGTTCAGTTCCTTTACAGTTACACTCAGTGTGGAGATTGACACTGAAGCCTGCTCGATGGTCCTACCTCGGCGATGGAGGTCTGAGGGTTGAGCAGGAGGTTGCGGAAAGTTCTCTTGAAAACCCACCTGAACTGGGTCAGAAAGCTGGTGTTGTAAGTGATGGTTCTGTAGGGAGGAGTGCTGGTGATCTGCTTACCCTGAACTATCCTCTCTGAGAGAGAATAGATTATAAATTATAGAAATTATAGTTTCTGTATGAAGTAATTTCAGTAATTAAGTATGTTGAATTTAATTTGCGGTCAAAAATAGATTGAGAACAATTCCAGATAAAGATTTCTGAAGGTTTTCTTCATTTATTGAATTTATTGAAATAGCCTTGTATGATATTTTTGTGCTTACCCAGCTCTGTTTTGGTCTCTTTGAAATCGTGGCAGTTTCTGTATTCCTCTATGAGTTTGTCCTCGATTGCCTCTCTGGGTATCGAAGTAAACTCTAAATCTGAAGGGTAGAAAGAAGTGTTCAGAATCGTCCAAATGGGGAAAAGAAATGTAAATTACAAATTACAGGATTCATATGGTCCTTGTTGAATTCTGATTTTAAACTCTGATCGAAACATACATACCTTCACTCCCCATTTTGCTGAGGGGGATGGCGAATTGTCCATTTATGACGTCCAAAAAGAAGTCAGCAGGATTGTTGTGGGGCTCGCAGGTGTATCCTGGGAAATGACAGTCCAAACCAAATTACACAATACATCATCTTTACATTAGGTTATGTTATATTGGATTAAAGTAAATGTCATGTTCCTACCAATGTCTGAGAAATACTCCAGTGCTCTCTGTGCTGGACCATGGTAAACCTGAACATTTTAATAATCGTTAAAACAAGAGTTCATATATTCATAAAGTCCACACATGTGATGTGTTTATAAAAGGTGAGAAGTAGAGGGTCAGGGAGAAAATAAGGATCAAAGAGAGATGGGAAATCATGGTAACGTTTCACTAAGTGGAGATCGTAGGGGACCTGTTTGCCGTTGACCAGCAAGGTGAGGCTGTCGAACAGGCGGTAGATGGAGTATCGAGGCTGGTGGATGGACAGGATGATGGTGCGACCGTAGTTTGCCATCCTGAAGAGACAAGAGAAACAGTTAAAGCATCCTAACAGACATGAATTTAACTCACAGCAGAAGTTTAAATTAAACCCCTGGGTCCATGTGACCTGAATTTAACCGAGGATCTAAGGCAGTGGTCAATGCCTCATGTAGCTTGGACCCAGAATCAGATGTTTAAGGTGATCAGTAAAACCTTAACAAGAAGCCAGTGGAAGGAAGACAGGATTGGGTTAATGTAATGTTTTCGGTGAAGTAATAAGTTGTGAGCATGGATAAACTCTCAGAGATCAGAAGTCCAAGTCTGGATCTCCGAGCCAGTGCGTAACTACAGTAAAGGTGAAGGCTTCAGTTCAAAGCCTCAACGTCATTACCTAAACCTTTGGGAACTCTTCGAGGCTTTTCACCTCTCCGACAGTTTCAGACTACATTTATTGTTCCCAAGTTGCATGCTAGCCAATGCTGATTAAATATGACAGTATAATTATGCAAACTATGAGTAAACATTAAATATGAATACATAAGTCTGCTACAAGATATCTATGTTTTCATGTCGTGACCTGTAGTTATATACAAATGCTACAATGGCAGCATCTACATTTGAACCAACAATACCATTCTGGAAATGTTTCACAATAAAAGCTGAAACGCCATAAGGCTTTTAATTTGAAATGGACACAGGAAGTGTGTGACCTCTTGAGCAGCAGCAGCACCGAGTTGGCAGTGCTGGCGTCGAGGCCCGTGGTCGGTTCGTCCAGGAAAAGGACAGGCGGGTCGATGATCAGCTCCATGCCGATGCTCGTCCTCTTCCTCTCGCCGCCGGAGATCCCACGAATCAGTTGGGTGCCCACCTGAACACACACAGACACAGATTTGTCTTTTTGCACATTCTGACGTTATTGTTTGTCCATTTACTCTCTGCGATTGTTATTTCTTCACATCTTTGATTCCTTCTCACCCTGGAGTCGGCCACTTTGCCCAATCCCAGCTCCTGGATCAGTTTGTTCACTTTTTGCTCTTTCTCCTGCTGAGAGACGGCCGCTGGGAGACGTAGCGCCGCCGAGAAGGTGAAGTTCTCTCTGACCGTCAGGGTCCCCATCAGCACGTCGTCCTGGAGACATGAAACCATCACTAACAATTAAAACAGTCGTTTCTCATAGTCAGTTTTAATTGTTGGTGGTGTGACTGATCAGACTTGACTGAAGAAGCTGGTCTTATTGTTGCGTGCACTCCCTTCCTGCCCCGATCGGGAAACTCCTGCCGCTCTTCTATTGAATCCTGTCACAGAGTTGGCTTCTGTTGCTCTGACTTCCTGTCTGTCTTCCTGTCTGTCTCACCCACCTGCACCACGTATCCAGACAGACATTTGAAGTTTGGAGGCTGAGGAGCTCCGTCGATCAAAACTTCTCCCGACAGGCCTGCGGGGTCCTTCCTGGCTGCCAATATATCCAGGAACCTGAACGGCAACAATTAGCAGCAAGCGATCAGGAAGCTTCTTGAAAGTGTTTGTTTTAGAGATGAAGACGTCCTTCATTATCATAACAGCTTATAAAACAAACACTTTCTACACTCCACATTATCTACATTTACATGGGGCAGCAGCAACGTCTCCATCGCTTCTTCTAACTTTACAAAGACACTCACGATGACTTGCCACTTCCTGTCGCTCCCATGATGGCGTTCAGACCCGGCCTTATGATCCCACTGAGAGAGAGGGAGGTATAATTCGTGACCCATCCATAAAAAAAGAGAGCAAAGAAATACACAAATAAAGAAAACAAATTTAGACTAAAAGCACCAGTGTAATAATGGATTTAGCAATACCGGTGGGGTTTTCTGACCCAGTGTTAGGTTTGTTTTTTTAAGTCTGTATCAATAATTTCAGATTTCCAAACCACAAAATCTTTGTGCGTTACGTACTTCTCCTGACCCAGAGCCCAAAGTTACATAGTGTGAGAACAGACGTACAAATGACAGAGACACCGTTCAGCTGATCACAGGTCAGTGTGGGTCAACCGGAGTCAACATTTTATAGTAAAGTTGAAACATGTTACTTGAAGTTCTTTCTGAAGGAACTGAGAGATCTTTTTTTCTAAACAGAAGTGATGAAATTTTTCTTTGGCTGATTCAGCACTTCCTCCTTTGATATCCGCTAGGCCTATGTCAGTATATTTTGAAATATTAACATTTGTAGGGTAAATCTTGTGGAGAATCTTAAAATGGACTAAATAAACGGGTCAGTGGTGGTGGTGGGTGGCTGGCCATGACTCTTGGTCTACGACACGGCGCCATGAGAACATGGAGAGAAGTGTTCAACAACGTGTAAGTAACATTATGGTTTACACGTTGTTGAATAGACCTAGATTTACATTGCTCTTTTTGTAATAAGGAAGATGAAACACTTGTACATTTATTTTTTGAGTGCGATACTGTTAAGAAATTTCTAATAGACCTTAGTTTTCACCTTTTTGCACAACAGGGCCATTATGTCTTCACTCTCAAAGACATCTTCTTTTATTATGAGAACTCTACAGATTCATCATTTGAATTTTTTGTTAACTTTTATGTTCTACAAGCCAAATTTTTCATTCATAAACAGAAATGGCAAAAGAATCAACCTCTCTTTGATATTTTTATTTTAGAAATTTCCTCTCTTCTCAAATCTCTTAAACTTGTACATAATAAGAAAAACACAAAGCTTCTAAATGTTCTTTAAGATATATTCCTCTTGTATGTCTATGTATGTTTTTTATCTCTTGTTTTTTTTTGTTTTTTTTACTGACTTTATCTTGATGTACTGATCAGCAATTTCTGTTCTACCTGTCACGTGTCATTGTAATACTCTGTCTTATTGCAATAATAAAAAAAAAAAAAAAAAAACTGAGCCGTTTGATATATTATCCAATAACCACACTGCCACCTTTTGGACAAGAGTGGTAAAACAGGCATTCCTGGTCTCTGCGCGCAAATCGTTTCCTTCAAATCCATCCGAGAGAATCGTGCCAAAATTCACGTGAGAAGGATGACGCAACTGAGCGAGCAAATAGGAACCTGCGCATGCAAATCATGTTGTGCAGCTTTGCAGATCTGAAGTTACAAGTGCAAATTCGAAGACGCGCTTTCACAAGTTGTGAAATATGCTTGCAGTTTGCTTTTTGCAGATGTGTGGATCTGAAGTTACACTTACAAACTCTGAGATGCGTGTTCACAAGTTGCGAATTACGGGTTTTACAAGTGCAAATCATAGTCTGCTCTTCTTCAGATATATGGCACTAATCTACCTTCATAGACTAGTCAGTGATATTAGCTGCTGCTGGGGACCTGGCTGATGATTGACAAAAATACACATTTCTACACAAAAAGCTGTTTGGTGACCGTCTTCAGGCCACCGAGTCATAGTTTTAGAAACCGCAAATTACTCACTTGAGGTCAATGAGGATGTCTTTGGTTGTAACTTTCTTCCGACACAGACAGCCTCCTCCTTGTTTCACCTTGTAGTGGATGTTATGGAAGCTGACGACAGCGCCCTGCTGCTCCTGCTTCGAACCTGCTGACTAAAAAACAGTTAACTCACCTCAAGATGTGTGATGGAAATCAAGCACCGAGAGAAGGGAAGAAGGGAAGGAAGATACCTGGCGTTCTCCATTGTGGCTGAGCTCCATTGTCACTTGTCTGTCCGACATCCTCTCAGCTCCTGAACATAAAACACTGAAGAAACATTTTACTGTAGCGATCACAGAGCTGAAGTCCTGCCTCGAGGCCTGGCTAGTTAAACACAAGAGCTAAATTGAATGGATTAAACAAATTTACTCTAACAAATTTACCACCTAAGATTGTGTCTTTGCATAATGTCACATGGCGTAACGTCTGTTTACTGTACAGTAATATTTCCTTTGCCTTTTGACTTTTTGGCTGAAAAATAATTCATTCAACGTTCTAATGCAAAGTTTATTTTTTCTTAAATCTTCAATATTTGGTCTTTGCCGCGTTTGCTTTCCTGAAGAGTAGAGTACATATTTATTTAGCAGCATTTGTGTGAGTCTAACACCCCTAGAGGGGTTGGAAGAAGTATTCAAATCTTTAAGTTTAGTAAAATAAAAAAATTAAAAAATTGTAATAACTCCATATAGAATGGTGCATTCATATTAATAAACTGTATATTTTTAACTTTATACATCAGCTTTCAAAACACAGCTACAAAGTGCTAGAGCTTCACAATAAAACAAACCACATTAACAGTAAGTTAAGCACAATAAATCAATAAAAACTGGAATCAAATAAACATTAGCTAACAGCAGTTTACTTCACTGCCCTCAAATGCACATATTGTATTTTTTACTCCACTACATTTGTGTGAAAATGTTAAATATTTGTCATAGTGTTCCTTTATGTGAAAGTTCTTCTAAGATCAACTCTTTAAATACTCCTGGATCAGCTGGAGTCAGCAGTCATTGGAGACTGAAATAAGGACTTAACGATAGAGCTGTCTCTGAATAGTTAAATTCTTTCAGGAATTTGGTCATAAGGTCAGCAGTCATACAACAAGAGTATTTATCAGAAACAGAAATGATGCGTGGCGAGCACTTCCCAATAGGAACACCAGTTTACAGGTTTGGTTAGGACGTTACCTTAGGTCACACTGTTAACCACGACAAGGAATTACAGAAAATGACTATGAAGAGCTAAAAACTGCTTATGTGAAATAGTTATTTCTACTAACACACATCTATAATTCCCCTTTACAACACGGTGACACTACAAACATATCATGAACTCTCAGTTTGTTTGTGATTAAACAAGTTAAAATTAACTCAACTGTAAACATCTACAGCAGTAAAATGAAACGCACACAGGAATATGAATCCATGAGTCCTCATTGCTGCTTTCATAACAAATTTGGACTTTTAACTTTACATGTTTTACTTCATCTTTCAGGCACAAACATTATATATTTATAGCGGCTGTTAAACACTTCTGGCCATCAGTTGCGTCAAATCAAATCAATTTTATTTGTATAGCCCAAAGTCACAAAGTACATTTGCCTCAGAGGGCTTTACAATCTGTACAGGGAGTGTGGACGTCAGATGTGAGCGTCAGAAATAATCTGCATAAATAGTTACAGTAATAGTTACATACTAATACTAGTACTATTATATACAAATGGTTTACACATACTTGTCTGTGTCGCTAGCTGTTATTTTGGTCCATCCCGAATGTGAGATTATTTGGATAGGAGTACCGGAGAGCCACCAGGATGGCGCCACTGTCAAGTATTTTTTATGTCAAGTGTGTTTATGTTGCTACTGTCAAATGTGTTTATGGTGCCACTGTCAAGTGTGTTTATGGTGCCACTGTCAAGTGTGTTTATGGTGCCACTGCCAAGTGTGTTTATGGCGCCACTGTCAAGTGTGTTTATGGCGCCACTGTCAAGTGTGTTTATGGCACCACTGTCAAGTGTATTAGTACGGTATATGTATTACAATTTATTTTAAAAGAAAGAGATGCATCCTGGGAGAGGGGCCTCTCTTTTCTCTGTCCCTCTCTTACACAAGAGTTATAGTATTGTTGACTTTGACTGCATGTTTTGGGAGCATACCCTCCACTGTGTATAAGGGCTTGCCCCGCATAATTCAGGAGAGTTTCAATATTCGGCTGGAGGACGTATTAATTGATTACAATACTGAACTTATTGTAATAAATTTGTTATACAACTAAGACAGTTTCGAGTCTTTCTTCAAACATCTTCAAGTGCATTGCCACTGAATATAAGACACATGCAAGTTACATTTTATTTTGTAAAATTTAATAAATATGAAATGGAAGTGGAAAAAGATTTACTTCATTGATTTTAAAATATCATGTTACAGTTTATTATTAATTAATACACGAGTGTTAGTGGGCAGTGCTTAAAAATGTGTCAACTTTGCCAGCTTAATGAACAAATATTTTATATATTTATTATTATAGTTTATTATTATTTAACAAGTCATCGTTATTAGAGATCTGCAGGATTCATGTTTCATATTCTCATCACATGAATAGCAGAGAAGGTCTAGGTGAACTTCTTGATGAAGCGCAGTTTGAGGTAAGCGATGGTGAGGAAGCAGACGCTCATGATGGCCAGAGCTACGTAGTTCTGCCAGAAGCCCCAGGTGGAGTAATCCATGCCCTGCAGGGTAAGAAACTCCTCCCCTGTACAACTGGAAACACAGCACAGAGGTTAACCATTAACCAAATAACACCGTTATTACTGGCAGCCTGTGAGCTGTTTATAAGCAAGTCATTATAATACAAACTGACACATTCACATGTTTAACTTTAGGTAAATAAGTAACTAATAACACACATTTACTGATACAAACTAAGACGCTAACTCATTAACTAACGAATAACATGCAACTAGCCATATAACCACAACACTGACACCCATTTTAACTAGAAAAATAACTAACACACCCACCTTTTTATTTAGTAAAGTAAAAGACTGTACTGTTTAATTCATGAGTAACATGAAGAAGTAACTGCATAACTAACTGTCTAGAACCCACATCTATTGTTACACATTAAACTAACAGTTTCTTATTTATATATCTCACTAAGTAACAAACAACGAAACGTGTTATGCAACAAACTTTTAAGTGAATGAATCATCTACCAATCAAACTGAAAAGTCACATTTCAGGTAGACAACCAACTAACTTGTACACTTTTTACATAACTACCTATTTAACTAGCAAGTGAAAGAGCCTACTACAACTGAGTAATTGAATTACAGCTTAACTAATCTTTCAAGCAGTTACACAACCCGGCATCTGACAACTTATAAGCTCGAGGACAATCTCAAACTTAATATAAGTAACTAACTCTTCTATGTAGACTGTTACCTAAGTAACTAAATATTGATTTAATGATCAAACTGTCACACTTACGAACTAATTACATGTTCAAACATGTTCAGAATTTAAGTAAGCACCTAACTTACTAACTAAAGAGAAAACTGCCTAAATAAACTAATAAAGTGGCAAACCCACATTCATGTTGTAACTAGTTATTTAACGTTCCACAAAGTTCACTGACTAACATGTTCACCTTTAATTTACCAGAAAACTGGTGGACTTATTTTACCTTAATGAATAAGTAGCATTTTAAGTCAGTAATGAACGACATCACTAGCAAACTAACAAGTATTTAAACTGGTTGACTAACTGACCAACACTTGCGCATGCCGCTGTCTTTTCTTTTACAGTTACTGACATAAACATGTTTTTCTCGATTGTGTGCGTCAGTGTTTCTTACGTGAGTCCTCCTGGAGTGATGCTGTTGTTAACCTTTTTACAGAACTCCAGCCCACGAAACTCCTTAATCTGCAGAGCCTGTAGAGACACAAAGATCATCAACACAACACCATCATACCACCTACCAACATGTGTGTGTGTGTGTGTGTGTGTGTGTGTGTGTGTGTGCACGTACACTGAGGCCATATCGTGGTATACTGAAGTATTTAAACCAAGCAAGCCAGCTGACCATGGAGGGAAGATTCACAAGCAAACCTGCAAAGATCTGCAGAAATAAAATAGAGAATTATAAGTTAGACACAAATCAAAGTATTCAAACAAAGTGATAGTCCGGGTGTTGCTATGATTTTCCATATGTCAGTATTAGCTTGTGTGGTTGAAAGGATTTCTGATGGCTTCTCAAAATTACAAAATAAACTAACGTCTGTTAAACCCTGTTGGTGCTACACTGACTCCAGGGCCGGGAGAAGTACGTAACGCTACGTAAGACGCAGCACGGCTTAAACCCAGTTAGTCAATTGCATGTGTGTGTGTTGGTGATGCTGTTTGTTGTGTAACGTCACCATCATGTAGACAAAGCAGTTGGTCGCGAACATGTTGGCGATGGCCACCACTGTCTGGTCAGCTGAGATGGCCATAGTCATGGAGGTGGCTGTGTAGGCGACCAGAGCCACAGCTAACATGAAGAGGAAGAAGGCTTCAACTGTCGGCTTCAGGCCTGCACACACACACACACACACACACACACACACACACACACACACACACTAGTTAGAACCTGCAGAATCAACAAAAATAATCTAGAAATAATGTTAAAATTATTACGTCCAATGTGGAGCTAATGACTTGAATCATTTTTTTTTTTTTTAAAGCCAGTGTCACTAAACAATTTGAATGAAACGCACCAAAACTAAAAGATACAAATTAAAGAATTAAAGAACAGAGAATGAACTCAAGATACAAACTCAAAAAAAAATTGCATGATCTTAAATGTAGTCCTCAAATAGTCGGATAGTAATCTGACTAACAGATCAGAGAACAGGAATCAGATCATTTTTGGCATTGTCCCCAATAAATAATTTTCTCTCTTAAAGTTCATGGCTTTTACCCACCAATCATGAAGTATGCCACACAGCTGAAGATGATGGCGGGGATGGTCTTCAGCGTTAAGATGTCCAACAGGATCTTAGACAGGAAGTACACAGACAGCCTGTAGTAACCGCTAATATACTCGTGACTGATGAGACAGAAAAATACACCAAAGGTTTGATTAATAAACGTCATAAGTACAGTGTGTGAATACTAGAAAAACTGGTAAGTTTAAAAGACGCTCAGAAGTATTATCTACTTGTGGCCCTGACGTGCAAAACACAACAGCAAATTAAAAAACACAATAGCAAATTAAAAAACACAACAGCAAATTGAAAAACACAACGGCAAATTGAAAAACAAAACAGCAAATTCAAAAACACAACAGCAAATTCAAAAACACAATAGCAAATTCAGAAACACAACAGCAAATTCAAAACAAAACAGCAAATTCAAAAACACAACAGCAAATTCAAAAACACAATAGCAAATTCGAAAACACAACAGCAAATCAAATAACACAACAGCAAATTCAAAAACAAAACAGCAAATTCAAAAACACAACAGCAAATTCAAAAACAAAACAGCAAATTCAAAAACACAACAGCAAATTCAAAAACACAATAGCAAATTCAGAAACACAACAGCTAATTCAAAAACAAAACAGCAAATTCAAAAACACAACAGCAAATTCAAAAACACAACAGCAAATTCAAAAACACAACAGCAAATCAAATAACACAACAGCAAATTCAAAGACACAACAGCAAAGCAAATAACACAACAGCGAATTCAAGACGAAAAGGGTAGGTACCCTTGGGCAACATGAATCGTCGTTGATTGGACTGGTGGTCCTTTCTTCTTTTTCAAAATATGAGCACTGTTAGTGACAATGTACGCGCTGCTATTCAAGGATTTTTTGATGCACGACATGGATATGACATGATAGTACAGAAGCGCATTGCATTCACTGAATAAAAAAATTAGACACTTTATCTTGTAATTACGAGAAAAGATCGCGGAATTGCGAGATAAGGAAAGGTGCCTCATTGGTCACTGCACTTCGGTAAAGTTCGAAAGGTATTTCCAGGATCAATAACTCTTAGGTGAAACGTTGTTAAAAGACAAAACACACATATTTTCAACCGTAGTAAGACAGACAACAAGCTACAACCTAACGTTCATTGCAATGAGCTACAACCAATTTGCTGTTGTGGTATTTGATTTGCTTTTGTTTTTTTGAACTTGCTGTTGTGTTTTGCACTTCAGGGCCACCGTAATTATCACTTGGATTCATTGCACTACACTCAGAAGTCCGGCAAACGTGACAAGGTTGAGAATTAATGTCAATGTTGACATACATATACATCAAGCCATGGTTAATTTAGCTTAGCATAAAGACTGAAAACATGATAAATTAGCTGAAATTAGCACATACGACAAAACAACATTTAATCTTCTCAATTTACTCTGAGAGAGAAAGTCAGTAAGTAAATGTTGAATTGGATCATTAAGGGTATGTCTGTATATGTATATTTATGTGGCAAACCCACATGAAGAGTTTTCTCTCTGAGACGAAGAGGTCAGCAGATGACAGAGAGTCGAAACACTGATTCACAGTGATGAAGAAGAGAACGCCAGACCTGAAAACACAACAATACAATCAGTACACACAGTGGTACCTCTAGTGATTCTCTAATTGAGTAGTGAGAATATTGTTATACATTATATGTAATTAGTATGAAAAATGCTTTACTTTGCCACAGATACTGCTAACAGTAGTTTTACTGCATCTACTAACCTTCTTGTAGAGCATAAGAACAATAATAATAAAACTGGGACACGCCAAACTTTCAGAAACAACAGAAAACAAAGTTTTTCTTAGTATTATTATTATTATTGTAAGGCCGAGGTTGTGTTTCCTGGAACCCAGAACATTTAGTCCCAGGAGCAATTTTTCAAAATTTCTTCCGCCTGTTGTTGTCGGTGTTTCCACCAAGGTCTAAAGACATGAGATCAGACTGATCATACAAACAAGCAGCATCTGTTTTTAGAAGTCACACTAATGTTTCTAGTAGTGATACAACTACTACCACCAGGAAGTTGCACCAAATACTTATTTATGTGTTACATGATGGATAAAATCAGAATACCTGTTCTGTATTCCACTTTGATCATCTTTGACGCCAAAGAAAATGGCTCCTACGACCACAGCGAGGAACAACGTTAATGCTATCTGAACAGATTAAGAAAACAACATAGTCGTCAATAATCGATACAAGTTACTGTAGTATGCGCAGTCCCTGAACTGAATGTTGAAGCAGCATCTAAAGGGAACATTTTGGGTTTAATTAAATTTTCGTTGCAAACATTACCACCCTTGTTATTTAACAACCAGCAGGAACTACCTAAACCTCTCTACAGTCTTTATGCTAAGATGAGCCAACCAGTTGCTGGGTGTAACTTCATAGTTAATAGATGAATAAGAATCTTGTATATTTTAATCATCCAACTCGCTGTCAGAAAGCCCATTTTTACCAAAAATGTTACTTGTTTTATATTTCTGATGTTGTAGTTCCTCTTATGTCTACTACATGCTGCTCCAGCTCAATTCAAATTGTACAAAAGTGACTGGCCCCTTTTTACATCTATTCATATACTGCAATAATTACCACATTTCTTTTTGTACAAAAGATCATGAACCCTGCCTGCCACAGTACTTGAAATCAATGAAATGGAAGTTCAGTTCCTTTACAGTTACACTCAGTGTGGAGATTGACACTGAAGCCTGCTCGATGGTCCTACCTCGGCGATGGAGCTCTGAGGGTTGAGCAGGAGGTTGCGGAAAGTTCTCTTGAAAACCCACCTGAACTGGGTCAGAAAGCTGGTGTTGTAAGTGATGGTTCTGTAGGGAGGAGTGCTGGTGATCTGCTTACCCTGAACTATCCTCTCTGAGAGAGAATAGATTATAAATTATAGAAATTATAGTTTCTGTATGAAGTAATTTCAGTAATTAAGTATGTTGAATTTAATTTGCGGTCAAAAATAGATTGAGAACAATTCCAGATAAAGATTTCTGAAGGTTTTCTTCATTTATTGAATTTATTGAAATAGCCTTGTATGATATTTTTGTGCTTACCCAGCTCTGTTTTGGTCTCTTTGAAATCGTGGCAGTTTCTGTATTCCTCTATGAGTTTGTCCTCGATTGCCTCTCTGGGTATCGAAGTAAACTCTAAATCTGAAGGGTAGAAAGAAGTGTTCAGAATCGTCCAAATGGGGAAAAGAAATGTAAATTACAAATTACAGGATTCATATGGTCCTTGTTGAATTCTGATTTTAAACTCTGATCGAAACATACATACCTTCACTCCCCATTTTGCTGAGGGGGATGGCGAATTGTCCATTTATGACGTCCAAAAAGAAGTCAGCAGGATTGTTGTGGGGCTCGCAGGTGTATCCTGGGAAATGACAGTCCAAACCAAATTACACAATACATCATCTTTACATTAGGTTATGTTATATTGGATTAAAGTAAATGTCATGTTCCTACCAATGTCTGAGAAATACTCCAGTGCTCTCTGTGCTGGACCATGGTAAACCTGAACATTTTAATAATCGTTAAAACAAGAGTTCATATATTCATAAAGTCCACACATGTGATGTGTTTATAAAAGGTGAGAAGTAGAGGGTCAGGGAGAAAATAAGGATCAAAGAGAGATGGGAAATCACGGTAACGTTTCACTAAGTGGAGATCGTAGGGGACCTGTTTGCCGTTGACCAGCAAGGTGAGGCTGTCGAACAGGCGGTAGATGGAGTATCGAGGCTGGTGGATGGACAGGATGATGGTGCGACCGTAGTTTGCCATCCTGAAGAGACAAGAGAAACAGTTAAAGCATCCTAACAGACATGAATTTAACTCACAGCAGAAGTTTAAATTAAACCCCTGGGTCCATGTGACCTGAATTTAACCGAGGATCTAAGGCAGTGGTCAATGCCTCATGTAGCTTGGACCCAGAATCAGATGTTTAAGGTGATCAGTAAAACCTTAACAAGAAGCCAGTGGAAGGAAGACAGGATTGGGTTAATGTAATGTTTTCGGTGAAGTAATAAGTTGTGAGCATGGATAAACTCTCAGAGATCAGAAGTCCAAGTCTGGATCTCCGAGCCAGTGCGTAACTACAGTAAAGGTGAAGGCTTCAGTTCAAAGCCTCAACGTCATTACCTAAACCTTTGGGAACTCTTCGAGGCTTTTCACCTCTCCGACAGTTTCAGACTACATTTATTGTTCCCAAGTTGCATGCTAGCCAATGCTGATTAAATATGACAGTATAATTATGCAAACTATGAGTAAACATTAAATATGAATACATAAGTCTGCTACAAGATATCTATGTTTTCATGTCGTGACCTGTAGTTATATACAAATGCTACAATGGCAGCATCTACATTTGAACCAACAATACCATTCTGGAAATGTTTCACAATAAAAGCTGAAACGCCATAAGGCTTTTAATTTGAAATGGACACAGGAAGTGTGTGACCTCTTGAGCAGCAGCAGCACTGAGTTGGCAGTGCTGGCGTCGAGGCCCGTGGTCGGTTCGTCCAGGAAAAGGACAGGCGGGTCGATGATCAGCTCCATGCCGATGCTCGTCCTCTTCCTCTCGCCGCCGGAGATCCCACGAATCAGTTGGGTGCCCACCTGAACACACACAGACACAGATTTGTCTTTTTGCACATTCTGACGTTATTGTTTGTCCATTTACTCTCTGCGATTGTTATTTCTTCACATCTTTGATTCCTTCTCACCCTGGAGTCGGCCACTTTGCCCAATCCCAGCTCCTGGATCAGTTTGTTCACTTTTTGCTCTTTCTCCTGCTGAGAGACGGCCGCTGGGAGACGTAGCGCCGCCGAGAAGGTGAAGTTCTCTCTGACCGTCAGGGTCCCCATCAGCACGTCGTCCTGGAGACATGAAACCATCACTAACAATTAAAACAGTCGTTTCTCATAGTCAGTTTTAATTGTTGGTGGTGTGACTGATCAGACTTGACTGAAGAAGCTGGTCTTATTGTTGCGTGCACTCCCTTCCTGCCCCGATCGGGAAACTCCTGCCGCTCTTCTATTGAATCCTGTCACAGAGTTGGCTTCTGTTGCTCTGACTTCCTGTCTGTCTTCCTGTCTGTCTCACCCACCTGCACCACGTATCCAGACAGACATTTGAAGTTTGGAGGCTGAGGAGCTCCGTCGATCAAAACTTCTCCCGACAGGCCTGCGGGGTCCTTCCTGGCTGCCAATATATCCAGGAACCTGAACGGCAACAGTTAGCAGCAAGCGATCAGGAAGCTTCTTGAAAGTGTTTGCTTTAGAGATGAAGACGTCCTTCATTATCATAACAGCTTATAAAACAAACACTTTCTACACTCCACATTATCTACATTCACATGGGGCAGCAGCAACGTCTCCATCGCTTCTTCTAACTTTACAAAGACACTCACGATGACTTGCCACTTCCTGTCGCTCCCATGATGGCGTTCAGACCCGGCTTCATGATCCCACTGAGAGAGAGGGAGGTATAATTTGTGACCCATCCATAAAAAAAGAGAGCAAAGAAATACACAAATAAAGAAAACAAATTTAGACTAAAAGCACCAGTGTAATAATGGATTTACGATACGATACGATACGATAATACTTTATTGATCCCACAACGGGGAAATTCACTTATTACAGCAGCAGGAGGAGGGGAAACACAGTGTACATATGTCGTACACATTTACAAAAAGTACTATTTATAGTGTAATAGCATTTAGCAATACCGGTGGGGTTTTCTGACCCAGTGTTAGGTTTGTTTTTTTTAAGTCTGTATCAATAATTTCAGATTTCCAAACCACAAAATCTTTGTGCGTTACGTACTTCTCCTGACCCAGAGCCCAAAGTTACATAGTGTGAGAACAGACGTACGAATGACAGAGACACCGTTCAGCTGATCACAGGTCAGTGTGGGTCAACCGGAGTCAACATTTTATAGTAAAGTTGAAACATGTTACTTGAAGTTCTTTCTGAAGGAACTGAGAGATCTTTTTTCTAAACAGAAGTGATGAAATTTTTCTTTGGCTGATTCAGCACTTCCTCCTTTGATATCCGCTAGGCCATGAGTCAGCAGGTCTGATAAAACATGACACTGCGGGTTTATTTTGCTTCTTCCCTCTTTCTTTTTTAATTTCCTTGTTTCCCCTCTCTCCCTCTTTTTTTTCATTGTCTTTCTTTTTTTTTCTTCCCTTCCTTCTTTGCGTCATGTTTAATTTTGTTAAAATTTAGCTCAGTGTAAGAAAGTGAAGAGAGAGTCTGCTGCATATTCAACCTCAAGATGTAATACAAATATTTGGTTTCCTGTATCCTCATCATAATAGACAAACAGGTGTGCCTGTTCAACACTTGCGTACTTCAACATTAGATATAGAGGCAGCTCAGCATCCTGCCGCTGCGTCTGTTCAAACTGAAAGTCATTGTTTTCTAACAAGCTTCTGCGTTTGTCACAGGGGGGAAATGTCTTCACAATTTTCAGATGGACTGCACTTACTGCACTGTTAATAGTAAACATCAGGTAGGGATTGTCACCGTGGGCATTTTAACATAATGATGTTGGCTTTGACTACACCTGTACAGCAATGCTAGGATGGATGAACAGGTTTTGCATCTTGTGCACGATAACTGCGTTTGCATATACTCAGAGTTACTGCATTCACCAGCACACTGGGCTGTATCCATCAAAGTGATAAATGTGAAATGTTTGACCTACTCATGAATGTAGATGGACATACAAACATACATCTTTTGGTATTCATGGATGGCTGTTAATGCTCCTGTGATACAGTATTTTAAAAAAACAAACTTGTTCTAGTTGTCCGTCTTATCAGGCTGTTCAAGGAGAAGCTGTCAAGATAGATATGATGGCAGAGGAGGAGAGAGTGAAGAGGACGCTGATGGAGGAAGCTAAGAAGAGAAAAGGAGATAGTGAGCGAACAAGAAGCCGCCGGACAAGAGTAAATGTGGGACTGACTTTTAGTGGTTGGTGAGAGCTTGGTGAAATAAAAGGCTGAAAGACAGACACCGAGCTGGACTGACTGCTGCTGGACTAGTCGCTGATATCAGCCGCTGCTGGACTAGTCGCTGATATCAGCCGCTGCTGGACTAGTCGCTGATATCAGCCGCTGCTGGACTAGTCGCTGATATCAGCCGCTGCTGGACTAGTCGCTGATATCAGCCGCTGCTGGACTAGTCGCAGATATCAGCCGCTGCTGGACTAGTCGCTGATATCAGCCGCTGCTGGACTAGTCGCTGATATCAGCCGCTGCTCCTAGTAGCTGATATCAGCCGCTGCTGGACTAGTCGCTGATATCAGCCGCTGCTGGACTAGTCGCTGATATCAGCCGCTGCTGGACTAGTCGCTGATATCAGCCGCTGCTGGCCTAGTCAGTGATATCAGCCGCTGCTGGACTAGTCGCTGATATCAGCCGCTGCTGGACTAGTCGCTGATATCAGCTGCTGCTGGACTAGTATGAAGGTAGATTAGTGCCATATATCTGAAGAAGAGCAGACTATGATTTGCACTTGTAAAACCCGTAATTCGCAACTTGTGAACACGCATCTCAGAGTTTGTAAGTGTAACTTCAGATCCACACATCTGCAAAAAGCAAACTGCAAGCATATTTCACAACTTGTGAAAGCGCATCTTCGAATTTGCACTTGTAACCTCAGATCTGCAAAGCTGCACAACATGATTTGCATGCGCAGGTTCCTATTTGCTCGCTCAGTTGCGTCATCCTTCTCACGTGAATTTTGGCATGATTCTCTCGGATGGATTTGAAGGAAACGATTTGCGCGCAGAGACCAGGAATGCCTGTTTTACCACTCTTGTCCAAAAGGTGGCAGTGTGGTTATTGGATAATATATCAAACGGCTCAGTTTTTTTTTTTTATTACTGCAATAAGACAGAGTATTACAATGACACGTGACAGGTAGAACAGAAATTGCTGATCATTACATCAAGATAAAGTCAGTAAAAAAAAAAAAAACAAGAGATAAAAAACATACATAGACATACAAGAGGAATATATCTCAAAGAACATTTAGAAGCTTTGTGTTTTTCTTATTATGTACAAGTTTAAGAGATTTGAGAAGAGAGGAAATTTCTAAAATAAAATATCAAAGAGAGGTTGATTCTTTTGCCATTTCTGTTTATGAATGAAAAATTTGGCTTGTAGAACATAAAAGTTAACTAAAAATTCAAATGATGAATCTGTAGAGTTCTCATAATAAAAGAAGATGTCTTTGAGAAGACATAATGGCCCTGTTGTGCAAAAAGGTGAAAACTAAGGTCTATTAGAAATTTCTTAACAGTATCGCACTCAAAAAATAAATGTACAAGTGTTTCATCTTCCTTATTACAAAAAGAGCAATGTAAATCTAGGTCTATGTCAGTATATTTGAAATAAACATTTGTAGGGTAAATCTTGTGGAGAATCTTAAAATGGACTAAATAAACGGGTCAGTGGTGGTGGTGGGTGGCTGGCCATGACTCTTGGTCTACGACACGGCGCCATGAGAACATGGAGAGAAGTGTTCAACAACGTGTAAGTAACATTATGGTTTACACGTTGTTGAATAGACCTAGATTTACATTGCTCTTTTGTAATAAGGAAGATGAAACACTTGTACATTTATTTTTTGAGTGCGATACTGTTAAGAAATTTCTAATAGACCTTAGTTTTCACCTTTTTGCACAACAGGGCCATTATGTCTTCACTCTCAAAGACATCTTCTTTTATTATGAGAACTCTACAGATTCATCATTTGAATTTTTAGTTAACTTTTATGTTCTACAAGCCAAATTTTTCATTCATAAACAGAAATGGCAAAAGAATCAACCTCTCTTTGATATTTTTATTTTAGAAATTTCCTCTCTTCTCAAATCTCTTAAACTTGTACATAATAAGAAAAACACAAAGCTTCTAAATGTTCTTTAAGATATATTCCTCTTGTATGTCTATGTATGTTTTTTTTACTGACTTTATCTTGATGTAATGATCAGCAATTTCTGTTCTACCTGTCACGTGTCATTGTAATACTCTGTCTTATTGCAATAAAAAAAAAAAAAAAAAAAAAAAAAACTGAGCCGTTTGATATATTATCCAATAACCACACTGCCACCTTTTGGACAAGAGTGGTAAAACAGGCATTCCTGGTCTCTGCGCGCAAATCGTTTCCTTCAAATCCATCCGAGAGAATCGTGCCAAAATTCACGTGAGAAGGATGACGCAACTGAGCGAGCAAATAGGAACCTGCGCATGCAAATCATGTTGTGCAGCTTTGCAGATCTGAAGTTACAAGTGCAAATTCGAAGACGCGCTTTCACAAGTTGTGAAATATGCTTGCAGTTTGCTTTTTGCAGATGTGTGGATCTGAAGTTACACTTACAAACTCTGAGATGCGTGTTCACAAGTTGCGAATTACGGGTTTTACAAGTGCAAATCATAGTCTGCTCTTCTTCAGATATATGGCACTAATCTACCTTCATAGACTAGTCAGTGATATTAGCTGCTGCTGGTAACCTGGCTGATGATTGACAAAAATACACATTTCTACACAAAAGCTGTTTGGTGACCGTCTTCAGGCCACCGAGTCATAGTTTTAGAAACCGCAAATTACTCACTTGAGGTCAATGAGGATGTCTTTGGTTGTAACTTTCTTCCGACACAGACAGCCTCCTCCTTGTTTCACCTTGTAGTGGATGTTATGGAAGCTGACGACAGCGCCCTGCTGCTCCTGCTTCGAACCTGCTGACTAAAAAACAGTTAACTCACCTCAAGATGTGTGATGGAAATCAAGCACCGAGAGAAGGGAAGAAGGGAAGGAAGATACCTGGCGTTCTCCATTGTGGCTGAGCTCCATTGTCACTTGTCTGTCCGACATCCTCTCAGCTCCTGAACATAAAACACTGAAGAAACATTTTACTGTAGCGATCACAGAGCTGAAGTCCTGCCTCGAGGCCTGGCTAGTTAAACACAAGAGCTAAATTGAATGGATTAAACAAATTTACTCTAACAAATTTACCACCTAAGATTGTGTCTTTGCATAATGTCACATGGCGTAACGTCTGTTTACTGTACAGTAATATTTCCTTTGCCTTTTGACTTTTTGGCTGAAAAATAATTCATTCAACGTTCTAATGCAAAGTTTATTTTTTCTTAAATCTTCAATATTTGGTCTTTGCCGCGTTTGCTTTCCTGAAGAGTAGAGTACATATTTATTTAGCAGCATTTGTGTGAGTCTAACACCCCTAGAGGGGTTGGAAGAAGTATTCAAATCTTTAAGTTTAGTAAAATAAAAAAATTAAAAAATTGTAATAACTCCATATAGAATGGTGCATTCATATTAATAAACTGTATATTTTTAACTTTATACATCAGCTTTCAAAACACAGCTACAAAGTGCTAGAGCTTCACAATAAAACAAACCACATTAACAGTAAGTTAAGCACAATAAATCAATAAAAACTGGAATCAAATAAACATTAGCTAACAGCAGTTTACTTCACTGCCCTCAAATGCACATATTGTATTTTTTACTCCACTACATTTGTGTGAAAATGTTAAATATTTGTCATAGTGTTCCTTTATGTGAAAGTTCTTCTAAGATCAACTCTTTAAATACTCCTGGATCAGCTGGAGTCAGCAGTCATTGGAGACTGAAATAAGGACTTAACGATAGAGCTGTCTCTGAATAGTTAAATTCTTTCAGGAATTTGGTCATAAGGTCAGCAGTCATACAACAAGAGTATTTATCAGAAACAGAAATGATGCGTGGCGAGCACTTCCCAATAGGAGCACCAGTTTACAGGTTTGGTTAGGACGTTACCTTAGGTCACACTGTTAACCACGACAAGGAATTACAGAAAATGACTATGAAGAGCTAAAAACTGCTTATGTGAAATAGTTATTTCTACTAACACACATCTATAATTCCCCTTTACAACATGGACGGTGACACTACAAACATATCATGAACTCTCAGTTTGTTTGTGATTAAACAAGTTAAAATTAACTCAACTGTAAACATCTACAGCAGTAAAATGAAACGCACACAGGAATATGAATCCATGAGTCCTCATTGCTGCTTTCATAACAAATTTGGACTTTTAACTTTACATGTTTTACTTCATCTTTCAGGCACAAACATTATATATTTATAGCGGCTGTTAAACACTTCTGGCCATCAGTTGCGTCAAATCAAATCAATTTTATTTGTATAGCCCAAAGTCACAAAGTACATTTGCCTCAGAGGGCTTTACAATCTGTACAGGGAGTGTGGACGTCAGATGTGAGCGTCAGAAATAATCTGCATTAATAGTTACAGTAATAGTTACATACTAATACTAGTACTATTATATACAAATGGTTTACACATACTTGTCTGTGTCGCTAGCTGTTATTTTGGTCCATCCCAAATGTGAGATTATTTGGATAGGAGTACCGGAGAGCCACCAGGATGGCGCCACTGTCAAGTATTTTTTATGTCAAGTGTGTTTATGTTGCTACTGTCAAATGTGTTTATGGTGCCACTGTCAAGTGTGTTTATGGTGCCACTGTCAAGTGTGTTTATGGTGCCACTGTCAAATGTGTTTATGGTGCCACTGTCAAGTGTGTTTATGGTGCCACTGTCAAATGTGTTTATGGTGCCACTTCCAGGTGTGTTTATTGTGCCACTGTCAAGTGTGTTTATGGTGCCACTGTCAAGTGTGTTTATGGCGCCACTGTCAAGTGTGTTTATAGTGCCACTGTCAAGTGTGTTTATAGTGCCACTGTCAAGTGTGTTTATGGTGCCACTGTCAAATGTGTTTATGGTGCCACTTCTGGGTGTGTTATGGTGCCACTGTCAAGTGTGTTTATGGTGCCACTGTCAAGTGTGTTTATGGCGCCACTGTCAAGTGTGTTTATAGTACCACTGTCAAGTGTGTTTATGGTGCCACTGTCAAGTGTGTTTATAGTGCCACTGTCAAGTGTGTTTATGGTGCCACTGTCAAATGTGTTTATGGTGCCACTTCCAAGTGTGTTTATGGTGCCACTGTCAAGTGTGTTTATGGTGCCACTGTCAAGTGTGTTTATGGCGCCACTGTCAAGTGTGTTTATAGTGCCACTGTCAAGTGTGTTTATAGTACCACTGTCAAGTGTGTTTATGGTGCCACTGTCAAATGTGTTTATGGTGCCACTTCCAAGTGTGTTTATTGTGCCACTGTCAAGTGTGTTTATGGTGCCACTGTCAAGTGTGTTTATGGCACCACTGTCAAGTGTGTTTATGGTGCCACTGTCAAATGTGTTTATGGTGCCACTTCCAAGTGTGTTCATGGTGCCACTGTCAAGTGTGTTCATGGTGCCACTGTCAAGTGTGTTTATAGTGCCACTGTCAAGTGTGTTTATGGTGCCACTGTCAAGTGTGTTTATAGTACCACTGTCAAGTGTGTTTATGGTGCCACTGTCAAATGTGTTTATGGTGCCACTTCCAAGTGTGTTTATAGTGCCACTGTCAAGTGTGTTCATGGTGCCACTGTCAAGTGTGTTTATAGTGCCACTGTCAAGTGTGTTTATGGTGCCACTGTCAAGTGTGTTTATGGTGCCACTGTCAAATGTGTTTATAGTGCCACTGTCAAGTGTGTTTATGGCGCCACTGTCAAGTGTGTTCATGGTGCCACTGTCAAGTGTGTTTATACTGCCAATGTCAAGTGTGTTTATAGTGCCACTGTCAAGTGTGCTTATGGCGCCACTGTCAAGTGTGTTTATGGTGCCACTGCCAAGTGTGTTTATGGTGCCACTGCCAAGTGTTTATGGCGCCACTGTCAAGTGTGTTTATGGCGCCACTGTCAAGTGTGTTTATGGCACCACTGTCAAGTGTATTAGTACGGTATATGTATTACAATTTATTTTAAAAGAAAGAGATGCATCCTGGGAGAGGGGCCTCTTTTCTCTGTCCCTCTCTTACACAAGAGTTATAGTATTGTTGACTTTGACTGCATGTTTTGGGAGCATACCCTCCACTGTGTATAAGGGCTTGCCCCGCATAATTCAGGAGAGTTTCAATATTCGGCTGGAGGACGTATTAATTGATTACAATACTGAACTTATTGTAATAAATTTGTTATACAACTAAGACAGTTTCGAGTCTTTCTTCAAACATCTTCAAGTGCATTGCCACTGAATAAAAGACACATGCAAGTTACATTTTATTTTGTAAAATTTAATAAATATGAAATGGAAGTGGAAAAAGATTTACTTCATTGATTTTAAAATATCATGTTACAGTTTATTATTAATACACGAGTGTTAGTGGGCAGTGCTTAAAAATGTGTCAACTTTGCCAGCTTAATGAACAAATATTTTATATATTATTATAGTTTATTATTATTTAACAAGTCATCGTTATTAGAGATCTGCAGGATTCATGTTTCATATTCTCATCACATGAATAGCAGAGAAGGTCTAGGTGAACTTCTTGATGAAGCGCAGTTTGAGGTAAGCGATGGTGAGGAAGCAGACGCTCATGATGGCCAGAGCTACGTAGTTCTGCCAGAAGCCCCAGGTGGAGTAATCCATGCCCTGCAGGGTAAGAAACTCCTCCCCTGTACAACTGGAAACACAGCACAGAGGTTAACCATTAACCAAATAACACCGTTATTACTGGCAGCCTGTGAGCTGTTTATAAGCAAGTCATTATAATACAAACTGACACATTCACATGTTTAACTTACGTAAATAAGTAACTAATAACACACATTTACTGATACAAACTAAGACGCTAACTCATTAACTAACGAATAACATGCAACTAGTCATATAACCACAACACTGACACCCATTTTAACTAGAAAAATAACTAACACACCCACCTTTTTATTTAGTAAAGTAAAAGACTGTACTGTTTAATTCATGAGTAACATGAAGAAGTAACTGCATAACTAACTGTCTAGAACACACATCTATTGTTACACATTAAACTAATAGTTTCTTATTTATATATCTCACTAAGTAACAAACAACGAAACGTGTTATGCAACAAACTTTTAAGTGAATGAATCATCTACCAATCAAACTGAAAAGTCACATTTCAGGTAGACAACCAACTAACTTGTACACTTTTTACATAACTACCTATTTAACTAGCAAGTGAAAGAGCCTACTACAACTGAGTAATTGAATTACAGCTTAACTAATCTTTCAAGCAGTTACACAACCCGGCATCTGACAACTTATAAGCTCGAGGACAACCTCAAACTTAATATAAGTAACTAACAACTAACAACTAACAAACTGTCACACTTACGAACTAATTACATGTTCAAACATGTTCAGAATTTAAGTAAGCACCTAACTTACTAACTAAAGAGAAAACTGCCTAAATAAACTAATAAAGTGGCAAACCCACATTCATGCTGTAACTAGTTATTTAACGTTCCACAAAGTTCACTGACTAACATGTTCACCTTTAATTTACCAGAAAACTGGTGGACTCATTTTACCTTAATAAATAAGTAGCATTTTAAGTCAGTAATGAACGACATCACTAGCAAACTAACAAGTATTTAAACTGGTTGACTAACTGACCAACACTTGATTTGTTTGCACTGAAACTGACAAACGACAGCTGGGATGTGTCACTATGACTGTGGCCCAAACTGAAGCGCATGCCGCTGTTTTCTTTTACAGTTACTGACATAAACATGTTTTTCTCGATTGTGTGTGTCAGTGTTTCTTACGTGAGTCCTTCTTGGAGTGATGCTGTTGTTAACCTTTTTACAGAACTCCAGCCCGCGAAACTCGTTAATCTGCAGAGCCTGTAGAGACACAAAGATCATGAACACAACACCATCATACCACCTACCAACATGTGTGTGTGTGTGTGTGTGTGTGTGTGTGTGTGCACGTACACTGAGGCCATATCGTGGTATACTGAAGTATTTAAACCAAGCAAGCCAGCTGACCATGGAGGGAAGATTCACAAGCAAACCTGCAAAGAGCTGCAGAAATAAAATAGAGAATTATAAGTTAGACACAAATCAAAGTATTCAAACAAAGTGATAGTCCGGGTGTTGCTATGGTTTTCCATATGTCAGTATTAGCTTGTGTGGTTGAAAGGATTTCTGATGGCTTCTGAAAATTCCAAAATAAACTAACGTCTGTTAAACCCTGTTGGTGCTACACTGACTCCCGGGCCGGGAGAAGTACGTAACGCTACGTAAGACGCAGCACGGCTTAAACCCAGTTAGTCAATTGCATGTGTGTGTGTTGGTGATGCTGTTTGTTAACGTGTGTGTGTGTGTGTGTGTGTATGTGTGTGTGTGTGTGTGTGTGTGTGTGTCTGTAACGTCACCATCATGTAGACAAAGCAGTTGGACGCGAACATGTTGGCGATGGCCACCACTGTCTGGTCAGCTGAGATGGCCATAGTCATGGAGGTGGCCGTGTAGGCGACCAGAGCCACAGCTAACATGAAGAGGAAGAAGGCTTCAACTGTCGGCTTCAGGCCTGCACACACACACACACACACACACACACACACTAGTTAGAACCTGCAGAATCAGCAGAAAGTATGGCAGCACAAATGTCAACAAAAATAATCTAGAAATAATGTTAAAATTATTACGTCCAATGTGGAGCTAATGACTTGAATCATTTTTATTTTTTTTTAAAAAAGCCAGAGTGTCACTAAACAATTTGAATGAAACGCACCAAAACTAAAACATACAAATTAAAGAATTAAAGAACAGAGAATGAACTCAAGATACAAACTCAAAAAAAAATAATTGCATTATCTTAAATGTAATCCTCAAATAGTCGGATAGTAATCTGACTAACAGATCAGAGAACAGGAATCAGATCATTTTTGGCATTGTCCCCAATAAATAATTTTCTCTCTTAAAGTTCATGGCTTTTACCCACCAATCATGAAGTATGCCACACAGCTGAAGATGATAGCGCGGATGGTCTTCAGCGTTAAGATGTCCAACAGGATCTTAGACAGTAAGTACACAGACAGCCTGTAGTAACCGCTAATATACTCGTGACTGATGAGACAGAAAAATACACCAAAGGTTTGATTAATAAACGTCATAAGTACAGTGTGTAAATACTGGAAAAACTGGTAAGTTTAAAAGATGCTCAGAAGTATTATCTACTTGTGGCCCAGAAGTGCAAAACACAACAGCAAATTAAAAAACACAATAGCAAATTAAAAAACACAACAGCAAATTGAAAAACACAACAGCAAATTCAAAAACAAAACAGCAAATTCAAAAACACAACAGCAAATTCAAAAACACAACAGCAAATTCAAAAACACAATAGCAAATTCAAAAACACAACACAGCAAATTCAAAAACAAAACAGCAAATTCAAAAACACAACAGCAAATTCAAAAACAAAACAGCAAATTCAAAAACACAACAGCAAATCAAATAACACAACAGCAAATTCAAAGACACAACAGCAAAGCAAATAACACAACAGCGAATTCAAAACGAAAAGGGTAGGTACCCTTGGGCAACATGAATCGTCGTTGATTGGACATGTGGTCCTTTCTTCCTTTTCAAAATATGAGCACTGTTAGTGACAATGTACGCGCTGCTATTCAAGGATTTTTTGATGCACGACATGGATATGACATGATAGTACAGAAGCGCATTGCATTCACTGGATAAAAAAATTAGACACTTTATCTTGTAATTACGAGAAAAGATCGCGGAATTGCGAGATAAGGAAAGGTGCCTCATTGGTCACTGCACTTCGGTAAAGTTCGAAAGGTATTTCCAGGATCAATAACTCTTAAGTGAAACGTTGTTAAAAGACAAAACACACATATTTTCAACCGTAGTAAGACAGACAACAAGCTACAACCTAACGTTTATTGCAATGAGCTAAAACTAATTTGCTGTTGTGGTATTTGATTTGCTTTTGTTTTTTTGAACTTGCTGTTGTGTTTTGCACTTCAGGGCCACCGTAATTATCACTTGGATTCATTGCACTACACTCAGAAGTCCGGCAAACGTGACAAGGTTGAGAATTAATGTCAATGTTGACATACATATACATCAAGCCATGGTTAATTTAGCTTAGCATAAAGACTGAAAACATGATAAATTAGCTGAAATTAGCACATACGGCAAAACAACATTTAATCTTCTCAATTTACTCTGAGAGAGAAAGTCAGTAAGTAAATGTTGAATTGGATCATTAAGGGTATGTCTGTATATGTATATTTATGTGGCAAACCCACATGAAGAGTTTTCTCTCTGAGATGAAGAGGTCAGCAGATGACAGAGATCTGTAACACTGATTCACAGTGATGAAGAAGAGAACGCCAGACCTGAAAACACAACAATACAATCAGTACACACAGTGGTACCTCTAGTGATTCTCTAATTGAGTAGTGAGAATATTGTTATACATTATATGTAATTAGTATGAAAAATGCTTCACTTTGCCACAGATACTGCTAACAGTAGTTTTACTGCATCTACTAACCTTCTTGTAGAGCATAAGAACAATAATAAAAATGAAACTGGGACACGCCAAACTTTCAGAAACAATAGAAAACAAAGTTTTTCTTAGTATTATTAATTATTGTAAGGCCGAGGTTGTGTTTCCTGGAACCCAGAACATTTAGTCCCAGGAGCAATTTTTCAAAATTTCTTCCGCCTGTTGTTGTCGGTGTTTCCACCAAGGTCTAAAGACATGAGATCAGACTGATCATACAAACAACAGCAGCATCTGTTTTTAGAAGTCACACTAATGTTTCTAGTAGTGATACAACTACTACCACCAGGAAGTTGCACCAAATACTTATTTATGTGTTACATGATGGATAAAATCAGAATACCTGTTCTGTATTCCACTTTGATCATCTTTGACGCCAAAGAAAATGGCTCCTATGACCACAGCGAGGAACAACGTTAATGCTATCTGAACAGATTAAGAAAACAACATAGTCGTCAATAATCGATACAAGTTACTGTAGTATGCGCAGTCCCTGAACTGAATGTTGAAGCAGCATCTAAAGGGAACATTTTGGGTTTAATTAAATTTTCGTTGCAAACATTACCACCCTTGTTATTTAACAACCAGCAGGAACTACCTAAACCTCTCTACAGTCTTTATGCTAAGATGAGCCAACCAGTTGCTGGGTGTAACTTCATAGTTAATAGATGAATAAGAATCTTGTATATTTTAATCATCCAACTCGCTGTCAGAAAGCCCATTTTTACCAAAAATGTTACTTGTTTTATATTTCTGATGTTGTAGTTCCTCTTATGTCTACTACATGCTGCTCCAGCTCAATTCAAATTGTACAAAAGTGACTGGCCCCTTTTTACATCTATTCATATACTGCAATAATTACCACATTTCTTTTTGTACAAAAGATCATGAACCCTGCCTGCCACAGTACTTGAAATCAATGAAATGGAAGTTCAGTTCCTTTACAGTTACACTCAGTGTGGAGATTGACACTGAAGCCTGCTCGATGGTCCTACCTCGGCGATGGAGTCTGAGGGTTGAGCAGGAGGTTGCGGAAAGTTCTCTTGAAACCCACCTGAACTGGGTCAGAAAGCTGGTGTTGTAAGTGATGGTTCTGTAGGGAGGAGTGCTGGTGATCTGCTTACCCTGAACTATCCTCTCTGAGAGAGAATAGATTATAAATTATAGAAATTATAGTTTCTGTATGAAGTAATTTCAGTAATTAAGTATGTTGAATTTAATTTGCGGTCAAAAATAGATTGAGAACAATTCCAGATAAAGATTTCTGAAGGTTTTCTTCATTTATTGAATTTATTGAAATAGCCTTGTATGATATTTTTGTGCTTACCCAGCTCTGTTTTGGTCTCTTTGAAATCGTGGCAGTTTCTGTATTCCTCTATGAGTTTGTCCTCGATTGCCTCTCTGGGTATCGAAGTAAACTCTAAATCTGAAGGGTAGAAAGAAGTGTTCAGAATCGTCCAAATGGGGAAAAGAAATGTAAATTACAAATTACAGGATTCATATGGTCCTTGTTGAATTCTGATTTTAAACTCTGATCGAAACATACATACCTTCACTCCCCATTTTGCTGAGGGGGATGGCGAATTGTCCATTTATGACGTCCAAAAGAAGTCAGCAGGATTGTTGTGGGGCTCGCAGGTGTATCCTGGGAAATGACAGTCCAAACCAAATTACACAATACATCATCTTTACATTAGGTTATGTTATATTGGATTAAAGTAAATGTCATGTTCCTACCAATGTCTGAGAAATACTCCAGTGCTCTCTGTGCTGGACCATGGTAAACCTGAACATTTTAATAATCGTTAAAACAAGAGTTCATATATTCATAAAGTCCACACATGTGATGTGTTTATAAAAGGTGAGAAGTAGAGGGTCAGGGAGAAAATAAGGATCAAAGAGAGATGGGAAATCATGGTAACGTTTCACTAAGTGGAGATCGTAGGGGACCTGTTTGCCGTTGACCAGCAAGGTGAGGCTGTCGAACAGGGGTAGATGGAGTATCGAGGCTGGTGGATGGACAGGATGATGGTGCGACCGTAGTTTGCCATCCTGAAGAGACAAGAGAAACAGTTAAAGCATCCTAACAGACATGAATTTAACTCACAGCAGAAGTTTAAATTAAACCCCTGGGTCCATGTGACCTGAATTTAACCGAGGATCTAAGGCAGTGGTCAATGCCTCATGTAGCTTGGACCCAGAATCAGATGTTTAAGGTGATCAGTAAAACCTTAACAAGAAGCCAGTGGAAGGAAGACAGGATTGGGTTAATGTAATGTTTTCGGTGAAGTAATAAGTTGTGAGCATGGATAAACTCTCAGAGATCAGAAGTCCAAGTCTGGATCTCCGAGCCAGTGCGTAACTACAGTAAAGGTGAAGGCTTCAGTTCAAAGCCTCAACGTCATTACCTAAACCTTTGGGAACTCTTCGAGGCTTTTCACCTCTCCGACAGTTTCAGACTACATTTATTGTTCCCAAGTTGCATGCTAGCCAATGCTGATTAAATATGACAGTATAATTATGCAAACTATGAGTAAACATTAAATATGAATACATAAGTCTGCTACAAGATATCTATGTTTTCATGTCGTGACCTGTAGTTATATACAAATGCTACAATGGCAGCATCTACATTTGAACCAACAATACCATTCTGGAAATGTTTCACAATAAAAGCTGAAACGCCATAAGGCTTTTAATTTGAAATGGACACAGGAAGTGTGTGACCTCTTGAGCAGCAGCAGCACGAGTTGGCAGTGCTGGCGTCGAGGCCCGTGGTCGGTTCGTCCAGGAAAAGGACAGGCGGGTCGATGATCAGCTCCATGCCGATGCTCGTCCTCTTCCTCTCGCCGCCGGAGATCCCACGAATCAGTTGGGTGCCCACCTGAACACACACAGACACAGATTTGTCTTTTTGCACATTCTGACGTTATTGTTTGTCCATTTACTCTCTGCGATTGTTATTTCTTCACATCTTTGATTCCTTCTCACCCTGGAGTCGGCCACTTTGCCCAATCCCAGCTCCTGGATCAGTTTGTTCACTTTTTGCTCTTTCTCCTGCTGAGAGACGGCCGCTGGGAGACGTAGCGCCGCCGAGAAGGTGAAGTTCTCTCTGACCGTCAGGGTCCCCATCAGCACGTCGTCCTGGAGACATGAAACCATCACTAACAATTAAAACAGTCGTTTCTCATAGTCAGTTTTAATTGTTGGTGGTGTGACTGATCAGACTTGACTGAAGAAGCTGGTCTTATTGTTGCGTGCACTCCCTTCCTGCCCCGATCGGGAAACTCCTGCCGCTCTTCTATTGAATCCTGTCACAGAGTTGGCTTCTGTTGCTCTGACTTCCTGTCTGTCTTCCTGTCTGTCTCACCCACCTGCACCACGTATCCAGACAGACATTTGAAGTTTGGAGGCTGAGGAGCTCCGTCGATCAAAACTTCTCCCGACAGGCCTGCGGGGTCCTTCCTGGCTGCCAATATATCCAGGAACCTGAACGGCAACAATTAGCAGCAAGCGATCAGGAAGCTTCTTGAAAGTGTTTGTTTTAGAGATGAAGACGTCCTTCATTATCATAACAGCTTATAAAACAAACACTTTCTACACTCCACATTATCTACATTTACATGGGGCAGCAGCAACGTCTCCATCGCTTCTTCTAACTTTACAAAGACACTCACGATGACTTGCCACTTCCTGTCGCTCCCATGATGGCGTTCAGACCCGGCCTTATGATCCCACTGAGAGAGAGGGAGGTATAATTCGTGACCCATCCATAAAAAAAGAGAGCAAAGAAATACACAAATAAAGAAAACAAATTTAGACTAAAAGCACCAGTGTAATAATGGATTTAGCAATACCGGTGGGGTTTTCTGACCCAGTGTTAGGTTTGTTTTTTTAAGTCTGTATCAATAATTTCAGATTTCCAAACCACAAAATCTTTGTGCGTTACGTACTTCTCCTGACCCAGAGCCCAAAGTTACATAGTGTGAGAACAGACGTACGAATGACAGAGACACCGTTCAGCTGATCACAGGTCAGTGTGGGTCAACCGGAGTCAACATTTTATAGTAAAGTTGAAACATGTTACTTGAAGTTCTTTCTGAAGGAACTGAGAGATTTTTTTCTAAACAGAAGTGATGAAATTTTTCTTTGGCTGATTCAGCACTTCCTCCTTTGATATCCGCTAGGCCTATGTCAGTATATTTTGAAATATTAACATTTGTAGGGTAAATCTTGTGGAGAATCTTAAAATGGACTAAATAAACGGGTCAGTGGTGGTGGGTGGCTGGCCATGACTCTTGGTCTACGACACGGCGCCATGAGAACATGGAGAGAAGTGTTCAACAACGTGTAAGTAACATTATGGTTTACACGTTGTTGAATAGACCTAGATTTACATTGCTCTTTTTGTAATAAGGAAGATGAAACACTTGTACATTTATTTTTTGAGTGCGATACTGTTAAGAAATTTCTAATAGACCTTAGTTTTCACCTTTTTGCACAACAGGGCCATTATGTCTTCACTCTCAAAGACATCTTCTTTTATTATGAGAACTCTACAGATTCATCATTTGAATTTTTGTTAACTTTTATGTTCTACAAGCCAAATTTTTCATTCATAAACAGAAATGGCAAAAGAATCAACCTCTCTTTGATATTTTTATTTTAGAAATTTCCTCTCTTCTCAAATCTCTTAAACTTGTACATAATAAGAAAAACACAAAGCTTCTAAATGTTCTTTAAGATATATTCCTCTTGTATGTCTATGTATGTTTTTTATCTCTTGTTTTTTTTGTTTTTTTTACTGACTTTATCTTGATGTACTGATCAGCAATTTCTGTTCTACCTGTCACGTGTCATTGTAATACTCTGTCTTATTGCAATAATAAAAAAAAAAAAAAAAAACTGAGCCGTTGATATTATCCATA